>NDFF03000373.1:0-104823 GCA_002150815.3 Grammothele lineata | reverse complement strand
AAGAAGGAAGCATTTTCCCTCCCTAAGCCTATGGTGAGGGGCCATTTGCTGCCACCAGAACCGAAGCTACGAGTCGAGGTGGAGGAGGAGGATGAGAGCAGCGAGGACGACGCAGATCGCGGCTCGAATGACTCCGAGACTAGGGTGCTGATTAGATAGGCGCTCATCTGTCTCAATGACTCGTTTTGGGCTCCACTGGCTCTCGCGAGGTTTTCGGTCAATATCTTCATCCACACTCACTCCCATACCACCAAATTTTATGTACCCATTTTCTACGTAGTCCTAAACACACATGGTCATTTTCAGGTGACCGATGTCTCAATTGAGCAAATCACGGCGGAAATAAATTTCGGCGTCTCAACCAGCGGTAGATGACTGTACTGTGCACATTCCCACCCGGCCATCCGGACCACACGCACACGCGCCGAAGTTCGAACCCGGACGGCGCCATTCCGCTCCTCACGCCTTCCTCGACGACGCCGTCCGTTCCGCTTGTGGCTCATTCCGTCTCTCTCCACGACATCCTCCTCCCTCAACTCTTTCTTACAGGGCTGTCGGCGTCGACAGCTACTTCTCTCCGAGATCTACCTGTGGGCCTTTCCCTAAGACTAAGTAGTCTCGTGCCATAGATCCGCATCGGCCGCCCCTTATTGTCTGGCATCCGTACCGCCCTCTCCGCCCTTCCAACGCCCGCCCCGCTGTCCCTCATCAGCCTCGTCCCTCGTCTTCTACTGCCATATACTCACTCGCTCCGGATAGAGAAGCCTTCAATCCAAGGCAGAAGGTCGGAGACACAGCGTCCCCTGGAGAAGCTTGGAGGACACCTTCGTGATAGGTACGACTCCGGTAGCACCTCAGTCTCTCTTCTTAACCCAATACATTGCCCGTAGAGCACACCCCAGCTACCTCGACACACCTCTCCCATATCCCACCATGGCCTCCTCACCACCCACAACACTCTACATGCCCATCATCCCCCCACCGACCCCCGCCCCTTCCCCGCCCCCCAGCCACTCCCCCCACTCCTCCCCCCTCCCCAACCCGCTCGACCCGCTCCTCTCCGCCTTCTCCCAGCTCTCCCCCGCCCTCCGTCGGCACCACCTCCACTCCCTCATCCACGCCTGCACCCCCTCCGAGCTGCTCTTCCTCTCCACGACGATCGCCCCCCTGCTCAAGCGCGACTTCCTCCGCGCGCTCCCGCCCGAGGTCGCGCTCCACGTGCTCTCCTTCGTTGACGACCCCCGCACGCTCGCGCGCGCCGCGCGCGTGAGCAGGTATTGGGCGGAGCTGCTTAGGGATGAGTGTCTTTGGCGCGGGATGTGTGTGAGGCACGGGTTTGCGAGGGATGTAGATGCGGTGGAGAGTTACAGGAGGGAGCTTGGGAACGACGGCCGGGGAGCTCCACCAGAGGGCGCGAGGGGAGGGGAGGACGATGGCGTAGGAAGCTTACGGCTCGGACTACAGCCGTTGAGGGTCAGTGCGGGTGACTTTCCGTATCGCAAGTTCTTTGCGTACGAGTACCTCAGAAGTGAGTATTTTCATCTTTGTTTGCGCTAGAAGTTCCTTCCTGCCGGCCTTCGCGAGGGGTGCATGGGTGGCCTCTGCGGCTCGGATTCAAGCCGGATTGCGTCTCTATGCGTCTCCGGCCCACGATTCCATTCTCGCAGAGGGACACACATCCTCCCTTCTTATTCCTCCGTGGACTCGGAGTATGCTCTCTTGCACTTCCGTGCGCGGAGAAGCGAGACGCGCATTTCCAAGGGCTAAGCAACCTGCCGTGTTAGGCTGTGCCGCGTCTTTTACCCTCGCCGAGATGCACGGATGTTCATTTATTTTGGCTCGCTCCATCTCCGCGCATACACGCGACTAACCTCCCTCCCTAGCGTCCAATTGGCTCACGAAAGGCCGCCTCCTGCGCGTTCATCGCGCGCCCCTCCAGCCCCCACCAGCCCAAGACCCACCCACCCCCGCGGGCGCAGGCGCAGGCGCAGGCGCAGGGCAAGCGCACCCGCAAGTGCACAACCCCGCAATCCCCACCTCCATCGCAATCGACCCCTCCTGGGTCGTCGTCGGCCTCGCCAACAGCCGCATCCACATCTTCAGCGCCAAGACCGGCGTGCTCGCCCGCACGCTCGTCGGGCACGAGTCCGGGGTCTGGGCCGTCTCCCTCATCTCCGAGGGCGGCGCGCGCGCCGCGGATTTGCCCCTGAGCGATAATTGTGGGGACCCGCTCGTCGCGGGGGCCCCTGCGGACGCGATGCTGCCCCCGCTCCTCCGCCACGCTGTCGGGCTGGACGACGAGCTTGGAGGGGAGTGGGGCGGCCCGAGCGAGCAGGGCTGGGGCGCGCCCGGGGCAGACCCGTTCGCGGAGGGGAGGGCGCCCGAGTCGCCGTTTGGCCGGCCGAGCAACCCCGGGGGCGCGTCGGACGGGTGGGGCCAGCCGAACGCGCTCGTCGTGAGCGGCGGGTGCGACAAGGAGCTCCGCGTGTGGGACGTCAAGTCCGGGTACGTCCTTCTCTCCCTGATTCGCGTTCCTTCTTCGCGGACATGGCTGACTGACACGCGCGCACGCGCGCGGCGCGATGTAGGTACTGCATCTACACCCTCCGCGGACACACCTCGACGATCCGGTGCCTCAAGGTCCTACACGGGCGCCCGATCGCCGTCTCCGGCTCGCGTGACCGCACGCTGCGCGTCTGGGACATCCAGCGGGGGCGGCTCCTACGCGTGCTCGAGGGCCACACGCAGAGCGTACGGTGCCTCGACGCGTGCGGGCGGCGCGTCGTCAGCGGGAGCTACGACTGCACGTGCCGCGTGTGGGACGTCGACACCGGCGCGTGCCTGCACGTCCTCCGCGGGCACTTCCACCAGATCTACACGGTCGCGTTCGATGGGGTGCGCATCGCCAGTGGAGGGCTTGACACGACCGTTCGCGTCTGGGACGCTGCCACGGGGTGAGTGTTGCGTACCTGCGCGGCGTGTGTCAAGCCCAAACAACTGATTCACGTCCACTTTTTTACCTCTTCCCCTTCTTCTCTCCATTCATTTAGCGCCTGCACCGCCCTCCTACAAGGCCACACCGCGCTCGTATGCCAGCTGCAGCTGACCCCGACAATGCTCGCCACGGGCGGCTCCGATGGGAGGGTGATCATCTTCTCACTCCAGGGTTCTGCGTTCGCGGTCGTGCAGCGGCTCGCCGCGCACGACTCGTCCGTGTCCGGCTTGCAGCTCGACGAGCGCTTCCTCGTCACGAGCGGGAACGATGGGCGGGTGCGGCTGTATGAGTTCGAGTTCGAGCATAGCCCCACCTCGCGCAGCGGCGGAAGCACAAGCACCATTGCAAGTATCGACGGCGGTAGCGCAGCGGGGGGCACAGGGGAGGCGCAGTGCCGGTTCGTGCGGGACATGTGCGAGCCGAGCGAGAGCGTGTGGAAGGTCGCGTACACGCGCGAGACGTGCGCCATCCTCTGCAAGAAGGCGGGCAAGATGGTCGTCGAGATCTGGAGCTTCAAGCCCGATGCGGGCGCCCATGCGCTCCTGCGGTCGTCCAGGTCCTAAACCTCGAAACCGCGCCGTCGCGTCTGGGACGTATAGCTATCCTTTCCAGAGTGTGCTTGGTTTGAAGCATTTCTGGCTTGTTCGTGTTATGACGCTGTCGGCTCTGCTCTCGTCGCGTTCGCTCTGGATTGTCCGTGTAAAGTATTGACGACTACAACAACTCTGACCGTATTGTCCGCATTGCTACTCTATCCTTGTCCAATGTCAATGTCCAGTATAAGTAGGCTGCCGTACATGTCCTCGCATATCGTAGTATCAGCGTCCCTAATACTAACAGTCCTTCCTCGAGTCCTTTGCCATATCTACGAGAACGTCCTTGTCCCCACTTTCGTTTACGAGCGCATATAGTAGACCTTCCTTGTTCTGTAACAGTTCGGCCGGAGGGCCGAACTCGGTGACGCGCCCCGAATCCAGGACGAGCTGTCAAGGATGTCAGTATTCATCCCACTTAGGAGAGTTCCAGTCCACTCACGATCTTGTCGGCGTCCATGACAGTCTGGAGGCGATGAGCGATAGTGAGCACAGTCACATCCCTGCCCACAGACTCGCGCAGAGACTTCTGGATGATCGCGTCCGCCCGGTGATCTATACCAGAAATCGCCCGTCAGCATCCTCTGTCCGCGTCTCGCACAGCACAAAACCAAGCATCTCTCACCTATCGCCGACGTAGCCTCATCCAAGATCAACAGCTTGCTCTGGCGGAGCATCGCCCTGGCGAGCGCGACGATCTGGCGCTGCCCCACAGACAAGTTCCCGCCCCCACCGGCGATCTGCGAGTCGAGCGTGAGCCTGCCCGCCCCGTCTTCGCCCTCGCCTAAGGAGAAGAGGCCGGCGGAGCGCAGAGCGTCGTTGATCTCTGCGTCGTCGAAGTCTCCGAATGGGTCGAGGTTGTGCCGGAGCGTGCCTGAGAGGAGCTCTGGCTGTGGGATCGTCGGGATTAGTGGGGCGTGAAGGGGAGTGGAAGGGTTGTACGCACTATTTGGGGGATGATGGTTATCTTGGATCGAAGTGCGTCTAGGTTGATCGTGTCTATAGGGAGTCCATCGTAGAAGATTCGTCCGTCCGTGATGATGAGCCGCATGAGCGCAAGTGCTAGCGAGCTCTGTGTATGTGGTGAGTTACGGGGCACACAACGGAATCGCCGTGCAAATTATGATACCTTTCCGCTCCCTGTACGCCCGACTGAAGACAAATTCAGGCATGGATATTGCCGCGAGGAATTGATTGACGTACCTATGCCGACTCGTTCGCCTGGTTTCACCTCGAAGGAAACGCCGTGAAGGATGGAAGGCCCGTCCTGCGAAGACCGTGTCACCACAAAACTCACTAGTACAGTGAGAAGTCACTATACGTACGGCAGAGTACTTCGCCGACAGTCCTTCCACGCGCAAACTTCCGCTGGCAGGCCAATATGCAGGCGGAATCCCAGCAGGGATGGGTGCTGGTTCATGGTCGATGTTCAAATACTGCTCCACCCGCTCCAAGCTAGAAGCGCTGTGAGACAGGTACGTAACAAGCAGTCAATTGACAGCATACCTGTTTCCTGATTACGACACGAAGGCTTAGTTTCAAAGCATATCAACATCATGTCTCCAGGACTTACCATTAACCTCGAACTCGTTGACCATGCGGACCCACCACAAAATCATTCCACAGAAACTGACTGTACGTTTACCATGACGGTTAGTGGGAACATGACACATCGGGCGTATATTCGCTCACCGGCCATGTTGAGCGCAAAGCCAGTCACACCGACTTGGGTATTGTTGGTGCCGTACACGAGGTATGCAGCTAGACCCGCTGAGACAACGCAGGAGAGTACCTCGAGCCTAAAGGATATCCATCTAAGAAGGCCCAAGGGGGGTCAGAAGCCGCGGTATACTCGAATTTTACGTCACGATACCGATTGAGATTGTAGAAGGTGCGCGTCGTAAGGGAGTATAGGTCCATGCGTCTGAAAGACTCTTCAGTGAACCTCGTCTGCGCACTGTAGGCCCGTATGCTGACTAAATGTCGCCTTGTCAGTACCGCGCGTCAGTGGTTACAAGCTTGTACGTATGCTCACTAAGGCCGGCGATAGTCGTTCCGAGATGTGCTAGGATCGGCGCGCGAGCGTTGCTCTGTTCACGCTTGACAGGTAGCTGGGCCTTCATGTACATGTTCCCGCACCATCCGCCGATGAGGGCAAACGCCGTGCCGGGAAGTGTGAACAAGGGAGAAATGGCCATGACTGCGACAAATCTTGACGCTATCGTCGTAGTCCTCTCAACGAGCCCACTCAAGTTGTTGTCAAGTGGGCCATCGACTGTACGTGGCGGAGCCAGCGTTTGTTACCGTTGGGAGCGGACATGGATTGCGTACTCACTAGACTGTATGTCTTGCGTGCATCGTGCGATTATGCGCGATGTGGGCGTCCTATCGAGCCATCTGGTATGGTTGGGTATGTGTGTGAGGAGATAGTAGTACGAGTTTGGAAAGCGTCCTTTACCTTAGTTGGGCGGCGAGCACGGACTCTGTAAGTCGCTTGTGGATTGTCCGAGAGACACGGAGAGAGCCGACCATGAAAACCAAATAGCTCGCCCACAAGAAGACATAGTCTCCGATGAGAAGTAAAGAAAATACCGTGAGATAGCTGGGCCGATTGGAGGTGAGTCTACTGAGTTTCGCGTGCTCTATCAATGCCACTTACTACCCAGCCGAAACTTCAACTTGACTATGACTTTCGTACTGATCGGCCCACTGTGCGAGCCAGTACTTCTGGAGGACAGAGAATAGTCGGGATCCGATGATGAACACGATCACCAAAATCCAGAAGATGACAGCGTGACCTCCGCCCATGTCCGAAAAGTAAGACTTGACTAGTAGTTTTCAGGGTAAGATTTCATCTCCAACATTGACCAGAACAAGCGAAGCGAACGTACGAGCAGTCCAAGAGACATGACCTTCTGAAATCTCTTCAGCTTTTATGAGGTTGTCCGTCCGTCCGTTTCTAGGCTTTTCGAGAATGCGGGGACTAGCAGTCTCGTCATTACGGGTCTCCTGCGTCTCGATATCCTCGAGTTCTTTGGATATAAGCTGATCGGCAGCGAGGACATGAGAGAAGTCCCCGTATTTCACGATCCTACCGGGCTCCTGGCCGAAGACGACTATGAAGGACACCATGGAGCGTACTAACCCAATGTGATGCGTCTGTAGGGGTCCCGAGTATCAGAAACGTCACGAAACAATCGATTCAGATGGAACATACCACTAGCAGGACTGTCCGCCCCTCCATGAGATCGCCTTTAAAGCACTTATCCACAATCCACCGCGCGGTGTGTACGTCGAGCGCAGCGAACACCTTGAGTCAAAGTTTATCAGTACATGACGAGAGCGGATGAGAACAGTCTTACGTCGTCTGCGAGCACGACAGCAGTTTTGGAGTATACTGCGCGAGCGAGAGACACGCGAGCCTGCGAGAATGACGAAGGGGTTAGAGACGGATCTCTGCGGCATGACGACTGTGAAAGTTACAACCTTCTGACCGCCACTAGTAATCATATTTCGATGAGGAGTCCCTTGCACAAATGCATAGAGTACATACCTTAGCGTAATTCCTCTCTCCCCAACTTGAGTTAGATCACCATGATCGAGCAATTCGAGATCGTTCTCGAGGCCACATTGATGGATCACTCAAAATGACGGGATTAAGTCTTCCTAGCAGCTCATCCAGACTCCAGGCAAACCTACCTTTCCAATACCGCTCCTCGTCCATCAGCGAGCCGAACAAGACGTTCTCCTGCAGTGCAGCTCAGCCTCCGCCCGTGAAATCGAGCCGCCCTCGCCGTCACTCACTCTAATAGTGTCGCTCAATATCCACGCTTCCTGTGGCACGTACGCTACTCCGCCGCCGCGCGGCAGGCTCACGTATGCGTTGGGGTCATTCGGCACACAGTGTAGCTCGCCCAGCAGCGCCAGAAGCAGCGCCGTCTTCCCAGACCCAGTCGGCCCTACAATGAGATTGATAGCTCCTCTCTCGAAAGTGAGTTCGTCGTCGACCCGGAGGGTGAAGGACCGAGAGGCCAGGGGATCGTTGTGGGCGGACCAAGTGAAACTTGCGTTTCGTATCCCGATCACGTCGTCGTTGGTCGAGTTGAATTCGACGGACACGTCTTGATCGCTATACTCGTCGAGCAATTCCGTCTAATGGAGATCCCGCAGTTAGTACCGCATGCGAGGCATGTTTGTTGCTACGCACATCGTACAGAAAGTCGGTCACCCTATCCAACGACACTTTGGCTAATGCACGAGAAAATTAGATGTGGTCAAGAATGCAACGCTCGCTTAACGAAACACTGACCTTGAATCATGATGGGAAGAAGGCGGAATAGACCTGTCAGTTGTTCGCGCATCATGTCGAACACTAGGCGCAGTCATTATCAAAAACCCTCAAAACATGGCACGGAAGAAACTGACTCGAGATCGCCGAGAACACTCTGGATGCTGAATACAAATGCGTTAGCACGCTCATGTCGCGTTGGAATGGACACGTACCTGTGAGACTTTCGCCCATAAGCACTGTCTAAGGAGAGGGTCAGCTCGAGTTATGCATCAGGTAGACACCACGTACGTATGCGAAGAATGTAGCCATCATCGTGAACACAGGGATTGTATGGCTAGAATCGCTATCAGCTTCTATACAGATATCATTGTCAAGGGAATGATATACTTCAGATTTCCTGTTACCATCGCTAGAAGCTTGAACTTTCGTAAATAGACGAGCTCTTCTTTACGCTTTTCGTCAAGTTGCTGCGAGGTGCGCCTTTCCCAGGCGAACATTTTGATCATTCGTATTGCCGTCATGACTGCGTCGTCAGTCAGCGGCAACGAACGAGGACACGATGAAATGAGCCCTCGCCTTCTGTGACCATTTCGACGCGAGCGTCGATCTATTAAAAGATACGAGTGGTGAGCTTAAGTCATCGACATCAAACAAAGGACTGTGCTACCTTTCTCATCTTCTCCGCTTGAATCTTGCGCAAGAACTTGGATACATAAGCTGGTACAGGCATCAAGATGAGGATGGTCGCCAGACCAACAAATGCGCTAGTAGGATTTGTTATCGCGGAACGACAGGGATGGATATCACGGTGCCCATACCTCCAGCCAAGAATCGAGTATAGAAAAAACATGCTTAAGCCGATTTGAACAGGGGTATAAAACACTACGAGACGTCGTTAACGCACGGGAAAGGGAAAACGGTCACCGTCCGAGCAGGATAAGTAGCCCTGAACGTACCGACTTGCAGGAACTCCCGCCCCTCATTGATATTATTCACGTCATTCGTGGCAAGGGTGTAGACCTTACTGGCTGCGTTGTTTTGGACACGCGACGACTTCTTTGACGAATTCGCGTCCGCCGCCGGTTCGGATCCGCGGCTAGTGTGTGCCGTGGCGCGAACGCGTAATGAGTGAGTGAACACGAGCTGGGTGAGCATCGCCTGCGCTTGGAGAAGCATCCGAGTCTACTCTGGTGCATCAGCGTCGCGGGGAGGCTGCAAGTCAAGATGTTCAACCTACTAAGATGAACATATAAGACTGCATGGACATCGTGCTGAACACCGGCCCAAAGAATAGCCACACAATCCAAATCCAAGGGCGGACGGTGGCTCCTTCCCCGCGTGTTTCTAGGTACCTAGATGGCGATTATGCAAACGCTACAGGTCTGCGGAACAGGGCAACTTACTCGAGTAGCTTGAATATACCGACGGGGGCTGCGAACCTGAAGCATATCTGTGGACTCCGTGAGCAAGGAACCGGAACTGCAATACAAAAAACGAACGCGTAGGGCGAGCAGACCAAGTAGAATCAGGTACTCGTTACCTGCGTGAGTTTTGGGAACAGTGAGCGTGAATCGCAGTAAGGAGAGATCGACGCGCACCGAAAACCTTCATAAGGCCAAAGAAGATGTTCCTCCGTTTCTTCAAGAGAAGCGGATCCAAGTGCTGAAGATTCGGTTAAGAATCTGGCTTCCAACGGAAATGGAAAAAAAACTCAACAGGAAAGCTCTCCACCAACTTCGCAGTGCGTGCATAGTCTGCGAGTGGGGGCAGCTCCTTGACGGGGAGATGCGATAGCTTAGATGCCTTCCACACCAACCCATCAAGGAACGAATACGTCGCGAGCGAGAACAAGGAGGCAGTCTGCTCCGGACTCGGCAAGCTTGTAGCGTCCTGGAAAACACGTGATGAGTGAGAACGCCTAGTAGAAGAACAAATTGGTGCATACATTGGGATCCGTGGGTTCAAAGACGCGAGGCATGATGATGGGAATTACCACCGCTGCCAATGTGAGGAGCACAATCTTCGCCCATAACAGCGGACCCTCCTCCGCATCCAGTGGTTTCAGAACATACGTCGCGAGAGGCCATACGTCGCGGTACATGAACACCCCCCATGTCACCAGCAGGACCACAGCGAGGTGCCGAGCCACGCAGCGACTTACGGGGTTTCTGAATAGCAGCGCAGCCACCGCTAAGCACGATGAGTATCCCTGGAAGCGAGACCTCATCAGACAAAAAACTCGCGACGGCAATATTGTGGCTACGCACATAGATGATAGGTAGGCCAAAGACGTTCCACGACACAGCATGGTGCTTTTGGAAGAGCTGGGACGCCTGCAACAAGAATAGGACGATACACAAACCGAGCCTGCCGAGATGGTACGGAAATGTGCCGTTCCGTCGCGAGACAAGACGATCTGTGGAGGATCGCTCCCGTCCGCCATCAGAACAGGTCATCCTAGCACTGTCCTGCTCAGCTGCATTGCGCTCCGGCTTCGCAGAAAGGCGCAAATGGGCAACGATCTGAAAGACGAGTACGCAAGCTGACGCGGCAGTCGCCCATAACGGGATCGACAGCGAATCGAACTTTTCGCGGAATGACGGCCTAGAAAAAAGGTTTTCAGGACGTAGAGAGGGAATCGTCGGTGGGCCCACATACTCGTTCACCGTCCAGATCATCTTAGATGGTCCAAAAAGTACAAGCCGTCGACACCTCGGCGCGAAGGACGCCAGAAACAATCTACAAAGGTGTGCTTGTGAGCTCGACGACGCGCCTTGGTTCACTTTCGTTGCAGCAGACAGACAGCGTACCGCAAGTGCCGGGTTCGTGGTGGTCGTGGTCAGACGTGAAAAGAGGACCCAGAAGATAAGATACCACGAAGTCGAACTCGCGGCGATCCCAGCCCGTCGTCTGCATCCGGGATTGAGTGCGGCGACGGCCAGGGCGCCAGCGCTGGGAAGTGGAGAAAAGGCCTGCAGAAAAAGACCCTGCAGTGCCAACGCATATCGCACACAGCACTGCCACCTCAGCGTGATGGCTCGAAAAGGCGCGGGGAAATCCACCGGGATGCGATTGCAGGGTAAATATAGTACAGATGAGACGGGCTTAGCGGCAGTGCGTAAGCTACGAGTAGGATGCGAGGAGAAGCAGGAGGGAGAGCATATATGAGGAGGCAGCAAGCGAGGAATAAGGGGGTAGATGAGTGAGATGATGGGGAGAAAGACGATGGGAGCGAGGAAGAGGGAAATAAGGGCGAGTACACATATAGTCTAACAGCAGCAAAATACGACGAGATATAAAACGTAAGACAGACGAGTAACATATATATATCACAGTACGATGTCCGACCTGCGAAATCCCAATGTGAGGGACGCAACCCAGAAAGCGCCCCCTCGCCACCCGGTAGCTCACTCGCCTGACGTATGATCACGACGAACACTGCGCGGGCGGAAGTGAAAAGGAAGAAAACGGCGGCCGCAGGTCCCCTTCGCCCTTGTAATGCAAGGATGGACCGCATGCGGCAGCCCGCATACCGACCGTCCGACCGTCCGACGTCCTGACGCCAGCAGTTTCCCAGCCGAGAGGCGAATGAAAGCCTCACCGACCCGGCCACGCAACCGTCTCCTTGTCGGGTGAGCTCGGCTCTTCCAATTCGCCAAGCGGCACGCCGTCCGGGTCGAGGCCCGCCTCCCCGGTAGGCGTGCCTATCCTCAGCGGCAGCTCCAGCTCAAGCCCCACCAAGCGCGACTCCCTCATCGAACTGGACGCTGGGCGCAGCTGACCGCGACTGCTGCGTCCCGCGGGCGGGAGAGGGGGTGTGGCAAAGACGGGCGAGAGCGGCGCGGGACCCGGGTTCACGCCGGACGACGGGCCAGGGGCGGAGATGGGGTCCGCACTCGGAGGCATGACGGGGAGCGGCGTGGACAGCGGTGCAGGGGAGGCCGTCCACCGGTAGCCGTAGTCGTTCTCCGGGGACCCTGGTCTACTCTCGACCCGGCGAGATTCCGCCAGCGTGGGAGGCGCCAGCACGGGCGCGCGGGAGGGGGAACTTGAGTTTCCCTCACTCGGTGGGGAAGCCGTGACGCGGTCAGCGAAGAAGGTATAGTACGGACTTGGGATACCGCGCGACGAGCTTGCGGAGGATGATGACCGACTGTGCGTGGGTGTATGGGGGCGAGGAGAGGGGCGAGCATTCCAGTAATTTGGGCCGAACGGGCGAGGAGATCTTGATGGCGTCGGTGCGGCGGAGCCACTAGGGGTAGGGTAGAATATGCTCTCCGATGCGGCCTGACAGGGTACATAGCGCGTCCCAAGCGTGTTTCCGCTGTAACAATCACGAAGGTCCAGACTGTCAGCACGCAAGACGAGGCGCACGAACGAGGAATGGGACGTACCAGACTGCACACCCGATACCCTCTCGGACGCATCCACATGCACTCCGCAACATCTTGTCCATTGCCGGGTGATCACAATATTCCGCCGCAAGACTCACAACCGCGTCCGCCGCGCCCTCCTTCGCCATCCACACCCCACGCGGACTCTGAGGGTATGCTCGCACGTGGATGAGCGCTCCGCACCCGTTCGTCCGTCTCGCGGGCCTGCTCGGTGCTGGCGTTGACGAACTCGCCGGAGATTGAGGGGCGCACGACGGGAACAGCGCCGGCCGGAACCTTCTCGGCGGCTCCCGCGCCCACGTATCCTCCTCCTCTGCGGCCAACCCTGCCTCCTCCCCGCCGCAGTACAGCACATACGGCTGACCCGCGCCCTCGCTGAGTATCTCTACCTCCCCACTCCGCCTCTCCGTCCTTGCCGCCGGCGGTCTCCAGTCGCTCCAATTTGGCGGGCCTGAGGTATATGTGTATTCGTCCGCGCCGTCCTCGTCTTGCTGCTCCAGCCCGGCTACAAAGCGGCGCTCCGGGCTGGACGTGCGTGAAGATGGCTCGACGACAACGGGGCGCACGACGGTAGGGGGCGGCGCATACGAGCTCCTCCGCGCAGGCGGGGCGCCCGCTCCAACCCCCGCCCCAGTGCCGGCCCCGGTATGGTCAATGCGCATGGCACCACGTCGGCGTAGGCGGGATGCTTCTCCGGTACGGACGAGGTCTGCGAGCACGATCGAGTCGTCTGCGTCGGTTGGCTGCGGAGGGGGCAGGGCTGAGCGCCGGCGGGGGACGAGAGACGGGCGAGGGGTGTAGTCCGAATGACGGCGGTAGACTTGTGGCATGTGAGACGTCTATGTCGTGAATGGTCGTATTTCCTCGTTAGAGTCAGGGCCTCGAGAGGGAGGAGATGAGTGCGGGAGAAGTAGGAAGGCGTGCGGAGGGAAGTGGGGGAACGGGAGATGAGAGACGGGGGAAGCCTTTCAGCGCGGGCTCGGTCGTCGCATCGTTGCACCCAATTGTGGCGTGGACACTGCGAGGCGTGCTTACCTAAGCCCCGCAGCCATTTTGGTCCCGCGTACCGCCCCGCCGACGCGCGGTCTCGGACGAGCCTCCGCTCGACACTCACGCATCCCGGGCCACGACCAGTCACAACAAACTTATGGCCGTTCGTGTTGCTCTGGGAACCATTTCAATCCTGTCTAACTTACTTAACAAAAATCATGGGGCCACTCACTTGAGGCTGAAGACCACGGCCCATCACGTCACGACCAGAACAGCGCGTGGCGGAGACGTCAACAGCACTTCAAACTTCAGGTTTCATAAGTGGAACGCTTCGGACCGGGCGTCGTAGCGCATTCAACCAGCACCGGGGTACAACATTAATGGACGATATGCGGCATTCATACACGGCGCGAAGCCCAACCCAAGATGAATGAACGGACGTCCGGAGCCCGCACACCCTCGCCGCACTCGGACGCCGAAGCGGTCCCATACGCCTCAGAGCTTCGCCCGCACCCGCACCCGAGCCCCGCGTTCGCCGCGCTTCTTCTCTTTCCTCCCTGAGCCCGAGAGACTCGCAGGCTCGGGCGTCTTGTCCGGGTCGATGCCCTCTGCGAGCTCGGCCTCCCGGAAGACGGGGTCGTGCCGGAGCGCGTGCGCGATCCGCTGCTCCATGCTCGGCTGGTCCGGTGCGTACGCATCGAAGTCGGGCTCGCGCCCGTACCCGACCTTGGCGACCTCGATGAGGATCGAACTGTGTGTGAAGCACGATAAGCAGAGTCCGCTCGAGGAGAGTCAGGATAGGAGACGTACGCGGTAAGCCCGAAGATGGGTTTAGTCCCTCCTGCTTCCCTACCAGTGAGGAAGTTGTGCATGCGCGTCTTTCCTGGAGCTGTAGTCGATGTGTAGTCAGAGTATGTGTGGTATTGAACTTCGAGCATCTCGGGCTCCGTCGCGGCAAACGGAGGTTCGGAGGATAACAAGGACTTGAGAGGGTGAGAGAAGAGTGATGCGACCTCTGCCTGATTCAATATTGGCTATGGCTGCGATTAGTAGAGGATGCGTTTCAAGAACTACTTCTGCATACCTTCAGCGTATTGTCAAGGATGAGTACAACCACACTGGCCATGGCAATCAACACTGTATTCGTAGACACAGCGTCTACAAAATGGTACACACGGAGTAACAATCAGCTTGTTGCCTGCTAGATGTGGTGGAAGAATGCAAAGCGTCGGCACTTTCTTGTAGTCTAACGGCAAGCCGATCTACGACGTTCAGCGAGCGTCAGCAGAAGTCGTCGAAAACCTCACCTCTTCGAATGCTTCTCGCCTCTATGAGTGACAGTCAGATGCGGTATAGGTAGACGCCGCATTGGATGCCTCACCGCCGTCCATTCGATGCTCTTGTCGCGTGGCTCCCACTTGCCACCTGGCAGCGCAGTGTCACCTGCATACGTGCGCAAGTGGGATGCTCTCCTACAGTCAAGCAACGTCAGCTCCTGTGAAACATAGCAAAACGTATGGGTACCACTTACTTGCTCAAAAGAACGTAAATGTCCCCCATCCGTCCAACGAAGAGCGCGATGAGAACAGCCGCGCTCCTCGACTTCGGATACCTGAGCTGCGACTTTGGTCGCCGATACGCAGCTAGCGTCTGTATACATCTGTGCCGTGTTGGGCTTGACCGATTATTCAGTGATGTAAGACGTTGAACTTACCTCCTCGACTCTGGAGTCAGTTGTGGTATTGAGGCTCTGTTCAGATCAAACACGGGGCGATGGAATTGTAGCAATCTCAGGCCGCTGCTATTCCTCCGTTTTGTAGCCATCTGGTTCGTACAATACCGCGCTGAGTGAAGTCGTGTGAGTATCCGGATATGTGAGTTTGATGCTGGGTGCAACGATATGGTACGGTCGCAAGCTTCGTCGTTGTGCTGGACTGAGTTCCAACTTCAAGTGCATCGCTTGCAAACGCCGTCCGGCAAAGTGCGCAGCCCGGCGTGCCGAGTCCGGGGTAGCGCTGGACACCCCGCTGACGTCACCACATATACTCGCGCGCTTTGACACCTTCACTACGGCTTGATTGCAGACGTAACGCCTTCAATCTCGTGTATAGAAAGCGTTGCGACGGGACATCTAGAGCAATGTACATTGGAGTTCGTTATTGACTACAGGTTCCACAGAAAAACGGCGCGTGAGATGGACAGGGGGGACTATTACAGGGGATCCACAGGACGAGAACCGATTCAGAGAGAGAGAGGACGAAAATGATACAACCAGACGACGAACATCGACAGCTGGTAACCGTGGGCGCAGAACACCGCACAGGACCCACCGAGGATCCTTGATCAGAACTCCGTCGGCGACCGCCGGCCGACGCTCGCCCACGACTCCGCCTCGCTCCCGCCGTACTGGCTCCCGACTTCAAACGGGTCGCCGTCGCTCGGCGGGCCGCGGCTGTGCAGACTCAGGCTCGGGCTGAACATGCCCGAGCGGGGCGAGAGCACGTCGAAGTCGTCGTCCGAGTCGAGCGTGAGGTCGGACGCGACGCTCGGCGAGTGCGCGCGCGAGACGTGCTCCGGGCTAGAGAGCGTCGGAGAGCGCACCTCGGCGGCGTGCACGTCCGAGAAGGGTGAGTGTATGCGCGTGCTTGGGATTGAGAGGACGACTTCGGGCGCGCGGTCGGCCTCGGAGAGCATGGAGCCGCCGAGGGGTGTGTTGTATGCGGAGGCGGACGTGAGGTGGGATGCGCCCAGGTCCGGGGTGAGTCGAGGGGGAGACAGGGGGGAGAGATCGGAGGAAAGAGACGTCGGTGTCATGAGGCGGGGAGAGGGGAATTGGTCTGATACGGGGGTGGGAAGCCGGGGGGACATTACCTGAGGGAATGGCGGCAGAGGCGCGGAACGGGGCGCGGAGAGGCCGAGGGCGGGGTGTGCCGGGCTGTTTTCCGTAGACAGGGACGCTCCCGAGTGCGCTGAAGGGGACGGCGGGGAGGAGGTATCGAACAAAACGTGCGTCGGGGTGATGTCTAGGAGGGGCAGGGAACCGGACGACTGCGTGAGGCGCGCGCAGTCAGTCGATGGCGTGAGCGCGCTGCGCAGACGACGACGTACCTCCTCCATCGCCCCCGCAGTCCTACGACGCCGAAGGCCAGATGCGTTGGACGAGCGTCCCCACTCATCACGCTCCCTCGCCACGAGCGATTCGAGCTCGATGGAGCTGCCCTCGGCGCCATGGTCATCAGAGTCATCGCCTGGCCTGCGCCGACCGTTCTCATCGCCGTCGTTATCACTGTCGGAGCCATCGCCTGACCTGCGCGAGCGGTTCTCGTCACCGTCGTGATCACTATCAGGTCGATCGCCTGACTTGCGCGAGCTGTCCTTTCCGCGGCGAGGGCGCACAGGCGCGGCAGGGATGGGTCCTCGCTGCCGTTGCCGCCTACGTCTACGATTGTCGAGGAAGTTCTGTGCTAATGCCTCGAGCTTGGGGGCGATGTGGGGCTCGTAGACAAACTAGAGCCCACCTCGTGTGAGTGTCCTGATGAATCAGAAAGGATGGCAAGCAGGATTCACGTACATGATAGAATGCAGCGGAAGCTGCAACAGTGCCGATGGCTGCAACGACGTAGACGGCTGGTCCAGGCATCGTAGGAGGTGAACGGTGGTAGAAGACAAGCCAGAGAAACCGGCCTGCAGGGTGTATGCGGAATGCAAAGGGCACTGCCCACACGAGCGCGGGGGCGATAGACACGTGCCGGGGGAGTAATATGCCGGCTTCAGGAGCTAATTCCTACGTAATGCCGCACTGAGCCGCGCGCGTTCCCGGCGGCTCGTCGACTCTCGTCGACTGTGGGGCAAAAAGCGCTCCTCCAGTCCCGATCGACCTGATCCGCTCCTCCGATACATACTCGCCTCCTGTGGCGTGGCGATCAGTAGTCATCGCCGAACGTTCGTTGTTGCAACTTGCCAGCACCTGTGCACATGGGACTTGTTCTCTTTTCCCGCCTGGTTTCTATTCTACCAACAAGTTTGAGAAAGCGGCACAGGTCGACAGAATTTCGAGAATGTGTCCGGTACGCATCCCGAATTTGCCGGTGCTACGTCTTCTACACTTTATTCGTGACATCTATATCGTAGTAGCCACTGCATGACCCTATATCATATGCTTCGACAGGACCTTAGCCATACAGAGCCAAGTAACTGAGAAGAGCAAACTCCAAATGTCTCTCAACCTCGGACGAACAGGTTCCTGAGCTTTCTCGTGCATTCAAGGATCGTCCCCAGTCACAACGCCAAGTTGACGCCAAGCCAAAAGTCGGTAGGCGCCCAGTGTTCGCATGACGGCGCCGCCGAATCCACTGCCAGAACGGTTCATACGGCAACCCTCGCGACCAGGCGGGACGCGACGTCGCGAGCAGCGACCCGTCGCACGTTGGGTCGGCGTGAGCAGGCTATAAAACGCGGCCTCGCGAGAGCCACGAGCCCCCGCCCTCGCGTCCACCAAGCCTGACGCGCACCACGAACGTGCTTCAGCAGCCTGCGCGCGCACTGCCAAAACTAAACCGGGCGCTATCGTCCCTATACACTCCACCAGTGAGCACTTCCTCTTCGCGCGCGACGTCTTTCCCTCTCCCTCTCCTTCCCCCTACCCTCCTCAGCTTGGCTCATGAAGGACTCTTCTAGACGCTCCTTTGACCAGCTCCCGCTTGTGAACGACCGCGCTGCGCGCCGATACCATAGCAAGCTACCCTACTCTCGACTACTACAAAGCCGGCCCGCGACCATGGCGCTTCTCGGACTGATAACGCTCGCGTACGTCTGCTACGCCTACGGCGCGGTCCTGCCCCAAATACAAGGCTCGCGTGGCCACTCCGTCTCATCGTTTGCGGCCACGAATAATGGAGACGCGCTGGGTGTGTCACAGGATGTGCAGCAGAGCTGGTCCATGTACTCGCCCTACTTCCCCGCGGGGACGTATCAGTCGCCGCCGGCGGGGTGCGAAATCGATCAGGTATGTTCGGTTCTTTGCATGATGCTTTCCTTCCCCGCGCACCGAGGAGAGACTCGGGTACCTGTCGTACGGAGCTGTGCTGCCCGAGTTGGAAGGCGAGAGACGAGCGTCGCGTGCACGAGGACCTGGGTCATGTTTTCATATTTTATTCAGTCGCGTTACGGAAGTCATGACTGACTTTGCGTTTGATGGATCTATAGGTGCACATTGTAAGTTTGCAACTCTTATGAACGTGGGTCGGCTTTCTGAGAGGATTATAGCTGCAAAGACACGGCGCTCGCTTCCCAACCTCTGGCGCAGCGAAGCGCATTCAAACAGCCCTTGGGAAGCTTCAGAGCGTTGACAACTACACCGACCCGCTCCTCTCTTTCCTTTCGGACTATACCTACGATCTCGGTCAGGATCTCCTTGTACCCCTCGGAGCTACGCAGTAAGTCGGCGGATGCGGCACCTGATTTCTTGTGCTGACCACACGCGCCATAATAGGTCGTTCGAGTCCGGCCAGCAGGCGTTTGAACGCTACTCGTCGCTCGTCACCGATGTCAACAACCTATTCGTGAGAGCTTCAGGCTCTGATCGAGTGGTGGCAACGGCGACCAACTGGACGGCCGGGTTCGCGGACGCGAGCGCGCAGCGTCTCGTCCCCACTCTCTCCGTCGTTATCTCGGAAGCCGGGAACGACACACTCGACGACAACATGTGCCCCTCCGCCGGGGACTCGGACGACCAGGACAACGCGTGGCTCGCGGTGTTCGCCCCGGCCATGACCACCCGCCTCAACACCGGCGCGCCCGGCGCGAACCTCACCGACACCGACACCTACAACCTCCTCACCATGTGTCCCTTCGACACCGTCGCGCACGAGCAGCGCAGCCCCTTCTGCAACATCTACGAGGAGCTCAACGCGAGCGCGCCCTTCATGTACAGCGGCGACCTCGACAAGTTCTACGGCACCGGCTACGGGCAGGCGCTCGGGCCCGTGCAGGGCGTGGGGTACATCAACGAGCTCCTCGCGCGCCTCACGAACACCTCCGTCGTCGACCACACGCAGACGAACGCGACGCTCGACGCGGACCCCGCGACGTTCCCGCTCGGGCGCGCGCTCTACGCGGACTTCTCACACGACAACGAGATGGTCGCGATCTTCTCCGCCATGGGCCTCTTCAAGCAGTCTGCGCCGCTCGACCCGACGAGCCCGGACCCCGCGAGGACGTGGCGCACGGAGAAGATCACGCCGTTCTCGGCCCGGATGGTCGTGGAGCGGCTCGAGTGCGGTGGGACGCAGAGCTTGCGGGTGCTCGTGAATGACGCGTTGCAGCCGCTCGAGTTCTGCGGGGCGGGCGACGACGGGGTGTGCACCCTGGATGCGTTCGTGGAGAGCCAGGCGTACGCGAGGAACGACGGCAACGGCGACTTCGAAAAGTGTTTCGCGTAACCGTGCTAGATACTCTGTAGCGGGCTTATTTTTCTTGGGCGGCGGGCTGATAGAATCCGTCGTATTGACTGAATACGAGGGTGTGGTATAGCAGCGGTAAACGTCAATCATCCCCGGCCCGCTCACGCGCAACGTTCTGTGGGTCTTCTGACTTCCATTTCGCCGGAACCCAACCCCTTCCTATGTATGCCAAAAATGCAATGAGCACAACCGCGAGCCATGGGTGGAGGAACTACGGGATTTTGAAGGAAGGAGTATAAGAGGGTACTCACTAGCGCCAGCTTCAACAATCAGTCTTCCCTCTCGTGACGCCGTCGCGAAACGTGCCTGTACTTCTGCTGCAAGTTGTTCCCAGACCTTCTGATCTTCTGCGTTCTCAGGAAGGTCGATGACTTTGACTATGATAGTTGTGTGTGGTTGACCTGTATATCATCACATCAGTACGTCTGTCAATGAAGGCTACGGAACAGCGCAAGAACAAACCGGAGCAGTTCTCCTCTACAGCTTGTCCAATCTGATCGACAAGAGCAAGGAATTGCGTCTTCGTGCGCACACCGGAGTGTGCCGATATCGTCAGATGAAGGCGTCGCGACGACAGCACGCGCTGCCACGAGCGTAGCACGGCACGGAGTGGGCGCAGGTCGTCTTCTTCCCGATCTCTGACGCCCCCGATGTTCTTGACTTCGACAGTGACTAGAGAGGCAAGTGTGTTGAGTAGGAGTATATCCCGCTTCCTCGTAACAGGATCGTCTTTGATACATGTAAGCAAAGACTATGCCATGATCGAAATTCGTGGCTGACCTGGGACTGCGCGGCCGGATGGCTCACTGATGGGACAGTCGAGCACCAGGTGGGCGAGGGTATCTGGAGGCAACGCAGCAAGCAATCTACTGGTTCCATGCGCTCCCACCATGTACACCTGTTGATGATGTGAGCCAGGGGGAAGGACGATAGCAGAACTCATGGGTTGCAGCTCACGTACGTTGAATTTCCGTAACCTGGGCAAAAACGGTCTCAACTTGCGCGTCATACATCCCGGGATCACTCCAAGCACGTCCCAAGCGACGAGAACGCAGTCGAGCTCTTCCAGTGCGTCGAAACAGTCCAAGAACCTCCCGAAGTCCGCAAAGCTCGCGAACCTTACATCGTAGATTTGTAGCGCGACGACCGATGCAAACCTCTTACGATAGAGACCGAGCTCGCGCACGTTCAAGGGGAAATGAGGCAGGGGCTTTGTTCCTATTGGACCTTGACCTCGTTCGGAATTCAGACCAATGGCAAGAGCACTGAGGGCTGGCATGGGGGTTTGGATGGAGCGCGGGAGGCGCATGAGAACGTTACGGGGCCAATATTTGTGGCCCATATCGCATGAAAGAGATAAGTGGTGAATGTAAGCTAAGAACGATGGTGAGGCCTTCAGCGCAGCAACAAGCTTATCCAGGGCTTGCAGGGATGCGAGGCCGACGGTCCTGAAAAGCCAGAACTGCGCTCGAGCGCGCCAGCCGTTGCAGACAAGAGCGCACTGGTAGAGAGCGAGTTGCGCATCCTTGTCTGGACTACGATCGTCGACGTCGCTGCCAAGGGTGTCAATGACGAGAAGACAAAGCTCAAGAGGCAAGCAGGGAGAGGAGATGACGTCCATAGTACCGTATTGGTGATCGGCGTGGCCTGGTGTTATATGTATGTCGCGGTGATCTGTCCGACTCTCCGCGCGGCGGGCGGGTCGCCCGAGAGCGCGTACAAGCCGTATGGGGGCAACGTCGTGAAGGACGCCGTTGGTGGTGTAGGTGTCGGCCAGGGTGGCGTGGGTTGCGACTCTGCGACCGAGGGAGGAAAAACTAGCTGTGCGCCTCTTCACTCGGTTCGACGCGGTCACGTCTCCGCGCGTGCTCTCCGTTTTCCAAGGCCATCTCTTCGCCCCCGCTGCCCTCTCCGTCGACAGCGCTTCCACTTAGCTGGCTCTTCTCGAAAGATACGAACTCTTGCCAGACTACTGCTAGTCACATTGTCGATTCTCATGCCAAATTTCGCCAACATCAACGGAGGAATCCGCTGGACGTTTGCGACGAGCTGAGCGAGCACTTCCGCGTACGTGATCACCTATCTCGAGGAACCGCGTTTCCCGAGATAAACGTCGCGTCACGCGAATAGAGTGACGCAAATACGCTGTCCCCTGTCTGTGAGTCATAACATGCATCACAGTCCATATTAGGTGCGTTTGTGTTCAGTTTCACTTGAAGATAGGGCTTAACGCAAATGGCCTCATCCGCAAGGGCAACCACTCCAGTTGCTCACCTCCGAATGTCGAGGTAGCTGAGAAGGATATCTGTGGTACGTAAGGACCCCTATCTCGCGCACATACCCACTTATGGTTTTTGTGTAATACCTTCCCGCTCGGACCTGTCTCCTTCTTCGGCTACCTTCTCCAGTCTATCACTTCCCGCAAGGTTACCAAACGCGCTGTGGACGCGTCCCGCCCCAGCATGACGCGCTCTTCTCCGACTCTGGGGCGTACGCGCCCCTGCTCGCGCCTCTCAATGCGCTCGCGAGCACCGTGGACGGGTAAATACAAGGCTTCCAGCTCGCGGACACGATGGAGACGATCACGCTCGTCCTGCAGGAGGTGCGCTCCCCGTCGCCCTCTTCCCCCCTCCCCTTCTTTGCCCACTTGCTGTAAGTATGTCTAACGCGACGCCCGATCTTGCAGGCGAACCTCCTCCCATCCAAAGGCTCCCCCTGGGCAAAAGAGACCCCCGCGACCATCGTCACCGACGTCCAGGCGCTCGTCTTCGAGACGCTCCGCGAGACAGGGATCCTGCTGCAGCCGGTCATGCCTGGGAGGGCGGGGGAGCTGCTGGACGCGTTAGGCGTGCCTGAAGGGCAGCGCGCGCTGAAGGACGCGGAGTTTGGGAGGCCGGGGGTTGGGGAGGTGAGGGCGGGCGTGAGGTTGTTTGAGGTTGGGCCGGAGGTGTTGAGGTCGGCGTAGAGCGTTTCGGGTGGCGGGTGGTGGAAGTGTGAGCTTTGTGCGTATGTGCTCCAAATATACGGCAAATAATCATGAGAAACGCTCATCCCCATAACAGAACCTATTGAGAACTCATTCTACAGTTTTGTTAGACCTCGCTCGCGATTGGGCCAATCTCAGCAGATATCTTACACAGCGCGCGACTAGTCTCAAGAAATGCTAGGAACCTACTCTTCCGGACAGAACACCTCCCAAGGCTTATACTCCCGCGTCGGAACGCCCTCACCCACATCCTTGATCCCCGCCTTCCTCCAAATTAGCCTTAGCTCCTTGTCCACCTCCTCACTCACATCCATCCACTCGCCCTCCCCAAGCGCCCCCAGCCTCTCCACCGGCACGATCGCAAACCGATCCCCCGCCCAATTCCCTCGGTGCAACACGTACCCTTTCTCATCCTCCGTCTCATCAATCGGGCCCCACCTCAGGGCCAAGATGGCGGCCGGGATGGTCCGCCGCGCTTCGGGCGAAGGGAATCCGCGCATGCCCGTGCGCCCGTCCCTTCCCCAGCAGATGCGCGCGAGGAGGACGTGGCCCCAACATACGCGGATTTGCGCGCGGGCGCGGTCGCGCGCGATGGGGAGGCGGTCTTCGCGGACGTATTGGCGCTTGGAGATGTTGGCGAGTGCGCGGGGCCTGGGGGAGGGTGGGGCGAGCGTGTTCGGGGGAGAGGGGCCGCGGGGGTGCCAGTTCGAGCGGTTGGCGAGGAATTGGATGAGGGTGGCGTCTCTGCCGCTTATAGCGGAAGACTCGGATGGGGCCGATGTGGCGGGGTCGGCCGGGGGGAGGGTGACTGTACCCTCAGATGTGGATAGGGCAGTGGGGGGATTCGTGGGTATGGAGGGCGCGACGATGGCCGCTATGAGCTGCTTCACGGGGTCTCCCTTCGCATCGTCGTTTCGCGCCTGTTCACTGAACACTCTCCGATAGCGATGGGCCACGAAAAACATGAACAGCATGTGGTCGCGGGCTTGCTTCATAGTCAGCCGGGGCAAGTCCCGCACCTGCCCGTTCTGCTCTTCATCCGCTTCCAGCTCCAGACCCATGGTCAACAACGTTTCTATCGAGGGTTCCTGCCTTCTGGATTTTGTACGCATATAGTCCTCCTGTGCCTCCACCTCTGCCTCCGTGAGCAGTCCTTCGGGCAAATCCGCAGGACGGGTTTGTGAGACGCTGCTGCATATGAGCCGCGAGTCTGCCCACGGCGCAAAGTTCCTGCGCGCCGCACGCTCGACGTGGACGCGTCCGACGAGGAGCCCGAGGCGGCAAGTAACGGCGAGTGCCAGAGTGGTGGCGAACGCGATACGGACGTCTTCGTCGTCGTAGATGGCCGCGAAGATACGATCGAGGAGCTCTTGAGGGAGGGAGAAGAGGGTGGAATCCGGTTGAGATGTAGGATCGGCGCAAGAGTCGTCGATTACTCTGTAGCTCATGAGGCTTGGAGCGTATTCCGAGAGGTGATATAATGCGCACCTGGGCAAGGAGGGTATACAAATGCTATAGAAGATCTCCTTATGATTTTCGAAAAACCATCCTGCCAGGGGTCCATAGTTTTCGTGGCTTTCCTCCCTTTCGTCGACGTTGATGCTGTGACCGTGCAATTCAGAATCCGTTTGAGCGCGCCACCATCAGGGCCAGATACCGCGCAAGTAATACCATGAGGAAGACGACGTACATGACCCATCTTGAATCCATCGATCGGTGCTGCTCTTTCTAACTAGTGACTCTTCCAGGGTCGAGTTGAGATGACGAGTTCAATGCGGTACTGTGTGGCGGGATGAGATCGTGAAGATTAGATTATGAAGTACTGCTAAGCCAACTCATAACTGCACGCTTACGTACGTGAGATACGTGAGACTACTGAGGCCCAGGAAGCCAATGATTTGGACCAGTCACCTGTCAGAGAGCTCTTTGATTCTTCAAGAAGCCGAGCCGTCCGTACGGTCTATGCGGTGATCGATGCCATGAAATAAGTCAAATCCTGCAGCCGTCGATCCGCGACATATCGTACATCCGCGCTTTTGCAACATCTGTCTTTTCTGCGCATAATTCCATTCCCTTATAAACCTTCTTCCATTCTACCGCTCCCGCTCTTGCCAGCGTTAACATCAGAACTAGTAACATGCCAGAACGGCGGTGTGGCGCGCGTGCGAGGTTTCCAATCCGATGGCGTAGGATGTGGGAGTTTCGTTGGAGCTGTTAATGAGCCTCCCCATGCACGTCCAATATGCTAGACGTATCCTGTTTCCAATCTGGAGAACTAGAATAATGCTTTCCTATATTCCGCCAGAACCGGGATCAGCACAACCATCCAGCGCCGCGACAGGAATTCCTAGAAATTAGAAACGGAGAAAGGGCACTGACCAGTTTCGACAGTGAGTCGTCCCTCCTGAGACGCTTGTGGGAAGCGCGCATGTACTTCAGCGACGAGCCCCTGCCACACCGCCGACTCCTTTGCGGCCTGAGGGAGGTAGTCAAGCTTGATTGTGATAATTGTACGCGGCTGACCTGTGAGTTATCACATTAGCTTACACTATTGCTGCGATGGAGGAGAAGGTGCGTGAGAACTAACCCGCGCAGCTTTCCTCAACTGCCTGGCCAATTCGGTCTACGAGGTAGAGGAATTCCCCTTTCGTACGTCTCGGGACCGGGCTTGTGCTTGCGATCACATAAATTCCTAGAACGAGCTTTCTGGACAACTGTCTGGGATGCCACGTGCGCAATACAGCACGAAGCATGGGCAGGTCTGTTTCTTCCCAGTCCAGCTCGTCGCCGATATACTCGACTACGATATTGGATAGGTACACGAATGATTCAAGGCAGAGAAAATCTGGCTTTCTCGTGACGGGATCATCTATCCGAGGACATGCCGTGAGCAAAGAGTATGCCATGCAGTGAGGGTTCTACTGACTAACCCCGGACGGCCTCACGGCCGAATCGCCTACTTAATGGACACCAGATGATCAGGTTCGCAAGCTTGTCTGGGGACAGAGCGGAGACCAATCTACTGCTTCCATGAGCGTCCAAACACCATATCTGTTGGAGATGTTAATGGCAACAAAAAGCCGCTGCAGAACTCGTAGATACTGGTTCACATACGTCCAAAGTCGATAGATGAGGCAAGAAAGGCCTGTCTTCTCGTTTCATGCATCCGGGGATGACTCCAAGTACGTCCCAAGTGATCCATGAACACTCCAGTTCCTCCAGCGCATCGAAACAATCCAAGAACCTCGTGAAATCCGCAAAACTCGCAAAGTTGATGTCTTCAATGCATAGAATTACGACAGACGCGAATGTCTTGTGATAAAGATGTAATTCGCGGATGCTAAGGGGAAAATGTGGTAATAGCCTGTCCTTGATATTGATCAGAGCTTCTTCCTTCTTGAACCCTATGGAAAGGGCACGGAGGACCGGAAAAGGAGCCTGGACAAGACGCGGGATACGCGTGAGGACGTTGCATGGCCAGTATTCGTCCTCGCCAATCCCACACGACAGCGAAACAGAGCGAATGCGTGCTCTGAATGAAGGTGTTGCGTCTAAGATGGCAGAAAGGCGGTCCAGGGCGGCGAGCGATCTGATACCGACCGCAATGAAGAGGCAGGCCTGTGCTCGCGCCCGCCACGTGCTGCAGACGAGAGCACTCTGGCGAAGGGCAAGCTGCGCATTTTCTTCTGGCCATCGCGATCGTGGATATTCAGGTTCCAGGTCTCTACCGAGGGCATCGATGACACATAAGCAGAGTTCTAGGGGCAGGCGAGTGGAAGAGGGAGGACGGCTCGTGTCCGCATGCATAGAGAACTGATACAATTGATGATTGACGTCGAGGAAAGAGAGGACCGCAATGCGACGAGGTACTACAGCGTCGCCGATACGGCACTGGTAGATGGTATTCGGTTTACCTCGGATGTCGCGGGTTGCGATTCGAGTGCAACGGGGCCTTCTAGATGGTCGGCGTTTGGCATAAAGCAAGCGGAGTAAATGAATATTCAATACGTACCGTCTGTTCGAGCGTATGAACGAGGAGAAGAGAGGAGAGGCAGAGAAGACGGGCCGAGACTGGCCAGTCGGCTCCGAGTCAGGGGCCTACGCAGCGCCCGAATCTGACTACCATGAGGATGATCGGATCTGGGCGCTTCGTGTTCGTCTCGACGTGACCCGACCTCCGAGTCCCAATGCTTGTGCTCCGGCCGACGACGGCCCGAACTCACCTTTCGGACAATCTCATCTCCGTCCAAACAATATTTTGTCTGGACTCTGCATGTCGTTGCGCTCAAACCTACGCCTTCAGTCACATTCCACCCAACTACCCAGTATTGTTACTTCCTTGCGCTCTGTGTACGCACGTCTGCGTCCTCCTTCAGAGTCAAAAAAATTTCATAAACAAGGACCGTTCCTTTGCCAGTACCTGCCAGTGACTGGTTCTGACCCTCCGCCAGCGCATCGCTGTTGCGCCAGACCCTCTCGGATTCCACCTCCTTCCGCTTCCCAGGTGCGTTCATGCCTTTGTCTCGTCTCGTGCTTGCCGTTTATCTTTCAGAGTTACGCGGGCGGCCTCGAGACACATATTGAGCAAGTACATTAAGTTGGGTGGCGCGTCTTGTACGGCGGCGCGCACCGACTCGGTCAGGTTGCGTCGGGCCAAGCTGACCTGCTTTGTGATTTCATCATCGCGACATTCAGCAACGGCAGGAAGCTTGCAGATCTGGTAGCTCCTCAGTCGCTAGACTGCCTGATGTGATATGGGAGGATTTGGTTGAGTACGCTACCCAGGTGCGTCTTCCTTCTCGTGCTCTCCTGCGCCCTTATTCCCCACACCATCGATGCGTCGCGTATAACGCGACGTCGTTAAGATATAGCTTACGCGCACTCTCGTGTCATGGGTAGCCTCCCGATAAGCAAATCTATCGGATATACGAAGGTCGTACTCCGTGTGCCCTAAGAGAAGTTGGGCGCGGTCGTCACTGCCCCTGCCAACACTGTTCCGAGGCTCTGAGACGAACTTTAACTGGCGCTGAAGTTCGTGAAGGGACAAGAGTAGTGGTGGCGTCGATGCATCCCCTACGAGGAGGCCCGTGCCCCTGCCTGAAAAGGCAGGCCCGATGCATCCTGTGCCACGCGGCCGCGCTACCATTGCAGGCGCCCGATGGCATCCTCCTGACATCCCGTATCATTTGAACGCACACCAGAGTTGCCCATGTGTTACTTTGAAACGCGTACAGTACCTCTTTTGAAGTGCGCACCGTGTCAGACCGTGTCCCGGGGCGTCGCATGTCGAACGCCTTCGCGCGAAGGGAGTTCAGCGCTTGCGAACAGTGGCGATGCTTTTGGGCGTCAGCCCATTGATCGCGTCGTCCTCCCGGCGCTTGGCCAACGAACAGGTCTCCGAACGGAGACGGCCTTCCACAACATGTACAGAGACGGAATCAGACATGTGGACGCACCGCCGGAGTGTTTCAGGAGTGCCCTGTAGTGTACGAGTTTTTTCATGGAAATCGCATGCGGAATCGCTCCCACGAGGGCTCAGTTGTCATTTAGGAGCCGGCTCAACTGGCGCTATGCAAATGCATTTCTCGAGTCCTTATATGGAGCACGGACGAGCGGGCCCGTTCAAGATTCATTGACGCCACTGAGGCTGCTCGAAGGGAGGTGAACCAGCTGTATTCTAACTTGGCTTTGACTCGTATCTGAGATTTGTATCGGATAGAACACACTGGCATTAAAACGTCTTACTACACCGCGCCTCCCTGACCTGCTATCTCCAAGACTGACACTGTTGCAGGCGGGGAGCTGGTGTTTATTAACCCCAATGATCCGTGGCTCAGACCATACGCGTTGGTACGCACCGACTTCACCGAGCTTCCTTCGGAGGCGGCACGGCGGATGGCGTGCGCACGACTTACAAACGCACCATGTGAAACGGTTCTCGACGTTCCAAATTCCAGCGTGCAATGCTTACTGGTTGCGGCGCTTTATGTCCTCGTCTTCGGAGTCTGCGGTAATTAAACGTTCAACGACTCTAGTTCTTCTCTAGCATATGCGACTCCGGCCAGGAGGACCACGCGTAGCTCGTGCCGTCCCTCTTGTGATAGCGCCTCAGCATCGATGAGCGGTGCGAACCTGATTGAGGTCAGCACGTACAGCGGTCTCCCTCATGTATTTGACATGGGAGTTCACAAGAAGCGTACTCCCTCTAGCCACGTCTACCGGGAGCGCAAGACGAGCGACCCTTCCGTGTACAGCTGCGCCAACATCGTTACGTCGGCAAGTTCGACGGCTGGCGCTCTGGCTGTCGTAAGATCGAGCTACACCTGAAATACAACCTCGATCACCCCTGACTCGTCGCCGTTGTCGTCTCTGTCGGCATCTTCGTTGTCGCCTCCATCGTGCTCTTCGGAAGTCGTCGCTACTTCCGCCAATCGGCGACGTCCTCAAGTAATTGCTTACGTGTGCGTCCCCAACATGAGGGCCGTTGGTCATTACCCTGTCGTCCGCGCTTCTGCGAGGAGGTGGGCTTCCATAGACCTTGAGCCTACACCATGCTACTATGCAGATCTCACGGGTTACCATACAGTGACCAGCCGAGCGCGCGGAGTACTATGTGCTAAGCAAAAGAGTCGGCGTTTGCGTATAATCATGAACGTTTGGTGCATATGTGTTGTCAGTAGAGCACCTCGTACCTTAGGTGTCTCCGGTCGAACTTGAATATCTGATCTCGTTTGTCCAGACTCGTCTTCGACGCATCTTGCAGTAGAACTGTACCGTCATATACTCCAAAAGTAGCCCCTTTTATTTGTCTTCGCTGTCCTCCTCTAACTTCAACAGAGTTGACGTACTACCCCAGCTTCTCATTATCTGCATCATCCGGCCATTTCGATCGCCGTTATTCCATCAATCTCAGAATCCTGCCCATCGTCCTCGTTGACCGGGCTTGTCTCCTTATTATGATCTCCAGCCTAATGAATACAAACCATGGCCTGCATGTCCCCGCAACAAGTGTCAGCACGACTGTGCCCTCTACAATGACGAAATTCCGCTGGATGGGTAGGAACAAGGGTACGATAAGGAGGTACTCACCAACTACAATCTCAAGCCGTCCTTCCAGTGACAGTGTTGGGAAGCGTGCTTGCAGTTCAGTAGCAAATTGCTGCCATGCCTTCGGATACTCTGCAATCTCTTTCGGAAATCCGCCCAGTTCAATTATCACTGTGGTATTTCGCAGACCTTTGAGTGATAACATCAACATCAACACGTCAGTAAATAGTTCCGGGTTCGGAAGCGACGTGAGGACGAACCAGCACAGCTCTCCTCCACAGCCTGGCCGATCTCGTCTAGAAAGGCGAGAAACGCCGCCTTTGTGCGGTAGTAGGACTCTGCGTGAACATGTAGATGAAGATATCGTGACGAGAGCTTAGGCTGCCACGAGTGCAGTGCAGCACGGAGTGTGCGCACATCTTCTCCTTCCCGATTTATCCTATCCCCTATATTCCTGATTTCGACATGGGACAGAGCTGGAAGTGACTCGAGAGAAATAGTATTCGCCTTTCTCGTGACAGGATCTTCTGACCGATGTATCAAGATTCAATAGCGAATACATTGTATACACTGACGGCTTTGGCTTACCTTTGACTTCAGACTTCGATGTTACACTGACAGGGCATTGGAGTACCAGATGGGAGAGCATGTTCGGAGGCAGCGACGCAATCAATCTATCGATCCCATGTGCGCTGACCTTCTCCACCTGCTTGGAGTGTCAGTAGGCACGAAGAATAGTAATACGGGTTAGTCAAGTAGATTGTAGTTCACGTACCTCCAATCTACGTAGCTTGGGAAGGAACCGCCTATGGCTTTGCGTCATGCACCCGGGGATGACTCCAAGCACGTCCCAGGTGACGGATCTACATAGAAGCTCCTCCAGCGCCTCGAAACAGTTTAACAACTTGGCAAAATCGGCGAAGCTCGCGTAATTCACTTCGTGGATGTATAGCGTGGATATTGATGTGAATATCTTGCGATATATGCCAAGTTCACGTCCGCTAAGGGGGAAATGAGGTAGGACCTGTTTATTCATAATTTCTCTTGAATTATCTGCGTAGAACCATCTACCAATGGAGAGGACGCGAAGGGCAGGAAAGGGACCTTGGAGAAGGCGCGGAATACGCATGAGGACATTGTATGGCCGGTATCTGCTTCCCCTGACTGTATTATAGCGGCTCAGAAGATGATCATTCCCCCCGGAAAAGTGAAAATGGTTAATGTAAGCTGCCAAGGAGGGTTTGTCCTTGAGGGTGGCCACAAGGTAATCTACGGCTCTCGGGGAGATGAGATGGACGCTCCGAAAGAGCCAAAATTGAGCTGTGGGGAGCCAAGCGTGGCAGACGAGAGCACATTGGGAGAGGGCGATATATGCACGACGGTCAATCGATAGCCAACCGCTGGGCCGACTATCTCTGCCGAGGGACTCAATTATGCCGAGACAGAGTTCAAGGGGCAAGCGAGAGGAGTGAGGAGGAAAGGTGTCCATCGTGTTAGGCCCTAGCCCGAGCTTGTGAACTGAGGGCGGAGGAGCCGTACCGAGTCTGAGGGATTTGGGCGTCGACGAGCGAGCTGCGGCCGGGAAGGCATCAATCGGGAAAGCGTGTACGCCGGACGCACTTTCGTGACTGACACTTCAGGGGAGCTGACGATCAGATATGGGCGCCTCGTGTCCCGTTCCCGGCCCGACTCCCCGCCTCAAGGCTCAACTTGAAATTTCAACGCCGCCTCATCCCTGTTCTTCTCACCCAATTCTCTCCGTCACAGTGTTCCATTCCGTCTAGACAGTGGCCGCCGTCCATTTTTATCAAAGAGTGACCTTCTGTAAGAGGGCACACTGCGGAGAGAAACTGGAACGAGCTCTGCTCGTTAAGATCCCGGGTAAAAGGTGTAAGTACATGTGTAAACGTAGCTATGTGCCTCGTACCTGCTCGTTAAGATCCCGGGTAAAAGGTGGGGGATCTTAGAGCAGGGCCGCGGAAGTATTTACGGGCGCGGCGAGGTGATGTCAAAACAGGAACAAACAGGAGCAAATGGATGATGTAATCTACCGAGATTACACTCTCACCGCCTCTGAAAGAATGAGTGGGGGTGGCGGAAGAGGGAGTAGAGTAAAGTAAGTGGTGTGCGTTAAGTAACGTAAAGAGTCCATGGGAGTCAAAGGCCGTACGGGAAGGAGCGCGCGACGCACGCCAGTTAGGTGAGGGGGTTCTCCGAGACGTACTGGTCATACGCTGGGAGCCCCTTCACCTCGGAGCCGGCGAGCCAGCGGTCGGAGGACGCGCCGTAGCCGCGCCAGCGGACGAGGAATTGGAAGCCGCGTCCGCGGCGGCGGTGGTCTACGATGTGGTCGACTTCGAAATTCCCAACGCCATCTTTCGTGACAATCGGACCGGGTGGTGGTTGCGCGCGGGAGGGGAAGAGGTCATCGTCGTTAGCGTGGTAGGGTTTAAGGAGTGACGCGTGGAACGTAGGGAAGATGTTCATGGAGGAAGGTAAGTCAAGGGTGTAGACGGAGGATTCGGGGTGCGCGCGGAGGATTTTGTAGGGACCGTCGTACCGAACCATGAATTTCGCGACGCGGTTGCTCCCGCGTTGCATGTACTCGCGTCGGCGGTGGAATGTGGAGAGGAGGACAAGATCCCCTTCAGCGAAATCGGGCTCCGGCCCACGAGCGCGGTTAGCGGCCTGAGCCTGCGCGAGTTTCGCGTAGTGTAAATTGTCTTGTGCTTCCATGACGTCTGTGTCGATCTGTTCGACAATGCGTGCTGCGGCTTCGCCGTCCAAGGGGAACGCTTCCTCATTGTCGACGATGGTGTCGTCAAAGAGGGGAGGGATGAGGCGGGGAGAGCGGCCGATGTGGAGCTGGAAGGGCGAAAAGCCGGTGGAAGCGTTGACGGTGTTCATGATCGCAAAGCGGACGCGTGGAAGAGCCCGTACCCAACCCTTCTGGTTGCGCGCGACGTGGTAGCGAATAGCTTGGACGACCGTGCGGTTGGTTCGTTCTGACGAGCCATCTGTCTGGGGGCGGAAGGCAGTGGACATCTTCAGCTTCACGCCGGTGAGCTTGTGGAGGGCTTTCCAGAAGGCAGAGACGAAGAGCTTATCGCGGTCAGAGACGATCTCTAGTGGTAAGCCGTTCTCGCAGTACCAGTGGTCGAAGAACTGAACGGCGAAATCCTCAGCGCAGATGTCCGTACGGGTAGGGACGAGACGAATGTCGGCGCCGAGGCGGTCGGTCAGGGTAGCTATGCAGTTCCGCCCCTCGTCGTCAGGTAGGGCGCCGATGAAGTCAATAGCGACGCAATCGCCGCGAGCGCGGGGCACCGGTAGAGGGTGGAGGGGACCGGGCGGCTTACGGTTGGAAGACTTGTTCCGCTGACATTCGTCGCAACTGGGGATATACATGTCGGCGAGCTCCGTGCGCATGTTGGGCCAGTAGTAGGCGCTCCGCAGAGCAGCATAAGACTTATCGAAGCCGAAGTGTCCCAGAGCGTCGTGAGCACAGCGGAAGAGCCCTTCTCGAAGATCAGGTGATCGCGGAATGACAAGTCGGTCGCCGACATAGAGTAGACCGTTGTTCTCGCGCACGCCCAGAGTGCCTGTCATCTCGCGTAGCTTGGCGCAGTACTTGTCTTTAGCATAGCCCGAGCGGATGGAGTCAAGCCAAGCGGGGTCAGTAGAGACGCGGAGGGAGCCGACAGCAGCCACGGGCGGAGGTTCAGGCCAAGCGGACGAGAGCGAGCGGGTAGCGAGACGGAGGTCGGAGACGGCAGCGCAGGTCGCAGGGTCGATGAGATCAAGGTCGTCCGGGGCGCGAGAGAGAACATCGGCGGCGACGTTGTTCTCGCCCTTGATGTAGCGGATGACGAAGTCGTACTGGGACAGGAACTCTTGCCATCGAGCCTGCCGGCGAGAGAGATCACGCTGTGTGTGGAAGTTCTCCAGTGTGCGATGATCAGTGTAGACGACAAAGGGCACGCCAAGCAGTTCCACGCGCCATTTCTTAAGGGCTCGGACGATGGCGAGGAGCTCCTTCTCGTGGACGGGATAATTAAGTTCGGCGGCCTTCAGCTGCGTCGAGTCGAAGGCGACGGGGCGAGCGGTCTCGAGGGACGGGCCGAAAGAGAGCATCGCGCCGGTGCGTTTGTCGCTCGCGTCGCAGGAGACGAAGATCTGATTGCGCTCGAGATCGTCGTGGTCGATGACCGTGAGGCAGTCGCTGCTGGTGACGAGACGCTTAATCGCCGCGAACGCTGACTCGTGTTCCTCTGACCAGGGAGGAAACACTTTGTCGGCGTCCTTCGTCGTGAGCGGTGTCAGCACTGCCGTGTACTCAGCAAGTTTTGGAAGGAAATCGGCGACGTAGCGGACAAGACCCAGGAACGCGCGGACATGCGCGGACGTCCGAGGCCGGGGCCACTGGAGGATCTTCTCGACTTTCTTCAGGTCGGGAGAGACGCCAGCGGCCGAGATGTGATGTCCGAGGAAATCGATTTCCGAGCAGAAAAGGTGAGTCTTCTTGTCGGAGCAGAAGAGACGAGCGGTGCGGAGGGCGGATAAGACGGTCGCAACGTTGCGGCGATGTTCGTCGAGGTCTTGGGACCAGATGATGATATCGTCCAGGTATACATGGCAGATGGAACCAATGTACGGGCGGAGGGCGGCGAACATGCGACGTTGGTGGGTGGCGGGGGCGTTGCGGCATCCTTGCGGCATGACCGTCCACTCGTACAGGCCAAAAGGCGTGGTGACAGCGGTGTATTTGACATGGTCGGGGTGGACACGCGTCTGGAAGAACGAGTTAGTCATGTCGATCTTTCCCCAGATCTTCCCTTTAGCGCAGTCCGCGAGGATGTCGCGGATCTTGGGCAGAGGGTGCATGTCGGGGACGGGTAGCCGTTGGGGCAAGTCCCCGACTGGTGACCGGCGTAGAACCGGCGGCATTTGAAGCAGCCGCTGTGTTCGTCGAGCAGCTTGCGCTCGTCGCTCGTGAGCTTCGGCAAGGGGTTTTTGGAGCCGGCTCCCGGTTGGGTGGAGGAGGAGCTGGCCGGCTTGGATGCGGATACGGTGACCTTGGGGCGGGACACAGCGCGGACCATCGCGCGGAGCTGGTGGCGTTGCACGTCGGCGGCGGCGACGGAGGCCTTCCAATCGGCGAGCGACGTGATGCCGGTGACCTCGACACTGTCGCAGTGGTAGCGCAGGTGGTCGTCGACATTGGCGGAGATGACCGCGCGGAGGCCGTCGTCGGTAAGGCGAGACTTGGTGCCACGGAGCTGCGCGTTGAGGATCTCGACGTCGTGAACGAAGTCGTCGAATGTTTGGTCCGGCTGTTGTTTCAGCGCGTAGATCTGAGCGCGGATGTTCGGCGCCCAGTTCGCGGGGAGGAAGCGGTCGCGAATGGCGCCGAGGAGCGCGTCGAATGTCATGGCGTCGTAGCGGTCTTCGTCGAGAAGGTACCAGTCGCGCAAGAGGGCGTGTTCGAACCCTTGGGAGGCGACGCGGGCCTTATCGTCGTCGTCCGTGTTCTGCCTTTTGAAGTGCACGCGGCACGCGTGTTCCCACGTGTTGAGCACCTGCGGCGTGATGCGGCCGTCGCCGAGGGATGGCGGGGCCTTGCCGTGGGTGGTGACGGTGGCGGGAACGGAGGGAGCAGGCATCACGTGACTATATGCGCGTGGGCGGGAAGAGACAGAGGAGGAGGAGGACGAGGACGACGAAGACGACGGGCGTGGGGGTAGACGTAGAGGCGAGAGCGGTAGGGACGGCACGGAGGACGGTAGGGACGGCGCAGAGCGTTCCTCGGTGTTGACGAGATCGGAGAGATCTGAGAGGTCGTCGAGGAAGTCGTACTCACTGAGCACGGCGTCGATTCCGAGGAAACCGAGGAGTTCGGAGTCGTCGAGGGAGGCGAATGGGAAGGGGAGTAGGCAGTCCCGCGTGATCCTCCGGGTAATCCTCGGTGGGGGTGACAGCTTGCTCGACGGTACGAAAGGGGTAGGCGATCCGCTTAGCCGACGCGTCGGGTGGCGGTCCCAGAGCTGGTGCGCAGTTTCAAAAAAAGTGTAAGAGGGCACACTGCGGAGAGAAACTGGAACGAGCTCTGCTCGTTAAGATCCCGGGTAAAAGGTGTAAGTACATGTGTGAACGTAGCTATGTGCCTCGTACCTGCTCGTTAAGATCCCGGGTAAAAGGTGGGGGATCTTAGAGCAGGGCCGCGGAAGTATTTACGGGCGCGGCGAGGTGATGTCAAAACAGGAACAAACAGGAGCAAACGGATGATGTAATCTACCGAGATTACACCTTCTGCTTGGCTAGCACCCCACTGACTCACACCCGTCCCGGCCCGACTTCCGACAGCTGCCTCCTCAAGTGCATGCTCTGCCAGTGAATACTATCTGCTCCCCTTAACCGAGCAAAAGAATGTGATCACAAGAGCCACGCACACCTGGTAGGGAACGGTCTCCCACTTGCCGGCCGTCGCGTGCACGCGCGCTACCCCTCTTGGCCGTGTAGCCCTTCACGCAGCCTGAGTGCGTTCGTCCTCTTCCCTCGTCGCCTGTTGCACTTATCGCGGTCCTCACAAACTCCTTCGCAAAAGCGCGCAACCAGAGATAGAGACCATACGCGTGGTATATAAGTGCCGTATCCTGCGTGGCAGCGTGCGGGGTCCTCTTCCAGACCACGCCTCAAGCCCACTAATTTGACGTCCTGATCACGGCGACTTTCAGCGCCGATGACGCTGACAAGCTCGCAGGCATCGCTTAGCTTCGGGCGAAGTCTGTAGTAGATGATATGGAGTAGCTTGGTATGCCTCTCAGGTGCGCATTTATGATGCCTTTCTGCCCTTCTCTCTTGCACTCCCGAGACCTAGTCAAGCACAAGACGGATCTGAGACGTCTGGCACGCACAATCAACGGCCCTGACAACCTCACAAACGGTGGAACTTGGAATACACAAGAATACTACCTCGTATACCCTTGAGCAAGTTCGGCGTGTTCGTCGCTACTTCCGCCTATGCTGTCAACGCCGCGTCGCTCTGTAAGAAGCTCAGAAAACACGCTCACGAGTTCGAGTGATCATCTGCGAAAGCTTGCGCAAAGACTTCGCTCAGGGGTGTCTCCAACTCGCACAACGTGGCGCACATGACGGAAAAGGGGGCAGCAGCGATTCGGCCGACGGCGGAGAAGCTGAAACTTTCGTCTTTAAACGCTGCTTCTGCTTTTGTACGCCACGGGGATAGATTGGCACAGATATGAGTGAAGAACCGATCAGAGATGAATGCAGGACGCGGAAGGAGAGCTTGGACAAGTCGGTTCCACTCGTCGCACCTATAGTGGACGGCGCGACGGCCCCGCACAAGACCAAAGCCACGGACGAGCACGGACGGAATCTCCGCTGCCACCGCCCCGATTGTGGCGCGTACCTCTCTAGATGTTCTCATAGGTTCAAGAGCTTACCAAAGGCACCTCGGCTCTCGTAGGCGAAAACGTACCTCTCGGGCGTTCACCGCGCGGCAGTGTTCGATCGTTATCATACCAAGTCGTATGTAACTTTTTCTTCGAGTGCGCTTCGTGTCTCACCCGTTTCTTCATTTCAACGACTACTTCCATTGGCGTTTACAAAACTGACTGCAGTCAGTGTTGCATACAAAGATAGCTGCCTCGTCGTTAAGAGCTACGTCAACCTTTGTAGAGAGGTATGTAAATCTCCTCGGTGGCTGCGACGAACGAGAATTCACTCCTTCGTACTGGCAACTGAACCCTTGCTGAACGAGTGCTGACATCTAAACACAGGATTCAAGGCTGTTGTCGTTAAGGCACCCAATGCCCAATACTAAATGACTGCGACAGCCACGCATGGAGCACCTCAAGACGCTTTTGTGGGGTAAAGAGTCTGGAATCCGCAAAGCGCGAATCAGCAAGCCGTGCAGCCTAAGCGCGCTCACAGAATCATTAAGCCAGGAGTACTCCCGGACGATGAAGCCTAGATTCAAGAAGTAGTAAAGTACTTCAAGCGTCATGTCGTATGCGTATACCTTCGAGTATGCGTTTATTCATCTCAATAGATACAATTGCGCCACTGCCGTTGATATTCTCTTCGTGACTAAATCCTCGTATGAAGTTATATCGATATCATCATCCGTATTGATCCATCAAGTTGACTTTCACGCCCGTCATCCAATGTCCATTCCAACCTATAACGTCGCTCCGCTCTCTTCCTCCCTTTCGGCATTTCTGTGTTGTCCGTCATCTTCGTCGTCGCCGTAGAATCGATGACTTGGGTAAAGAAAGTCTGGTTCCCAACCATGCATTCCCATCAGATGAAGCACCGCAGATCATTTGAAGGCAAGGGGGTCAAGGACCACTCACTTCCCGCTTCGACCTTCAGTCGTCCCTCTTTTGATGCCGTCACGAAGCGCGCTTGTACTTGAGCGACAAATTGCTGCCATGCCTTCGGGTCTTGCATGTTCCTAGGGAGGCACTTAATTGTGACTGTGATGGTTGTGCAGCACTCCCCTGTGAGTCGTCACATCGGTATTTCCATACATGGAGGTAGGGAAGAATATACCAGAAAGGCTCTCCTCCGTCACCCTGCTTATTCGGTCAATGAAGCCCAGAAATTCCGCCTTCGTGGGCGGTACATGTCCCATAGCCTCAATGGTTAAATGAAGATGTCGCGATGACAGCTGGGGCTTCCATGAGCTGAGCACTTTCTGGAGTGTGTGCATGTTTTTTTCTTCCCAACCCACCCCACAGCTCAAGTGACGCACATAGAGATGGGCTAGAGAGACAAACGGATCGAGGAAGAGGTCATCTGGCCTCCTTGTCACAGGATCGTCTGATTGATGTATAAGCAAAGAGTGTACCGTACACGATAAAACCCTTGACTGACCAAAGTTGACATCAGGACCATGTGGTAATTTCGTACACGGTAATTTGAGGACCATCTCTGTGAGCCCCTCCGGAGGCAGCGCAGCAAGTAGCCTGCTAACCCCATGTGTTCCCAGCTGTTCCACCTATTCGACGTGTGACGACGTGTAACGGGGCTCAAAGAATGCTAGCAAAGCTCGTGAGAGGCAGCTTACATACATTCAATTTCCGTAGTTTTGGCAGGAAAGTCCTCTTTTTGCGTGTCATGCATCCGGGGATGACTCCAAGAACATTCCAGCCAAACCTGCGGCACTTCAGGTCTTCCAGGGATTCGAAACAATTCAGTAGTCGTGCAAAATCCGCGAAGCTTGCAAAGGTTATATAAGTGATTGATAGTGTCTTCACTGATGAAAAAGTCCTATGATACAAGCCAAGCTCCCGGATGTTGAGAGGGAAGTGCGGCAGATACTTCTGTCTCGGTGTCTTGTCAGCGACTGTCCCGCCAACAATGATGGTAATGGTGCTGAGGGCTGGTAGAGGAGCTTGGAGCAAGCGCGGGAGGCGCATGAGAATGTTCCATGGCTCGTATCTGAATGAAATAAACAACCGGTGGATGTAGGCGGATAGGAGGGGTCTGGCGCTCAGGGCTGCGAAGAGCATTCCGAGAGCTCTGGTGGATTCGATACGGACATTGCGGAAGAGCCAAAGCTGGGCTCGAAATCGCCAGGAACTGCAAACAAGGGCCCATCGGCTAAAAGCGCGGTGTGCCACTAACAAGCCATAAAAGTTCAAATGGTGTGAGTCCGCGTCGTTACCGAGGGCGTCTATGATGCAGAAGAAAATCTCCGGTGGTAGGCGTGGATGGTCGGGGAAGGAGACAGTATTCATGGTGGGTGCTAGGCAAGTTCGAGGTCGAGGTACTCAGAAGGCCCGGGAGCAGCTTGGGGAGGCCCGGGAGCAGCTTGGGGAGGAGCAGCACACTGATAGATCGCTGCAAACGACAAGCTGGCTGCCAAGCTCCTTATAAGCCGGCCAAGCAGCCAACTGCTGTCGGTGGCCTGGTGGTCCCGCCTTCCAGTGTGCGTGGCTGATCCCAGTGAACCCTGAGCTTGAACCTTGAGCTTACGGCGGGTGACAGTCGTCGATCGCCCTTTTGGATTCTCTTCACCCCACCCCAAGCACACGTTGTGGTACTCCTTACCTTCGTATCCACCAGTCCTGTGGCCTCTCAATATTAGTACCACAGGGTCTCTTTTATGAAGCTGTAGTGACTAGTACTTCCGTAGTCCTTTCTTTGTTGTGGTACGGCCGGTGCTAATCGTATACGGGTTCCCTTGTGCTTAGGATATTGTGTGGACTGGCCCAAGTTCCGCCTATATGATGATAAGGCGAGTCTTTCTAGAAGGCGGATATTAATCAAATTTCGGCGTCAGTACCGAGCAGGCCAAAGCGCTGCTAATTAGACCCCCACAGCGCCATTTTGAATAAGGTGCAATGTTTGAGAATTATTAATGGCCGTTGACTTCAGTGTTCTCAGCGACCACGGCAAGATTTCTTGCTCAACAGTCACAAGGGTACCGGAAAGGCATTTCAAAACTACTTGAAAACATACAATGAATGTTGGAAAGCCATTTCAAAAATACCACAGCACTAGCATACAATGTGTTCAAATGCTACCATGATTCCATGGCTCAGTTCGGTGTGGCTATTCTTTGCTTGATTAGCTAAATGCGGGATGTATGGGTCGGGTCGCGCTGATATGGACCGCATAGTATAACTTGGGATGAGGAAGAAACAGAAGATGGCGAGGCGATGCATGGTGCCGTTGAGGCCCGGGTGTACTATGCACTGAGCGTAGAAGCCAGGGGATGGCGGCCCGAAGAGGAGATGGTCCATACGACAAGCGCTTTTTGTCCCGTCCCGAGTTCCGGCCTCCTTCGCTGCTTCGTCCTCGTTCCTCCCTCTCCCCCTCCTCCTGTTAGATAATTCAAATTCCGATCATGCTGTACGTACTCCATTCTCATTGCGCACAGCTTCCCTTCATACCAAACTTACTGCGTTCACTGCCCAGCAGCGCCAATCGACTTCCTGCCAGCCTCGCTCCAAGTCATCCGCTCCATTGAGGGCCCCCGATGATCAAGCACCATCCAATAAGACACGTTGCACACTATCACCGCATCCTAGGCGAAGGTACACTTCATCTTATGCCCTGAATAGACAAGCTCTCAGACCCTGCCGTTGGCAGCAGCCGCCGGTGGAAGCTCGTAGACTACTCTAGAAGTTGTCTGATGCGAAGCGGAAAGACGAGATGGTCTGCAGCCCAGGCCCTATGTCTCTAACTTTTTCCAGTTCCTGGTATCCCTATCCCTGGACGGCTGGGATTGGGTCGATCTCGCGGCGTAGCTGATCTGGTGGGTGACTCTACCGTAAGTACGCGCGTTCCTTCGCAATTAGTTTTCGCTCAATGCAAAGTTGACGTAGTACTAGACAGTATACATCTATACGTTCACTTAGGTAAAACCCTAAGCTCCGGGCGCAGGACGTCGACCTCATCCAAACTATAGATACACACGGCATTGGCATTGGATTGTATATACACCGCCAAACTTTCTCGGGGTGGCGAGAAGCCGGGCCGGTCCTGTCATGATCGGCTGGGTAGGCGGGATCTCCTCCTGGTTGCCGCCAGGCCGCCCCGTCCGGATAGCGTCAGGCCGCTGTAAGCTGATGAGCCTGCCGGAGGCTTGAGGCCCACCACAACTCCATCGCGGGACAAGTGAGGTGCCCCTCACGTCTCTCCCGGGGCGTCTATTTCAATCGAAAACAAAATGTCCAGCCACCGCGTCGGTATGCCGAGGCTGCCGCAGTTGCGCAATGTTTGGTTCATCAGGCGGAGCTTCAACGGGAGGACAGCTCGTCCAAAACTCCCCGGACTTGTCTTCCTCATCCCTCCGTTGATCTCTCTTCCTCTCTCCTTTCTGAGTCTGTCCCGACAACGCATTTGGACAAGGTACGTTTTTTCTGCTGTTGTCCCTATCCGTATCTACCCTCCTACTTCTCCGTTCTATCATTTTCGTATGCAGGCTAGTTCACTGGCAGCGGCGCTGGAGTTAGCAGAATATCAGTCTGACGTTGGGTAAGTGCTCCACTAGTTCCCGTGTTCGATGCCCCTCCCCCAGTCGAGCTGTGTCTCACACCTCCCGTGTCTTTCCCCCTATGATTTGTTCCGAATATCCACAGCACAATTGTCGCTAAGCCAACCACGCGCTGTACCAGTGTATCCCAACCGGCGGAAAGTGTACGTTCAGACTGCCATGTACTAGTGACTTGTGTCGTTCGCCCGCTAGTTCTAGTGTTCCGGGGTGGGAAAAGTATTGGATTGTTGTCGATTTAGTATACTGTGTAGACTGTACTACAGTTGTTAGTCCTAATTGTGCTGGTACTATCGTTTAGCAGTAATACATTTATTTGAACCATTCTTCGTCTTTTGATTGTCTGAACAAAGTGATTGCGAGCCGCCGTTCTATCCGACACGCGAACCGGGCGCTGATCTCGAGTATCGTTTGCCGTTGTATGACCTAACATGTTGGCACCGGGCAGTTCGTCATGCCGCCGTCAGACCCGGTACCCTTGAGCAAGTACCCGTGTACCCGTGAGAAAACGCCGGCCGTGAAGGAATCTGATTAGAACTCTCATGACACAAGGCTAGGGTACGGACTCTCAGCCTTCCGCGCCAATTAAATCACTCACAATGTCTTTTTCAGCGAATTCAAACGCTGATCCTACTCTTACAAAGCTTGTATATATCTCGACTTGAGCGCGATTATCCTCGAGCACCGCCTGTCGACAGATGTTCAACTTTCACGCGAACTGGATCAAGGACATCGGACGCTTGTTGCGCAGGCACGCGCCGTCCGCCGTGGCAGGTGTGCTAAAATGCGCGCGGGATGTAACGCAAAGGAAGATCTTTTAACATCATCAAGCAGTAGGTTAGCAGCGTGCTGAAGCCAGGACAGTAATGGGAAACTTTACGAGTAAAGGCTGATAGACGTGAGGCCTCCGACCATTCATGCGTTTCACGGGCTTCGCTGACTAGGGATCAAGCCTCGTTCGCCGTTCAGGTTATTGCCTTGCCCGACGACGCGACAGAGGAGCATGGTATACAGCATCGCATCCGATGGTGTTCCGATGACGAGCGGATCGCTGCAGCTGTTGCTCAGAGGCAGGCCCGCGCCTCGGTATGTATGCCGCCCTTGGAGACGAGGAAGACGGCGCGCGCCGGAATCGTTCACGACGAGCGGTACGTACTGGAGAGCACCTCAGTAGAGCCACTGGCCCATTGATTGAGGAAGAAGAAGCAACGTCGATGCATTCCAGCTGCCGGCTTCACCTTGTGTTGACGTGTTAGCAACGGCGCCGGACTCGAAGAAGCACGAACCTTGGGAACACAGTCAACTCCCTCACAAAGTATACCCCATCCGATGGCGCTCACCCTGTGATAGGCTATAAGGTCACTTGGCCCATCCGGATTTTGACCGCCACATAGGAGAACTCATCGGCGAGACCTACTATTGTCCTATGGCCTTCGCTTTATTTGAGGGGGAAAACAGATACCGGCTCGTACCGAGGGGTATACCTTATAAGGGAATCATTACGAGGGAGTTGACTGTACTACGCTTGATACTACACGCAGATGTTGCGCAGATGTCAATAGAACACCGACGACGCCTTCTCAGGCTGTCGAGTAGTGTGTACGCGAGAACCTCCTGTGAAGATTCGCGGGCGCGCAAGACTTGAAACAGTCGAAGACTTCGCCCGAACACCGTCAATCAAATCGTCCTGACAATATGAGCGGCGCGTGGGTCGCACAGACATGCGACACAACGAAGTTCAGGTGAAAGTGAGTTGCTGACAGCAATGCGTCGATGTTCTAAATATGAAAGAACGTTCAAGAAACAAAGGCAACTACGAAACTACACATCCACTTACCCATCCATTCAGTTCGAAGCTCGCGGAATCGCGGCGGATTTTTAGCTTCTGAGCAGGAAGACAAGGCGAGCAAAGTGCAAGCACATGCCAGCGCTCGCCATCGCCCGGCCACGCGAGCTCCGAAAGAGGCCATGTGACGTCGAGTGAATGGGGTGCTCATCGTGGTCCGGACAGCGTCGACCGCGAGGCTGCGATTCCATCGACGATTGTGGATGAGATTATCCACGCTCCGCCCCCGGGCCCTCCAAGGTTCTCCATGCTTCACTCCCTTAGCCTCCAAACTCCCTCTGCTCTCTAGAGCCCCACTCACTCGCATCCACCCTCGACGCTCTCCCCCTGCGTCCTGCACATCGACACGTATCCGGACTCAGCAGACCAGATCGTTCGCAAGCACGATGCCCAAGTTCGCAGCCGCCGAGCTCTTCCTCGCCGACCGCGCCGCGCCCTACTGCAGCCTCTCGGTCGCCAACTCTTTCGCGCAACTGAGGTACGCTCCTCTCGCTGTACTTTCCTACCACTTCTACCATGCCCTTCCTAACCATGCGCGCAGCTCGAAGGAGAAGCTCTACGCGCACTACGTCGGCGCCGCGTCCTGGGCCGGGGCACGCGTCATCCTCGGCCAGGCTACGCCTTACGCGGACAAGCTCTACGACCTCATTATCGCGACTTTCAGCGACGGCGGGAAGCTCGCAGACCTCGCCGCGCTCCAGAAGAAAGCTGGGCTGTCCGATGCTGAATGGGAGGACTTGTTGCAATATTCTGCGCAGGTGCGTCTCTCCTTTCGTGCTCTCCTCTCCCCATTCCCTGCGCGGCGGAGCACTCGGACACGACAGCGCTGAGCCGTCCGCCTCTCTCGCCCAGGTCCTAAGCAACCTCGCGAACTACAAATCCTTCGGGTACACCAAGGTCGTCCCGCGCGTCCCCTGCGACAAGTTCGGCGCGGTCGTCGCCGCCTCCGCCTCCGCCGCGAACGCCGCCCCGCTCTGGGACGAGCTCAAGGCGCACATCTACGCGCTCGAGCCCGAGGCGGCCAACTCGCTCGGCAAGCGCTCGCTCGGGCACGTCTCGAACTATTATCTGGGGGAGCCGGTGACGGACGAGGAGGTCGCGGCGATCCAGGCGGCGGCGGAGAAGATGGACGTTTCGGTTTTGAACACGCGGTGAGTGCTTCTTTCTCTGGTGTCAGCACGGGCGCGAGCTTGGGGACAGTCCGATGAGAGGAAGTGCTCATTGAGGGTGGACGTAGGGTGCGGAAGGAGAGCCCGAACAAGTTCACGCTACTCGTCGCCTCCGCGGAGGCCAAAGCCACTACTCAACACGAGATCAAGATCGCAGAGAGGCACGCGACGCTGTCCGTACAGTATGGGGACTTTGCGGACGCGATGCAGAAGGCCGCCACTGCCCTGACTGAGGTGCGTGTGCTCTTTTCCTGGCGTATTCGCGAGACGAGGGACCTCAAACATGCTTGTGCGCTCGTAGGCGAAGAAGTACGCATCGGGCGAGCACCAAGCCGCGATGCTCGACGGATACATCGAGTCGTAAGCGTATCCACCCTCGAGCGCAGCCTCCCTCGCCTCATAGCCCCCTCCCTCCCCCTCCCCCCTTCCCTAGCTTCACGACCGGCTCCATCGATGCGCACAAGAAGGGCTCCGAGCACTGGGTGAAGGACGTCGGCCCCGTCGTCGAGAGCTACATCGGCTTCGTCGAGACGTACATGGACCCGTACGGCGGGCGCGCCGAGTGGGAGGGTGCGTCCTTCCTCCCTTCCTCCCTTCCACACAACCCTCTATCCCCTCTCGAAGAGCGAGTGCTGACGTCAAAGCGCAGGATTCACCGCGATCGTCGACAAAGCGCTGAGCGCGCGGTACGAGAAGATGGTGAGCGACGCGCCCGAGCACCTCAAGACGCTCCCGTGGGGCAAGGACTTTGAGGTGGACGTGTTCCGCAAGCCGGACTTTACGGCGCTGGAGGTGTTGACGTTCGCGACGGGAGGTGAGTTGGCTGTCTGTCGTGATGTGCTACTATATGAGCGTAGCTGATGTTGGGTGGTAGGTATCCCTGCTGGTATCAACGTAAGCGTGCTCGTGGGGTCGGTGTTGGAGAAGAGACTCACGTCGCGCTAGATCCCGAACTACTACGAGATCCGGGAGTCCGTGGGCTTCAAGAACGTCTCTTTGGCTGTAAGTCGCGGTGGCGCTCTCCGTCGCAACCAAATACTTACCCAGCACGCCAGAACATCCTCGCAGCAAAAGCACCCAGTACGCCCCGCCTCCCCAATTCCCCACTCCCGAGACTAACACCCCTACAACAGACGAAGAGCTGACGTTCATCCACCCCGACGACGTGGCGCTCTACAACAAGTGGGACTCGAAATCCTTCGAGGTCCAGGTCGCGAACCACGAGCTGCTCGGGCACGGCAGCGGGAAGCTCTTCAAGGAGAACGCGGACGGGACGAAGAACTTTGACCCCGAGAAGGTCATTAACCCTCTCACTGGGAAGCCTGTGTGAGTGTCGCGCGCTGGCGTGCATGCGCGTTTTGTGAGCTTAGGGGGGAGGGGGGCTGATTGGTTCCTGGGTAGGACGTCGTGGTATAAGCCCGGGCAGACGTCGGATTCGGTGCTTGGGGAGGTGTCGTCGTCGATGGAGGAGTGCAGGGCGGAGACCGTGGCGCTCTATCGTGCGTCCAGTCACTTCTTCCCGTGTTAACACACAGACTGACTAGACGCGATTCAGTCGTTAGCAACCTCGAGATCCTCAAGCTCTTCGGGGTGCGCTCCATTGACTGTCCGTCTTCCTCAGAAGGCTGACTTGCGCTTCAGTTCACAGAAAAACAAGACATCGAGGACCTTCAATACGTCACCTTCCTCTTCATGGCCCGCGCAGGTATCCGCGCCCTCGAGTTCTACGACCCCGTGAACAAGAAGCACGGCCAGGCGCACATGCAGGCCCGGTACGCCCCCTCCCCTCCTATCCCCCCTTCCCCTCCCCCTTCCCACCTTCATCCTCACTCATCTCGCGCACACAGCATGGGCATCACCCAACACCTCATCCGCTCCGGCATCGCCCGCCTCGAAGAAGTCCGCAGCGCCGACGGCACGCTCTCCAACGCCTACGTGCGCGTCGACCGCGCCAAGGTGCTCTCCGAGGGCCGCGCCGCGGCGGGGAAGCTCCTCATCGAGCTCCAGGTTCGGAAGAGCACGGCGGACGGTGCCGGGGCGCGTGAGTTCTATACGCGCTTGACGGACCCGCTTCCGGGGTGGGAGGGGGAGGTTAGGGATTTGGTGCTTAGGAAGAAATTGGTGAGTCGCCTTTGAGTTTTCTGGGCTTACGGCCTGCAGCGTTGAGAAGGGAGGGATGCTGATGATCATCGTGCAGCCCCGCAAGGTGTTCGTGCAGCCGAATACGTTTGTGGAGAACGGGGAGGTCGTCCTCAAGGAGTACCCGCTCAGCCCTGCGGGCACGATCGAGAGCTTCATCGAGCGCAAGCTCTAGGCGTGGACGTGCCCAGGACGCAGCGCAGCAGTGGTTGAAGAAAATACTCGACGGAGTCGCAATGTACTGTATCATAGTCTCAACACGCCCACATCCTGCTCTTTCACGTCGCTCGAAGTTCCTGATTTCGCACAGTGGTCCGCGACAGCTCGCGTTCGAGATGGCTGGCTCTAATGGCGCCACCCGTCTCTTCGGTGCGCTTTTCGTATGCCTCATCTTTCTAATTCTAGGAGTCGACTGCTCCGACGCATCCTGTGTCAGTGTTCACAATACAAGGGGCTCACGCCCTCTCGCAGCAAGAGCGCGCGGAACCCGCGTGTCAAGAAGCGTCAGAAGTACGAGCAAGCCAAGAAGCGCGTCGCGTCCCAGCGCGTCAGGCTGTGTTCAAGGGCGGGCTCGACGCGACGCATTACAGTGGCGAGCGTACCCAACCAACGATGGAAGATAGTAGCCGGAGCAAGGGGCTTGCTCCGAACCTAGCGATTTATCGCGTGCGACCGCCGTGGGTGGATAACCCCGTGCGAGAGCGTCACACCACTTCTCCCATCGTCGCCGCCCAGCGTTTCTGCGCAGCACCGAGGATCATCTACCCACCCCGTACCCGCGCGTTTCTCGAGTCCCCGAATCCCATCGTCCTCGGGGCCGCGCGCGGCGTTCGTGCTCACGCTCCCGAGGGCCTGCGAGGCCCGAAGGGCGCGAAAGCGCCCGACGTTCCCGCAGGACGTCTAAATGCCTCCTTGGCTGCCTCACTCGTGTAGCGCTTCGTTCCCATACTGCGCATACAAGCCAAGACCCGCCCACACTTGCAGCGCCGTCGACCTCCACTCGGACGCGCAGGCGCCACGCGGAGCGAGGGTAGCCCTCGCGTGTGCGTGAGATTTCCCCGGTCCCGATCTTGAGAGTCTTGGGGTCTTGAGGTCTTGGGAATGGGTCCGCGGCCAAGGCGCGAGTAAGCGTAGGAGTATCCATCCCAGGACGGATAGGGCGCGCGGGCCGCCAAGCGTTTGAACAGGAGAAGCTCGAGCCCGTGGCCAAGGCAGCGTGGCGCGGCGTGCGGGCACAGCACTTATGTACGCGTAGGGTCGCTGGATCTTCCAGGCGGGCTTCCATGCGCGATGAGAAAACCACCCCCGCGGTACTGCGCGAGGCGTCCACGGTGGCTCCCCGCTGGAAGTAGTCGGCGGGCGTTCGCCAATACGTGGGTCTGAACTTGGGACACGCGCATGACGGCTGTTGACGGTCGTCGATCAGAACCGCGCACGACGGCGGGCGCTGTAGATTTTACGCGTAACGGCAAGGATGTCGATATCTGACAGTGCTAGGCATCTACGGCGTGATGAAGCGTGGAAGAGGAGAGTGGCTGCGGACTCGAAAGCAGGCGAATAGCGCAGTCGGTGTGGGATCTAGCGATACAGTAAACAGTAAGGGAGGCCGTGGGTAAGAGGAAGTAAGCATGTGAGCGAAGCGTAGGGGTTCTATCTACAGGATGATTGTTCCGGGTACGAGAAGGTGTAAAGTGTGTGGAATGAGCCGTGATTCGACGGCGAGATGGGCATCTATGCGCGTGAAGTCGTGGACAGGTCGTAGTTTGACGCGAGTGTGGGCCGTACAGACTGCGGAGGAGAGTGTTTCTGGCGAGACAAGTGGGTAGCGACCTTCAGTGCGCTTACGGCGGTGCTTGTGATCCACGACTTGCTCTATGAATGTGGATAATGAGCTGTAAGGGAGTGCTGATGTTGCACTATAGCAGCAGAAGTGCGACGGCAGTGAGAGCACTGGGTCATGATTTGAGTCTGATATTTCTTAGGGAGACTCGATCAGAAAACTCACGCAGAGGATATGAACATGAAAGCATCTGTTAGGGTGGGGGTGTTAGCTTAAACAAGTTTTCGAGACCATGGCCCTGCCACTTACATTGCACGAAGAGAAATGCCTGTGGAGTTGTAAAGATGAGCATGTCTCTTTCGATGTGTTATGCCAGAGTTAACTTACTGAGAGCGTGTCCACCTTTCCATCTGGGGCATACAGTGATGCGACAATGAGTTGACTATTGTGCTAGAGTTAGCACATAGCGCTCTCCCAGCGACCAGCCGAAGCACACTCACTTCACAGCCGTGGGTGTCCCACTCAGGAACATCATAACGAATCGCAGTGTTATCGCCTTACGATCAACAAAGCCGGCGTTGGTCATCGCCTGAACAAGGAATACGCCGATGACGGGAAGTATAGCCATCTTCGCCATCGTCGAAAGGAATATCGCCATGAGGGGAAGGCGGGTGAGCGGTCGCGGAAGCTGGATGCGTGCAAAGCTCGCGCCGAGGAGTACCAGTGCGAGCGGGACAGTAATACCACCCAAGAACGAGCCTGTACACCAGGTTTTGGTTAATAATGACTGCCGGATGCAGGAGCCGAAAAAAGGAAATGGCACGTACCGGTGTCGATCATGAACGCCAACGGCGGGCGCCCGTCTGGCCCTGTGTAGACCGGCCCGCCCTGGTCCGAGATGTCGACGAAGAGCGCCTTCAGCGGCGCAATGAGCGCGATGGGCAGCGAAATCGCGAGCGTGATTGTTACTGGCGTGATGACGGCCGCGAGGGGGCGGAACACGCGCACGATGCGTCGCGCGCCGTGCAGCGTGGGGGTGATGCTGTTAGCGTCCGCATCCTCCTCGGGCAGGTCGCGTGTCGAGTGCGCGGGGGTAGGTGGGGGCACCGGTGGGGGAAGGGTGTCCGGCGCGCCGCTCGCAGACACAGAGCCCCGGCGGTGCGCGAGGGGCAAGATCGAAGGCGCTGTCGTGGTGGAGAGGCGCGAGGTACGGCGAGCGAGCTGAACATCCGGGTCTGGATGTGCGGCCACAATAGAATCCGAGACGGCGGAAGGACCCGCATCATCGCCCGCCCTATCAAGCGTGCAATCTTCCGAAACCTCCACGCTGCCCTTCTTCTCTGATATTGACTGTGCCTCCTCGTCCTTGTGCAAGCTGGGGGCGGGGAGAGCGAAGGAGTTGGGGACAGGCTGCTTCAGGATGTAGCGCGCGAAGAGGCTACCGAGGGGCTTCTCCTTCCACGACACGCGGCGCTCCGCCGCCTCTCCTTGCGGGACTCCTGGGCGGTAGTCCCATGAGAGCGAATGGGCGGCTCCGAGCATCCAGAAGACGATGTGGTAGGCCACGATGAAGATGGACACGTAAGAGACGCCCACTGGATTCAGCGAGAAGGAACGAGTGAGAAATCTTCTCCAGAAGTCAGAACCGTAGAACAAGAGTAGGAATACGCACAGGCCTCGTCGGTTGAAGGATCAAATGGCGGCTGCTGCGTTATGGACAGGACCACAGCAGTGGCTGTACCTGTACGTTAGCACGCTACACTACCACGACCACATAAGACGCTAAACTTACGCAAGTTACCCCAATTGCTCATCCCGCACAGAACGATGATGCCTTGCCAAAAATCGCGAGGAACGTAGCAAATCTCACGAATGATATAGCCCGACATAAACCCGATGGCTTGATAGGTGAAAGCGATGAGGAAAAGTGGACCCAAGGCGGAGATGTTTGAGGGCGTGAATGCGGGGACGACATTGGCGAAGAGAAGCGCGGGGAGGGCCATGTTCATGGTCACTTGAGATGCACCGCGCGCTGCGGCTGGGGGAAAGAGGTCCATCTTCGCCACTGCATACCCAGCAGCAATCGTGATGTACCTGAAGAGAGTTATTGCTCCAAGACGAACATGGAGATACTGAGGGATTGAGAACGTACGTCTTAAGGAGGGGCATGATGCCCGAGTAGATGAGGAAGGACGCAGAAGTCATGATTGTGACTCGAACTCTTGAACGTGAGCACCGTCAAGTGCTGAGTTGATGAGGACTTCAAACGTTGTGTGAGGGGGTTCCAGCTCGCGACGCTGGCCGGTCACGGCTTGGGGGGCGCGCGAGGGGAGAGGGAAGGAAGAGCAAAGAAGAGAGAAGAGTCAGATGCAAACATGTATATCGCCCGCCTGTGATCCATGGTGGTCCTCGTGTGAGGGATTCAGCCGACCCCGGCGGATATTTCGGGCCTCCGCCTCCTCCATTTTCGCCGGCCCGGTCTTCCGGCCTCACCACCACCGGCGTTCCAGCCCTCGCGTCTGTCGGGCGCGCCTTGTTCCTCGTCATCCACGACACATCCTCGACACGCTGGCGCACCCTGTGCCTACGCTCGAACGCGGTGCTTTACATCTCGTTCGACCATGACTTGATCATGAGGGCAATGCGGCGCTGAAGACGCCTCCGACTGCGGTGAGCGCCGTGCGCGCACATTATCTGTCAAAGATAAGCATGAACAAACCGCCACGAGAACGCCAAAAGCTATCATATCTTCTTATTGGTGATCCAAGAGGGGGAGGAGAGGGAATTTCCCCGGGATGGAGTCCGGAACAGTCGCCGTAAGAATGGAGGATTCTACTGACTTGGAGCTCATGAGCCTGTCACCCGGGCCACCGTCCAAGGATTGGTGAGTGTTCACAGTAGTTAGAAACAACCAAACTGGTGGTTCCCCGCGAACCGTGAAGTGACATCTCTGGGCATTGGATGTCGCCACGCATTCACCGTCCTGCCTCCGAGTCTGTACGTACGTCCTTGGTCACTCCTTAACAGAAGGCGCCGTTTCTCGGCAATAGAGCGCACATGACCATGCCATGCATGATGGACCTTGGCAGAAAGTAAGTAAAGTAGCAAACCAGTGGGAAATCGACACCAGGTGCTCACGCGATCTCGCCAATCTAAAGAATCTTCCTTAAGGGGGTGCTAGTGTGGACACACCAGCGCCCCGTCGGCGCAGCTGACAGGGACTGACGGGCAATCCCTGCCTACTACGCAGGATCCCCTCGGGCCGACCAAACACCGCAATGGTTAAATCTCACTGCGCAAGGTTGCCATACCCGAATGAGCATCTGACTTAACCACGCACTTGCGTAGACAGTGGGCAACCGGGCTTGTCGTTGCGTGCAAAGGCACAATGAATCAGACAGCAGCTATTCTTGCGTGTGATCGATAACGTACGGATTCGCACAGCGCTGGTAAATAGGAAACCCAGTATGCAAGAAGTGACTAACGATACAAACAGGCATCCTGACCGTTCTATCTAGGGGTAGGTTCGGCGGTTGGGTGGGTTCGTGGAAATCCGTGAAGCAGTCCGTGAAACGCGTGAAAAGCCATGTGCGTACTTGAGAAAATGAGACCCCCGATCAGAGCAGAAGCAGCGCAACCGCAGTAAGAGCCCTGGAAGGCGAGCGTAAGCGAGAGATAGGCTCTGAGAAACAATGCCACTCACGAAGAGGAGATGATCATGAAGACGTCTGTAATAATGTCAGCTGTCTGCGACGAAAACGGTTGATTATCTGCAAATACTCACATTGGACGAAAAGGAATGCCTAGGTTGTTTTCGTTAGCTAATATATATTGTCAAGCGTTAAGCAAACTTACTGCAAGGGTGTTTGTCTTGCCCTCTGGTGCGTACAGTGAGGCAACGATGAGTTGGCTAAGCCGTCGTCAGTATCATAAGCATCTCTGCTTCCGGTGCGGACTCACTTGACAGCTGTTGGCGTTCCACTCAGGAACATGAGAATGAAGCGGAGCGTGATCTCCTTCCGGTCGATGAAACCAGAGTTGGTCATCGCCTGGATCATGAAGACACCGACGACGGGCAGGAACACCATCTTTGCCATCGTGCACATGAACATCGCCATTATTGGCAGGCGCGAGAGGGGACGTGCGAGCTGAATCCGCGCGAAGCTGACTCCGAGGAGGATGAGCGCCAGCGGAACGGTGATCCCTCCCAAGAATTGAGCTACGAATTGAGTAATTTAGTATATATTCCTCTCGTGAGGTAGCGTAAGACACATACCGGTGTCGATCATGAACGCCAATGGGGGGCGGTTGTCGGGCCCGAAGAAGGCGGGACCGCCCTCCTTCGAGATGTCCACGAAGAGTGCCTTCAGAGGATTGATGAGAGCGATAGGTAGCGAGATCGCGAGAGTCATCGTGACGGGGGTGACGACGACAGAAAGCGGCTTGAGGACCCTCTTGACGCGCTGGAACGCCGTCACGGTGGGAGGGCTCAAGGCCGCGGCTGCAACCGCCGCCTCGTCGTTCAGTTCCGCCTTCTCCTGCTTAGGGCTCGAAGTGACCTCTGCGACTCCAGAGGCACCGGCAACAGGAGTCGGGCACCGGGTCACATCCGCCGAGACCGGAAGCTCGGTCACCTCGCTACTGCGCTTCTCCAGCGACTCCTCGTCGCCCTGTGGTGTGGGAGAGAGAGCGAAGGAATTGGGGACGGGTTGCCGGAGAATGTAACGTGTGATGAGGCTCCCGATGGGCTTCTCCTTCCATGACACGCGGCGCTCCGCTGCCTCGCCCTGAGGAACGCCCGGGAGGTAGTCCCACGAGATTGAGTGGGCGGCGCCGAGCATCCAGAAGACGATATGGTATGAGACGATGAAGATTGAAATGTAAGAAATGCCGACTGGTTGGCGGTAGATGAGCAAACAATAGGGCAGTCGAAACGAAGGAGACGTACGTGCAGGATCCGTATCGGGGTTGAATGGTGGCTCCTCGGTTACGGTCAAGACCACGGCAGTAGCTTGGGGAAGACGTCGGACATGAGATTAATAGCAGACGGGGGATCACGAAGGCCACTTACGAAGATTTCCCCAGTTACTCATGCCAGTGAGGACAACGATGCCTTGCCAGAAATTGCGAGGAACATAGCAGATCTCTCGGATGAGGTACCCGAACGTAAAGCCGATCGCCTGGTAGGTGAACGCCGTAAGGAACAGCGGACCCAGGGACGCGATGTTGGACGGGGTAAAGGCAGGGATGACATTGGCAAAGATAAGAGCGGGCAGAGCGATGTTCATGGTGACCAGTGATGCACCACGCGACGCTGCAGCGGGAAAGAGGCCCATTTTCGCGATGACATATCCTGCGGCGATCGTGATGTACCTGGATGACCACGGTCAGCTCACCTCGAGACACGGTGTATAGAGCGAGGAACATACGTTTTAATGAGAGGCATCACGCCCGAGTAGATGAGGAACGCGGCGGAAGGCATCGTGCGTCGACTCGAGATCTTGACGAGCTGGCGAGATGTGCTTGCTGGGGGAGGGCGCAGAACGGCGCGTTCTGCTCCTCTCCCCTGGCAAGCCCCACCATTTTATGCGATATCGGGGACGCGCACTCCAAAACGCCGAGCAAAAACGCGTAACAAGATGCGAAAACATACCGCTATCCCGTTCCACGGTGAGGGTCCTCCTCGAACTCCCAAACGGGCGGCTCGCTTCTACCGAGGCATTTCTTCCGCACGCCCGGGCCGCCCGAGCGCGCGCGCCTCTCGCTTTGCGACCGCTCGCGTATGCCGCGCGTGTCGCCCTTGGCCCTTCTTCGTCTCACTCCTTCCGTACTTTCTCGGCGATCCCACTGCGCCTCGCGAGGCCTCGCTGCGCTCAGCGCACGGGAATCGAGGCTTGGCTTTCACTGGAATGCGCCTTCTTCGCGCCGCCCGCAGCATGGAAGGTGTGAAAATGCCCGCGCCCACTCGTCCCGCCCTCCTCGCGCACCGCTATCGAGGGATAGCCGGAAGCCCTCCGCCCGTGCTTGGCTTGGAAACGGGGAGCAGCCATGCTTGGCCGCGTCGTGGAGTGGGAGAGACGCTTGATAGGCTCCGTGGGAGCGATTCGCGAGGTGCGCGTTGTATGATCGTCTGCGTGGGTCACTCACCGCGTTCACTCTATTTTCTCTTGGCACAGCCGCTTCGTTCGAAAAGGGCACTGCGCCGGCGTCCTACACGGCGGAGATCGTGCGACGGGGAGTCGAGATGGCCGCCGATTCGTCTATCCAGCCGGGACGTCTACTTCGCCCGCACTAACTGCACCCACGGGCGGCGCGCGCGATTGCGCTTGTTGTGAACGCGTATGTCTATCATCCCGATGGTTCCTCCCTGTGTAAGCCGCCTGAAGTATCATACAGTGAATACGTGCACTGACTGAGGCAATGGAAGCGTCTCATAGAGTGCCGATGCATTCCGAATCGGCTTTCGGACGTTCAGACAAGGAGACCCACGCGGTTTGTTTGGCTGGGTATGCATGCAAGCATCCCGTTCGAGGTTACTTGACGTCAAGAAGTATCCTCGTCTTGCGCGGCATCGATATGCCAGTGGGGTGCTAGTGAGCACCATCGATAGTATTCTCCATTGCGGATTCGTCAAGGTTCTCACATTTTCGTAAGTAGGCAATCTCCTTCCATGGCCTCCCGCTCGGCAAGGCCTCTTTTGAGTAACCATCATCTCCGATTCGCGGTCTTTATACTGTAAACTGGAAACCGAAACATCCATGTGCCGGAAATGCACTCGCGGTTCCACAACGCCGGAATCAATGGCGGGCCCCTCGTCGTCATTGCTGGCCCAGTTCTCGCCGGTAAGCATTCATTCCCGACTGTGCGGTGCCGCTCGCGTCGTGTTGTCTTCTTGGCGCACGTTCTTGGGGTGCATCGTTGCTGGTCGGATGAGGAGCGAAGACGATGTTCACTGAACAGCCGTTATCGCGAAGGAGGTTGCGCGTCAGAACCGGCGTTCGCAGCAAGTTTTACGGCGGTGAAGTTGACGACTTCAATGGCTTCTGTTGTTGTGTCCCTTGCCAGCCGCTGTATATTGTCTCGGGAGCGCCACGGACCATGCGATACCCTTTCTAATTGCATTCAGTGTACTCATGCAGACCACCACGCCGCACGACTTCCCAACATATCCTCCCAAATTCTTCCGGTATGGCGTGCTCGCCGGGTAGCAAAGAGGACTCTGTGCTCCGCCTCCCTGCTTTTCACGACACACAGCGCATCCCCATTCCGGATCCGGCACTTCATCTTGACGTTCGCATGCTGGGAAGTGTTTGCGACTCCGACATAACCCGGGACCAATTGTCTTGGTCATCCGCCTCACGATCGAGGACTGACAGCCTCCGATCTGTCCCGCGGCGTCCCTTCCCCGGCCGCCCTGACTCCGACAGTGAGATCGTCTGCGTAGAGCTGCCGGCGGCTTGGCGATCACGACTTTTGCGTGGTATTGAACCAACCCTCTTGCTTTGTCTCTCTCTCCCATAATCTCCCCTCCTCCGCAGCTTGAGTACCGCTCATATACCCGTCACTGCTAGTTGTGAAGCAGGTTGCTCGTCGTTCTCTGATATTCCCGCTCGGCACCATCCTACTCTGGTAGTGTCCCTCACCAGCCGTCATCAGATTGCAAGACACGTCAAGACGTACATATATTCCCTAGGTGCCGTTCTTTGTTTCGTACCGTGCAGCATGTTCGTGGTCTCTTCAGCCTGTCGGAGGCGTCAAGTATTGTAGAGGTCAGTGGCCTGGTCGTTGGTTATCCTGCTGTATTTGCCGCATGTCATTTTCTCTATGCATACAAGCACGAGCTTCTTCACGGGGTTCTGCTTATGAGTCACATTCCTACCTCAGCGTGAGTCCCCGCCGGCTACAAGAACGACGCCAGGTAAGGCCTCTCTCGCGCAGGCGACTCCGGGCTAGCCAACCCTTCCTCGAAATTCCAAGTCTTATTAGCACGGGAAGGGCTGATTAGTCTATTCGGTCACGGTCCATATTCTCTCCTTGCCAGAAGTTCTCGCATACACTAAATGGGCTGATCGTTCTTGACCTCTAGCCCACACTTTAGCTCAAGTTTCCCGCCAACGTCTCTCTGCCGCCACCGCAGCCATGTCACAACGTCATGGATTCCGTACATTCAAACCCAAACCTAGTGCTCGTATCCGATAGCCCGGACATACATTTTTATACTCTGCTTGGCTAACGCACGTTCCGCTCTTGCTGTTCCCCCCCTTTCTCTCTTCTGTGCTCACCAAGCATGGACGGGGAGGAACCAATCTCCAACTCTCTCGAAGCTGCGACCCTTTTATTCCCTGCAGCCGAGGTGCATGAACGTTAGGTACAGCGCGCGCGCCAACGTCATGCGACACTAGCTGAACGTTTTTCACAGTGGAACGATCCCACAGTGATTGACATGTTTCCACGCTCAATGACCGTAGTGCGCAGCGATTTGATGGATATTCAAAAGAATGTGGAAGTCCATACGTCGATAAGCTCTTCGTTGACATGGGTGTGCAAGTCGAGTCAGTTGTGAGTCAGCGCTGTCTGCTAGATACTGCTGTCCCCATCAACCTGAACCGCCACTTGACCCACTCAATATCGGCACAGGCCCCTTCAGTGTGCGGCGGGCTCTGACAAAGCCGCCTCGATAGTGGCGTCTGCCAATGAGAGGCCGTACTCGTTGGGCGCTTAGTCCGAGGCGTGATAACCTGTGATAACGTGGCCTGGATCTGAACGATTTAGTGACCGATTTCAGGGCGCGCGCCCAAAGAGGGTATGTCGAGCCCGGTAAAGCGGATGCGGTTCGATCGGCGAGCACACGGTCGGAGGGGCACTTGACTGCACCGTGCGCGACGAACGCGGCGCGACGCGGCCCCGGCGGACGTGACTTGTTCTCGGTTCCCGACGCATAACCTACTCTTTCTCTTACGCCGGTTCGCCATCCTCCTCTTGCGCTCCCCCACCATGGCCGCCGCCAGCTGGCTTTCGCCATCTTGGCTTTCTCAGTCGCAGGCCATCCTCGACAGAGCGGCATTCTTATCGTCCCCGGTCGAACAGTCTTTCGCGGCGTACCAGTACGCGTACGAGAATCCACAGTGCGTATTGGTCTTTTACGTGCGCATATATCCATGTCTCTGAGCTCGTACGAAGAGTATGGAACAATACGCTTGTGTATCCCTCTGTAGCGGCGCTTGCGTCTTTGGCGATCCTTTCCACTCAGCTCGTCTGCCGTTCAACCCCCGTGCAGCGAGTTTTCGCTAAGTTCACCAAGTCCGACGTGTCGCCCCAGTCCAGCGAAGACGTAGAGTCAAGCGGGGCGAGCTCACAAGTCACCTCTCATGTTGCGGAGCTCGGGGGGCCGGTATGTTTCGCGTTCTTGGTCACCCGCCTTCTGTCCTGCCTCTCCCTCCTCGGTCTTTACATTGCGGGTCTTGTGCTTTCCGATGAGGAGGGCTCGGAGCACAACCGTGAGTCACATTGGGTCGCTATTGGGCTTTCTGGCACATTCGTACGCGTCTTTTCGTTTCTCTCCTTACTCTGGTAATTGAGAGGGCTCTTCTTAGGCATACGCATCACTCCTGGCCTTCGTTTCCGTCATTGCTCGCCCAAGTCTGAGTAGACTTTCGACAAGACACTTAATCATTGTCCTTATCTCCGTTTGGGCTGTGTATGCATACCGCGACTTATGGCCCCTCGCGACGTACACCCTGAAGCCAGTCGATGGTTCGGAAGGAAACCTACTCTGGGCCAAGATCGGAGTCCTCACTTTGGCTGCCGTTGCCGTCCCTCTTCTCGTCCCCCGCCAGTACGTTCCGGTTGACCCTAAGGTATGCGCTGTGATTCTGTTCCTCTCGTCTTCCACCGAGTTCAACGTTTCTGCGTTCGTCAGGATCCCGCTCCAGAAGTGCCTCCCGAGCAGACAGCCTCCATCCTATCATTCATCACTTACAGGTTCCTCGACCCTATCATCTGGAAAGCATATAGCATACCTCATCTTCCGTACGAGCAACTTCCTCCTCAAGCAGATTATGACTATGCCAAAAATCTGGTTAAGCGGGCGTTCCCGGTGAGTGTTTCGTACAGCAACAGAGCATTTCGTTCGTGTTGACTCGCGCAACGCAGCACCTCGACCCTTTCCAAGTTACTAAGAAGCGTCATCTGTTCTTCAATCTGATGAGCGTATTCAGGAAGGAGTACATGGCAATGGCGGTCTTGCTGATTATCCGGGTAATTGAGCACAGCCGATATATCGATGACAGTGTTCAATTAACTCCTTCTAGGTAATCGCTACGTTTGCTAGTCCCGTCGGTATATACCAGTTGCTCCAGTGAGTCGTTCGCTGTAAAAGCCACATCGCACGCTCTCATCTTAGCCAAGGTACCTCGAGACTGGCGGAGAAGGCGCGGTAGTTCGTCCCTGGGTGTGGATCGCGTGGCTCTTCCTCGGTCCGGTCCTTGGATCGATGGCCATCCAGCTATACGTCTTCATCACGGTACGTTGCCGGCTCGGTACGACCGCCCGACTTCGCTGAAACAAGGTTGGCAGACCCGCATGCTCGTCCGTACAGAGTCGATCATCACCCAGCTCGTGTTCGATCACTCCCTCCGCGTTCGCATGAAGTCGGAGACTCCCGCCGAGAGTCCCTCCGCAAGTCGCGCGACCACTGCGGCGCACACGCCCGACAACGCGTCTATTGTAGAGGAGGGCGGTAGTGACACCCCGCCTCTGAGTGAGGAGGAGACGATTCGCGCCAGCACGATTAGCGGTTCGAGTGCGGCGACGAAGAAAGGCAAGGACAAGGACGCAAAGAAGGGCGAGGAAGAGAAAGCCCCGGCGCCGGCACCCGACAGCGGGAACCTCATCGGGAAGATCAACAACCTGGTCACGACGGATCTCAACACGCTCATCGACGGGCGGGACTTCCTCTTTCCGCTCCTGTTCGCGCCGGCCCAGATCGCGGTGTCCGTTTACTTCCTGTACTCGATCCTTGGTTGGAGGTGAGTATCGTCCATGTATGCGCGGGTTTATGGCGTTGGGCTGACGGGGTCACTAGTGCATTCATGGGTATGATCGCTATGGGCCTGCTGTTCCCTATTCCGGGGTACATCGCCTCCATGATTCAGGGTACCCAGACTGAAAAGATGAAGAAGGTATGAGCTTCGTCCAAAATGACTCTTCTATTGCTGACGTATCTGGGGTCTAGACCGATGCTCGTGTCCAGAACGTTACTGAAAGTACGTAACAAACGATTCTAGTAGATCTCTGGCGTGAAACTCACACTGCCATACAGCCATGAGCGTCATTCGTATGATCAAGCTCTTTGGCTGGGAGCCCCGCGTTGACGAGCAAGTTGCGGCAAAGCGAGAGGAAGAGTTGAAGTACATCAGGAAGAACAAGATCCTGGAGCTGATCAACGGCAACATAAAGTTCGTTCTATCAATACTCGCACCGCGTATGGAAACTGACCTTGTGCACTGGTAGCTTCGTTATCCCAGTCGTGACTATGGTCGCGACGTACGTCACCTACGTAAGACTCTTCTGCTTTGCGCGCTGGAATGTTGTCCTAACGGACCTTCCTACTCCAGACCCTCATTATGGGCAAAGCGCTCTCGGCCTCTAGGGTTTTCTCTTCTATGGCCGGTAAGCCCCACTCGTTTCCGTCCTACATTCGTTGCATTGACTAGCTGCAGTCTTCGATGTCATGCGCGACCAGCTGCACATGGTGTTCTCCTTCGTCCCTGCGATCGTCCAAGGTATGCGCGACAATTCGCCGCCCTCGTTCTCCCATTAACGCCAGCACCTAGCCAAGGTCTCGCTCGACCGTGTCAACGCATTCCTCAACGACACCGAGCTCCTCGACGAGTTCACCGACAAAGACGCCGCCTCCGCCGAGACCGTCCTCCCGCCGCACACCGCGGTGGAGCGCGACTTGATCGGCATCCGGGGCGCGTCCTTCACGTGGTCGAACGAGAACGACGGCTCGCTCACCCCGGGCCCGAACCGCCGGAACTTCACGCTCCGGATTGAGGACGAGGTCGCGTTCAGGCGCGGGAAGGTGAACTTGGTCGTCGGCCCGACGGGCTCGGGGAAGACGTCGTTCCTCATGGCGCTTCTTGGGGAGCTGCACTACGTGCCGAATGGACCAGACTCGTATGTTAGTTTGCCGAGGAAGGGCGGGGTTGCGTATGCTGCGCAGGAGTCGTGGGTACAGAATGAGACAATCAAGGTATGCGTCTACGCAGAGGCAACGGGAAGACAATGTGCTAACGTTGTGATGCAGGATAACATCTTGTTCGGAGCGCCCTACGACGAAGAGAGGTACAACAAAGGTACATCTCACATGTTCCTTACGTTGCATGCCCCCACTGACTGGCGTGCAGTCATTTACCAGTGCGCCCTCAAGCGCGACCTGTCGCTGTTCGACGCTGGAGACATGACCGAGGTCGGCGAGAAGGGTCTGACCCTGAGTGGCGGTCAGAAGGCTCGCATCACCCTCGCGCGCGCGGTCTACTCGAAGGCGGACATCCTTCTTCTCGACGACGTGCTCGCTGCACTCGATGTACACACTTCTCGATGGATCGTTGACAAGTGCTTCAAGGGTGCCCTCCTGAAGGGCCGCACGGTCGTCCTCGTTGTACGTGCCCCTCATGTCGCTCTGGCTACGAGGTTGCGCGACGCTGACTCGCATCCCCACAGACGCACAACGTCGCGATGGCGAGCCCAGTCGCGGACTTTGTTGTCTCTCTCGGCACGGACGGACGCATTGTCAGCCAGGGCACGCTCTCGAAGGTACTTGCCAAGGACGACAAGCTGTCCAAGGAGCTCGCGGATGAGCAAGCTGAGTTGCAGAAGGCCGAAGATAGCGTTGACGCCGTTGAGCCGGACGAGGAAGCCGTGCCGAAGAAGAGCGACGGCAAACTCATCGTCGAGGAAGAGATTTCCGAGGGTCATATCAGCTGGGCTTCCCGTGAGTGACTTGGGCCCTCAGCGCAACGCACTAGCGACTAACTTGGAGGACAGTGCGGCTCTACTTGACGAGCATGGGTGGCGGGCACGCCTTCCTGTTCTGGCTGGCCTTTGTTGGGTTCTTGGGCACGTGCGAGCTGCTCAACGTCGTCCAAACGTACTGGCTTGGCTACTGGGCGCAGCAGTACGAAGTGCGCGAGCCGGGCGAGGTCTCCGTTTCATAGTATGTGGCATGGCGTATTACGCTGAGCGTCTGCTGATCTTCGGCTGTCAGCTATCTGACGGTTTACAACCTGCTCTTGGTCTTGGGGATTTCCTGCTACTGCTTGAGCTTCCTCATCTACCTGTTCGGAGTGCTCCGTGCATCGCGCAAGATCCACAAGACCCTCCTTGGTTCAGTGCTCAGCGCTACGCTCAGGTGAGCTTCTTGTTGATGCAATGACCTCTACAGTGCCCTAGAACACATTCTACAGGTGGCTGGACAAGACACCCACGTCCCGTATCATCACTCGCTGCACGCAGGACATCCAGACCATCGATGGCCAACTCGCGCAAAACCTTGGCTTCGTACTCGAGCTCTCCGTCGCTATGCTCGGCAAGTTCGCCGCGGTCGTCACCTTCTCGCCCGTCTTCACCATCCCCGGCGCGCTCATCACCCTCCTCGGCGGGTACTGCGGCCAGGTCTACATGAAGGCCCAGCTCTCCGTCAAGCGCGAGATGAGCAACGCGCGCGCACCCGTCCTCGGCCACTTCGGCGCGGCGATCGCGGGCCTGACTTCGATCCGTGCGTACGGCGCGCAGGCGCAGTTCCGAGCCGAGTCATACCGCCGCTTGGACAAGTACGTGCGCACGGCGCGCACGTTCTACAACCTCAACCGTTGGGTGTCCGTCCGCATTGAGTCGCTCGGCGCGCTCTTCGCTGCGTGCCTTGCGGCGTACATTGTGTACGGGACGAGCGCGCGCGCGGCGAACACGGGCTTCTCGCTCAACATGGCTGGTACGCGCTTCTATGCTCTTCAGTCATACTCTCCTTTTGACACGAGTCCGTAGTCGGCTTCAGCGGTATGATCCTCTGGTGGATCCGCATTCTGAATGAGTTCGAGGTGAACGGGAACAGCTTGGAGCGTATTCAGCAGTATCTCGTGATCGAGCACGAGCCGAAGCCTACCACGGACGGCGTCCCGCCCGCGTACTGGCCTGCGAGTGGCGGCTTGCGCGTTGAGAAGCTATCTGCACGCTACTCTGCGGATGGCCCGCGCGTCCTGCACGAGATTTCGTTCGAGGTCAAGTCTGGCGAACGTGTTGGTATTGGTGAGTATCCCGTCCACTGTATGTATGTCGACGAGCAAGGCGTTCAACATACTTTTCGTCATAGTGGGTCGGACCGGAAGCGGGAAAAGCTCTTTGACGCTGGCGCTTCTGCGCCTGATCCTCACGGAGGGCAAGGTGTACTATGACGGCATCGCAACAGACGAGGTCAATCTCGACGCCCTCCGGTCGAGCATTACGATCATCCCGCAAGTGGTGCATATCTCTCCTGACCCCTCTCTTCATCTCGCTCACAGCTGGCAATATCTTCCACAGCCTGAGCTCCTCAGCGGCACCCTCAGACAGAACCTCGACCCCTTCTCGCTGTACGACGACGTGGTTCTCAACGACGCTCTGCGCGCCGCGGGGCTCTTCTCACTCCAAAGCGAGGCGGACGAAGGCCGAATCACGCTTGACTCGCCCATTTCGAGCGGAGGCAGCAATCTGTCCGTCGGACAGCGCCAGATCCTCGCGCTCGCACGAGCGATCGTCCGCCAGAGCAAGCTTCTAATTCTCGACGAAGGTACATGTTATGCCCTTCTCTACCTGCTAGCGGTTCCTGACTGCATGTCATTTTACGTGTTCTAGCTACGTCTGCTATCGGTGAGATCCCACATGCTTCTCAACACATCAGAGGTTCTAACTAGCTGTTGTAGATTACGAGACCGACGAGATCATCCAGAAGTCACTGCGCGAGGAGCTGGGCAAGGATGTGACCCTTCTGACCATCGCACATCGCCTCCAGACTATCATGGACGCGGATAAAATCGTGAGTTCCACCTGGGTGTTGAGTGTAACGGTTGCTCATTGACTGTTCTACCTTATAGCTTGTTCTGGACGCTGGCCGCATCGTACGTCTTGACCCTCCCATAGTCCCAGCGACCATACTGATTGCACGCGTTGATATAGGCCGAGTTCGGATCTCCTGCAGAACTTCTCAAGAACGAGAAGGGCATGCTTCGCGCGCTCGTCGATGAGAGTGGTGACAAGGAGAAGTTGTATGAGATGGCGAATGCTGCAGCACAGTAGAGTGACGACTACTCATGTCATAGCAGTTCTCTTGCATTGGTTACGACGGGAGAAGGGCTGTACCGACGCGGAGCGCGTTAGCACTAGATGCGTTTCGGCGTGTAACATATACTATTTAGTTTATGGCTCTCGGTTTGTCTGAAGGGCATCGTGCCGTCTTAATGTTCAAAATGAGCCAATTCGGCGATGAGTACGAGTCTACGAGATTTGACAGCTGGAGGAGGCGAATGACCTTGGGCGAAACGAGAGAAGTAATAAACTTGCTTTGCCTTCATGAGGAGCCTCCAAAGGTGACGGATGCCTTAGCTGTGAGAGTCGCAGCGACTAAACATGAGGCTCGTCATCGCGTTCAGAGCGGGCGTACTCTCCTCACAATCACAAGGGACGACAGCCTATTCACCACGCGCATTACCCAGCTGCAGCTGCCAGACATCTGGACTCACCCATACGAGGCTGAGCATGTCCCCTCGACGTTCGGACGTTCAGTGATCCATGATCCGGGACATGCGCACGCTGCTGGCTCGGGCCCACTTCGCATACGACGTCTCAGCGTACCGCACGATGGTCTGGACTCCCTTGCTACTCGCCACGTCAGGGATCGGTGTTGTTGGGAGACGAGCTGAAGACGAGGTCAGAGGAGGCGGAAGCACAGGCAATACGCCACGCACCTCAAGCGTAGCTACGAAGCCTCCAGTCACCGCCCACGTATTCCGAATGAGTCTACCACCACGACTGCCCGCAACCCTAATCAAGCATCGCTGCCCCGCCCATACTACAAGTCCATGCAGCGTGTGGACAAGGATTGAGCTATAACGGAAAGGTACGGCGAGATGGAGTGTGTAAGGGTACGAATTGAGCTTCGGCACTATGATACGGAGGCAGCCTGTGGACTCGGATATGAATTCCACTGGAACGTGTGTGTTTGGTACTACTTGAGGCTATCATGACCCAGTATCTACACGCAAAAGTGAGCTATACATGCGCAGATACCACAAGGTGCTAATTTGCGAACCTTGGTGCGAAGGACGGGAAAACGCATTGCAACGCGAGATCGTTGTATAGGGCGAATCATCGACGTGGCTATCCCAAAAGTCAGTGTAAGCCAGACAAAAGCTGTATGCTCAGACGTACCATAAACTGTCAGAATTTCCCACCCTTGACGGCGTGAAAAAGGATCAAGAGGACGAGGATAAGGACGAGGATGAGAAGGGCGAGCCTTACTGCCATGGCATCCAATACCTCGCTGGGGGTCACCGGATTAACCGGAGCTTGTCCCTATCACGGGTGCCATCGGAAGACCGACGCTCATGCGTGAACGAGGTTGGAAGGATGCCACAACAGCAGCCGCACTAGCAGGTTGGCCATTGCGATGCTATGGTAGGAGCGTAGAACAGGTCAAGGGGCCCGACGTGATGACGACCTTGCAAACAATCGCTTACGTTCGAAACGCTCGTCATGAGCGCTTCCGAATCGACACGCGGCCTGAACCGTAATACTGATCCGTCCTCCTCATGCCTCCACGGCCTCCCCCAATAATGGCCTCTGCACGACTCGACGTTTTGCTCGCTCGATTGTTAAGTCCCAGTGTAATGTATTAGTGGACGGGCGCGGGGCTTGGGATTCACCTCACGCTTCAAGTTCGGCGGGTAAGGATATCCGGGCAAGCCCCCCTCGCCCATTAAAAAGTCTGAAGCGGGAAATTAACAACAAAGTAAACTGAAAGTAGTAATGTAGAGACAGGTTCGCTCGAGGTGAACCTAGCCAGCGAGGATCGGGAATCCGAAACGAGACCAACAGAGCAGCACGAACCATGGCGCTATGCGCCCCTTTTCGGCAATCCCGCCGTGTCGCCTTCCAAATCCGGCACACGCTTTACCGAACACCGCCGCATGCCTTTACCCCCACCGCCGCGACGGTCGGCCCACGCCGACGCGTCCATCTCGGAGGTGCGTCCGATCCACCAAGGAGGCTCCTCGCTACCTTCAAAACGCATCTTACTCCTTTCCTTCCCCAGTTTCTGCCACCTCCTAGGTGACCGGTGGATCCTCCGACCGGCCCGGGCGGATTCTGGGTGACAATTTCCCTCCTTTCCGGTCTTCTCAGTCTTGCGGTTCAGGGCTAGGGGTAGATTCGAGGGCGGTGGCAGACACGAAGCCTTCCATGAGCGCCTTAATGATGGGGTCGCGAGGACGGCACCGTGAGAAGCGGCCTTCGGGAAAGACGCACTGGATTCCTCGATATATACAGCGTGTACAGCGGCGAGGTTCGGAGGCGTCCTCTTGCGGGATTTGACAGGCGATCTTGCGGTTGCGGCAGGCAAGGCAGGCCATACGTGACCGTGCTGGCGTACCTATAGGACGGTGATGCTCACACAGTCTGAAGACTCGCAGACTTCTGGGAGGGTTTGCGAATGTTGGGGGAGGGGGCAGTACGAAGGTTGGAGGCTCGAGGGACGGCGGGATGGACGGCGGCACTTTGTTGAAGAGAGATTTGGATCGGGTTAGTTTACAGCTATCCTCGGAGAGGACGAACACGTACCCATTGCCGGTTCATCGCTACCACTTCGAGTCCGGACGACATTTCTCAAAACGCTGGGTTGTGGAGCAGTCGACTGCGCTCTTGGAGGGGCGCACGAGGGAGGTTCTGGGGCGAGGCCGGCTAACGACTCCGTTGGAGTCAGAGCGCTCTCGAGGGTGTAGCTCCACCTTGAGCAAGGGGCAGGAGGGCGGCAAGGGAGATTGACAGGGGGAGGGTTGAGGATCCGCATGTATACGAAGCCTCTTGCATCGCGCCCGAGGTATGCTGATGCGACCGGCAGACTTGATTCCAAGCACTGAACTTCCGTAGACTAGATCATCAATTCGTAGAATGGCTCAAGTCCGTTAGTGAGCCAGTCACACCTTTAAAAGCATCGAAATACTGACCTCTGAGCTGGCGCCGCAGCTCCCTCCACTGCCAGCGGCTCGCTGGTGAGGTGGGCGGTCTGCTTCTGCGCTGGGATACCCGTCAGAAGTTGAAGTACGTGAGGTCTCCACTAAGGATGGGGCGGGTAGGGCCGACTGGATGTAAGATGCGTTGAAATACTGGTCTAGACAGGAATCGAGTGAGCTATGGGCAAGTACACGCTATGGGCAAGTACATGCTAAAGAATCTTACCCGACAGCTGACCATTGCTGTTGTATGAGGGAAACGCAAACCGTGGCGCATAATTATCAGAGGAATAGTTGGCGGCGTGGCGTCCGGGCGGTGTAGACAACGATGACAAGTCGTATCTGGGTTGATTTGAGGACGGGTTATCGAAGGCGGGAGCAGGTTCAAGCGGGTGTAAGGGAGAGAATCCTGAGTCGAAGTGATATAACATGTGGGCCTGGTACTGGAGGGAAGACGAGGGGAAAATTGCCTAGCATGGACCATGTTCAAACAGGGGGCTCGATACATGAATGGCTGAGGACCGCGGTAGGACCAGAACGTAATGTGTTTGTACTGGTAGTTCAACTTTGCCTTAACCGGCGAGATCCGATATCCGCTACTATTGGAATTTCATGCCAAATACGTTCGGCAGAAGAACTATGTCAAACCAAAACCATGACAAGCCTTTACCGCATGACTCATGAAGTCCGGTGCGGAGCCAATTGATGCAACACTGCCCTCCGCTTTCTACTAGAACGTTCAACTCCTGTATACTTTTGAACCCGCCGATGCCGTGTGCTTCTGAAGAATTCTAGTATTGAGAGAACTGCAGCGCCTCAGTGCTGGGTAAAATACTATCTGTGTTTGGGAGAGCCTCGCATTCTTTGCGGCTCGCAAAAGCCAGATATCTTCTAACGCATGCAGCGAAGGTCATGGTGAAGACAAGGCTATACTACTAGACCGCAGAACGATAGCCACGACTACAGATCGATCACTGGCATGCGCGCACGATGTCCCCGGACTCGTCAAACAAGGCAACGAGCGAAGGCTGGGCCTCTCCTCAATGCCTCCCAACGGCCTCCGGCTTCTAGCCATTAACTGTATTGTATGTCATACGAATTGCTAATCAGAGCTGCTACTTGCCTAATACTACGTCCGCTCGAATTCGTGGGAATGCGGAACGTAAGTCGCAGCTTCCTGATGACCGCCGTCGTGAAGACAGGCTTCTTCGGAGGATGGACTGTTCCGTCATGTCCTCGGAATAACACAAGTGGAGGTTGTATATGTGTCTATCGGAAGGGCCAGACGCACAAGCTGCAAGCATTGATTTTCCCGGGGCTCCACGAGCGGTTACTTGGGGGCTAAAGAAAATACAGCTCAGTTTAGTCGGACTTTCTGCGGTAGTAGCCAGCGAAAGGTAGAGGACCCAAACAGCGAGGAGTACGAGCAACAGATAAAAGTGGGGGCATAGGGGATGGTTCAGGGAGGCCGTGAGACTAGTCTCTACGAGCGCCAAATGTTTGCGGTTGTATGCCTTGGATACATGTCAGCTAACAGAAGTTACCTCGCCCGGTGCAGCTCAAACAGTCATGAAAACTGTATACCTAACCCACCTAGGCGAAAGGCTCATGCAGCGACAAGTCACAAGACAGAGAGGTCGAGTACCAGTGTAAGCAGCGAATCCGAGAAGAAAAACATAGAGGCCCCTATAAACTTACGGAGAATGAGGGCATAGCTATGATTGGAAATCAGTATTGTGCAGCAGGCCGTTTAGTAGGAATCCGCGAACAGTAACGGGATGGCCAAGGGGCGGTTGCTACCGGGGATCGGACTCGGAGGGGGCGGCGGAAGGTTTCGATGTGAACTTGAGGAGTCTAGATCTTGCCTCGTACAGGTCCCCACCATGTTGCGCTGCGCCAGCATGCGGTGACAGCGCACAGCATCACAGGGATGAGTACGGGAGAATCAGAGGAAACGACGCCGCGCTGGTAGTCCTGGTTCACTGCATGCAATCGTTAGCGCTGAGCCGCGCTGCGCCCCTGAGAGCCGAGGCGCCGAAGAACGGCAGAAGCGGCACGAGCGCTCCGCGGCATTCCCATAGTTGGACATCTCCTCCGCCAGCATACGACGCACAGGCCGCCATTCTGTTCTCCGTTACCCAGGGCCCTTCAAGCTTCAACCCGACTACGTATACGTTCGGATGGACGATTTCTTGTGCTATGGAACTCCGTCCTCGCGCGAGGGCATGACATAACAGGATGGCAGAGGAGATAACTCCCGCTTGAATGACAGCGGCGGCTGGTATCATCGACATCCGACCTGCTAGCCACTAGGCGCAGAATATTTGACAAGAGTGGCCTTTTGGTAGAAGGCAGAATAGCGTAGTATGCCTGGGTGTAGTTAATATGAGCTATTGGCGTCAATGCATCATCAACTCACTGAGAGCGAGGGGTGCTGCGAGCCCTAACATGTCCTGTAGGTATAACCACAATATTGTCCATACCATAACCACCGCTCCTCGCGCATGCGTCGGGTTTCTGAGCAAGCTCAGAGTCACTGCCATCAGTGGCTAGCGCCGCCAGACTAGCAACGTAACCCTGGCGTATGACTCGCTCTCCAGCGCTAACACAATTTCTCACTCACACCGCCAGCATATATGAATCGAGCTGACTGTGGTCCTCTCTGCGTCTCATACTACCAGCTTGCTCACGATTATACGCGCAGATATCGACCAGCATGGCCAAGATGATGTCTTTCACGACCCTGGACGTCTTCACTGACCAGCCATTCACTGGAAATCAGCTTGCCGTGGTGTCTGTTCCCTCGGGCACGTCCCTCTCGCTTAGGCAGAGATCCGCAATTGCTCGCGAGTTCCATCTTTCGGAGACGGTGTTTGTTCACGAAGCAGAAGAAGGGCCTGATGGCGCAGGTACGTCTGTATGATCCGTCTCCGTCGCCCCTGAGCGCGCCGCTTGTCCACTCCGCCGACCTATCCCCGCATAGCCATCATCCCGCTCAACATTCACATTGAGGATGGCGCCGAGATCCCCTTCGCAGGCCATCCCACTGTTGGCTCAGGTTTCTTCTGCGCTCGTCGATACCCAGGACGGGCGATCATCCTGCGCCCGCTCGCGGGTGACATGCCAGTCGCACGCGTGCTTGACGCGTCTGGGGCACTCACTGGCGCGCGTGTCAATGTCGCGGTGGATTTCAAGGATCACGGCGCCCTTGCGATCCCCCAGCTCACCGCGATGCAGCCCACGCTGGCGTCGGAAGACTATGTCGGGCGCGCTAACCTTGCCGCGGAGGGGGCAGCGTATCCAGTCGCATCGATCGTGAAGGGGATGTCTTTCGTTCTCGTTGAGCTCGCGTCGCTCGATGCACTCGCGCGTGTGCAGCCATTCGCGACGCGAGTTAGACCGGCGGACGGAGCGCTTGGGGAGTGGGAGGGGCTGGTGGGTGTGTACTTGTTCGTGTGCGAGGGAGAGGAAGGGAATGTGGTGAACTTGAGAACCAGGATGATCCACGGACCCTTAGAAGATCCCGGTAAGTTCCATTCTGATTCTGTCGTAGCTGCACACGGGCGCTCATGAGATCTATGCACGTACGAGCAGCGACGGGGTCGGCCGCGTCTTGCTTATCAGCTTGGCTTTGCCAACAGAAAGGCCCTGGAAAGTGAGTTTTAGAATGCTCAGCTCGACGCATGAAAGATGTACCTGACATCCTTCCCCTGTCGAAGCTGGGCTGTCCGTATCACTCAAGGCGTTGAGATGAACCGACCCAGCGAGATAGCTGTGGACGTCGCAGTTGGTTCGAACAGTGAGATCGAGCGTGTTGAACTGGGAGGAAGGGTCTGCGACGTGATGCACGGTGAATTGCTCACACCACTGAATGGATGAATAGTATGTGCTTGCCACGACGTCATATGTTTTGTCACTCACCTATTCTACCAGTGCAATCAAGCGTTAACTGAGTCATAACATGTATAGAACGCCATGTCTCCAAGGAAGGGCGTGGATAGCAGTCAACTTCAGCATACACTGTATGCGATTCTTCAAGAGCATGATGAATACGGTCGCCTTGGAACACGTGTAAAACTCCCCTCGCTAATGTCGCGTGCTCCGCTGTCAGTCATGACATTGAACGTTGGGGCACCGGCAATGTCCGACACTGCCTGACTCCTCGTGTCTTCGCTTCAAACCTTGTATCCGCTCGCCGCATGCTTTCTTCGCGCCGTCCCGTCCTTCCCCAGTACTTCTAAATCGCAACCGTGGCTACTGGTTGAGACGCATCTTCAGCCGACACATACGCCCTGCGACCTAATGTCATCCGGATCGAATGTCAAATCGCCGCCTAACAGGGCGGAGCCTGCCGCACGTCTGTGGCCTGCTCTACGACGTCGTTTGGGAGCGGTCATTCCTATTGTTCGCGCCCGGCCTTCCGCCGAAATGGTTGTAGTTGAGAGTCCCCCGCCGTCTTCGCGCGAGCGGTCCCCCACTAGTTACACGGAAAAGTCTCGTCCGGCTTCTCCTCTTATCCCTCCTCATCCTCTTTCTTCTCCTTCCTCTTCTCAGGCTCGTCTTTCTCTTCCTCCTTCTCCTTCCTCTTCTCCTCATCTTTCTCCTTCTCCTCCTCCTTCCCCGCCTCCTCTTCCTTCCCCGCCTCCTCCTCCTCTTCTTTCTCTGCCTTCTTCGCCTCCTTCTCCGCCTCCCCCTTCTCTGCTTCCTCCTTCTCGTGTTCCGTTTGCTATCCAGTCTTCTCATTCTGGGCCAATTCCTCCCTCTCCTTCTTTCCCTCATTTTCCTCCTGTCCTTCCTCTTGCTGGTTTTGGTCGAGTAGTGCCCACATCAGAACTTGAAAGTGACACCTCATCTTTACCGCCTTACAATGGGCCCCCGATCTTTGGCAAATCTTTGGACAGTATAACCAGCAATCTTCCGACGGAAGAGTACAGGATCTTCGTACCAGGCGAGGCAGCCATGGGAGTTGAGCCCCATGAGATTGTGGTAACGCCTGCGGATCATCACCATGAGTAGGTTGGACATCTACCTGTTCAGGTGCCAAACTAACGCGTACTCTTGCTTAGATCTGCATCGACTTCTCCGGACGAGTCTGATTCAACGCATCAAGCTTCTCCCGCACATATAGTGTTCCCTCTTCCTCCAATTGCAGACGTCATTGGTGCGGCCCACTTAAGCCAAGAACCCGCTCCGTATGAAGACCCGAGAGAACTACTGACGGGCTACTTCGCCGCTGGGCCGAGTAATGTTACTCCTAAGGAGGATATGATCCTGCACGAGGGTCCAAAGTAAGTGTGACATGAGTTTTGGTGAGTCTCCTGTAGCTATTTTGATGCCTTGTGCTTGTAGAAGCTATGAATGGAACCCCGTCCTACAAGACGTAGCGATTCCAGCTCGATCGCATCCTGCAGTCCCATACACGTTTGACGACATTTATCCGATTGAATTGCAGGGTGTGAGCCAATCAAGGTAAGCAGATCACAGTTTTGTCCGTGTATTAGAATCCAATCTTCACGGAATGATGATTGCCTAGTATCTACGACCGTGAGCTCGATGTAACTACGCATGCCACAAGTGCTATACACTGGGCAGAAACCTTTGATTCTAAGTACGTTAATCAGTTTGGCAGCTATTGTGTGCCCTTTGTTGAACGACGGTAATGGTTTAGTGCGTCCTACCCAAATAAGACCTTGGAGAAGCTGCAAGAACTGGGATGGACGCTGTACAAGCCCACGGATCAAACACTGCCCTATTTCCACAACATCCGACTACAAGCCACAACGGATATAGATCTTCGTCACCCCCTCAAACTGGCACTCGTCCTGGACCATGTAGGCATCGGATATTCTGCGAAACTGGGGCAGCATGTACCTACAGCGGATTGCGAGATCTGGCTTAAGGAGCAGTCGATAGAGGGGCGTCCTCACATTGCAGAGTTCCTAATTAACCACACGGAATGTATCCTCGCGCCACTCGGCCCTTATTCCCCTCTGCATTTCGACAGTCCTAGAGAAGAGTTGTTCTCCACGGAAGCTCGTAAGCCTTCAAGTTCGAGATTGTTCGAGTAGATCCTGTGATAACTGATGGTTATAGGGCTTGAGGCGGAGTATCGCTACTGGGAATTTATAGAGAAACATTCTAAACACGTAGTTCTATCTTCTACGAAGTTTAACGAGGCAATATTCGCTTCAGAGTCATCTCCCGAACGTGAGTCGTCAAAATCCATCGCTTCTCCTTTACAGTGTACCAATAGAAAAGCTCATGGGCCTTGATTCCCCGGTTCTGCGTGTCAACCGTGCACGATCAGATTGTCAACGGCTTATAGACAAGATGTTGGAAGGACGCTCAGCCGCCAATGTAATAGTCGCCCGAGTTATGTCACGATCTAGTAAGTATGCCGCGTACATTCTCAAATCTGTCTACACAAGAAGTGACCTTCCGTCAAAGAACAATCACAGCTAGCTCATATGCTTAAACGTCGCTCCCTCCGTGACGCATTCTCATCGGGCTATGGAGAAGTACAAGACCAGCGCAACACGAGTGTAATGCCGTTCGTCCGTGACATAGGAGTTCTTGTGGTTGTACGTACACACCACCTGAATATGCACGTGGAAGGCCCATAGATTGAAGTTGCGTATGGATATCTTGCTAGACAACAGTTCTCCTTGCCGCTTCATTACACCTAGTGTCTATCTATCCCTCGGGCCCTTCGTCAACTCTCCCCGGAACGTTGTCTTTACTCTTTTCTGCGGCAGGCACTACGGTGGCTACAATCCGAATTCTTCTACAGATATCCATAAGTCACACACCCGTCAATTCACCGAAGAGCGATATAGACTCCAAATCACCCGACGATGTCACCAGTGCCCGCTGGTTCAGAACGTGTTTCGTGAGTAGTTTTCGCGGTTCTGTCCAGGACATCGTAGCTGATAAATGAGGCTCACGGGGTATTCGCTCTCGCTAGGACTTTTACTGCTATCCCGTAGTATCGATCCTCATTGTCAGCGCCCTAGTGACATACAACGCGCAGTTGGTGATGTACGTCTTGCTCAAGAGGGCTGTTATTTAGTAATGAAGAAGCTGGACGCGGAACTTCTGTACATATTTACTCAAAGCAGAGATTATTAATTCGCACAGTCACACGTGCAATGTCGCTGTTTAGAGCCAGATATGATCGTACGTGCCTCGCACAAACCCGTTGGCATTCACACGGCGCTGCTAGATTCGCGAGGCCAGGCTTAGGCACCTATCCCACTGTCCACTTAGACCTTCCCCCAGGCCATAATGTTCGCCGCACAGCACGCTGCAGCTTATCTCACCTCGACTCGGAGAAGGGAGCGTACTTCATCTTCCGTTCCATACCGCTCTGTCGACCGTGACCGGCGTTTAGACGACTCATCAGGGCCCAAAGAACTAAGCAGTCGAAGGACTCCTTCCCCGGACAGCTCGAACAGAGACGCTCAACCAAGGGAAATTGTAGAGAACTCTACGCCTTGTAAAGCTGACGAAACCTCTCCCTACGAGGAGGCCGCCGTCTTGCCAGTGAATCCCCCTTCGGCCTCGATCATGACCGGCACCCATGACCCAAACCAGATTCGTGAAGGGCCCCCGCTGCGCGCGCCTCCGATGTAAGCTCTCCGCCGGATGTGCATCCATGGCACTCGTTTCAGTCACAGCGTCCTTGTGTAGAACCATAGAGCGACCTCTCTGGGACGTCACGCAAGACGTAGCGTTGCCTGCAATTTGCCACCCAGTAGAGCCAAAGGCTTCAGCGGATACTTTGGTCAGGTCGAGTCCTTCCTTGTTCGGGTGAGCCTGTCGTCGACTGTTTCAATATCTTTATGAAGCCCATCTTGATTCTCGGCAATAACCTTGCCCAGAACCGTCAATTTGGAGCACCCTTCCCCGGACCATCCGAAAAGCAAACTGTTAAAGAGAAACGCACCAGAACCAGTCACCATGGAATGCAATTCTTATCGCTATCCTGTACAATGTGATGTTAGGCCCTACGTCTATGTGCTCTCAATAGTCAGTAATCTACCCTTCATAACGCGGAGTCACAGACGTATCACTCACGTTCCTCTCCTGGGACCAGACGTTCTTCATCTTCAGCTCTTCTCTCGTTCTGATCTCTCTCCCGTACCTGGAACAGATGCCACGGCTACCAGGGAAATTTGCAGCCGTACTCTCTGCCGTTGGAATGGTCGTTGCAGTTGTGCATATTGTCGTCGCAAGCTGGAGTACCGATAATGTCGCTTCCCAAACTTTCCTACGGATTATGTCACTGTGCAATGCCGCTAGAGACAATATCAAGACGGCGCTGGTAAGAGACAATTCAAAGTCTGAAGAACCTAAGACTAACACTCGTTGCTCGACAGTTTGAGTATTACACTACAATCTGGCATATCCTCGTTCTTATTGCCACAGCTGCGTATTTGATCCAATTGACCTTTTATGCCGTAGCCCTTGCTGCGAGCGATCATAAATACGTTTCTTGATATTTCAGAGAGACTTCCGGTCAGCCGTATGTACAGTGTTCAGCAGCGATATCATTTAAACCAACGCGCCATGACCAACAGTCGGAGAGGTTGCGTGCATCCATGATCTACATCTCGGTGAACAGCGCTTTATCTTTCAAAGCGGCGTTGATATTTCCTACTTGCTTACGCCAGCGTAAACGGGACTTCGTTCCTTTGTAAGATGCGTCTCATCTAGTGCTGCGCTGAAATATCATGATAACTCGCTAGTGAACTGGGACTCCGACTCCCGAGCGACTCACCATTCCTCGGCTGCGTGCGACAGAGGACGCGCGTGCGTACCATTTGATTCTCTGGCGCAGACGGATCGAACAATCAAAGGTGGAGGTAGAGGTATTGTGCCTCATTCGTGGAGCGTAGACCCAACGTCTGTTAGCTACACTAGAAGAGGCTGTCGTGGGGCGTAGCTTGAGTTCAGCGAGGCTGACGGCGTCTCACATACTCATACGTGTTGCAGTGTTCTTGATTCTCAGCGAGAGATGTTACTCTCGATGTTCGCCAGCGTGCGCCTCGTCGAACGACAGTATTAGCAAGAGGAAAGTCTCGTGTGGAACAGTAGAAGCTTGTATTCTGACTAGTCGAGTCGAATTCTGGACGCCCGGCTTGGTGACGCGGCCCGAGATAGTCACGTGCGGCTGTTGAATGCACTGGGGCAGCGCCGCGCGGCTGGCGCTAAGCTGATTCCCAGCACAAGTCTGCTACGACTCTTACCACGATTCAGACTACCATTCCAATCTCCACTCTAATACGATCCAGTTTGGCACACATTGGTAAGCGTACATACTGGAGCAGTAATTGTTGCGATACTGACTGTCTATGGCTGTTTAAATGGCAGTACCCATCCTCATTCATGTGGCTACTCAGTACAGACCGTGCTGAGCTTCACTCCTTTTCTGATCCGACCATCATTGAGGGCGGATACGCGATCTTGTCGCATACATGGGGAATTCGCGAACAGACATTTCAAGAAATCAGAAGTCTCTCAGAGCATTGTCGCAGCACTGGCGAGAACCCCCGCGATCTTGTTTCCTCCAAGATCCAAATGTGCTGTATTCGCGCCGCTGCTGACGGCTACCAATGGGTTTGGATAGATACCTGCTGCATTGATAAGACGAGCAGTACTGAACTTTCAGAAGCAATCAACTCCATGTTTGCCTGGTACGCTTCCTCGGAAGTTTGCTACGCATACCTCGTAGACGTACCAAGCGACTGCATTGTCGATGCACCGGAATCTCCCTTCAGAAAGGCCGCATGGCACACACGCGGATGGACTCTACAAGAGCTTCTAGCTCCTGCTCTAGTTGTATTTGTTTCGCAGAACTGGGACATGACGCTAGGAACGAAACAGGAGCTCGCGCCTTTACTGAGCGAGATTACGGGCATCGCGGAGCCTTTCCTCACCCGCGAACGTCCCTTTCACCTCACCTCCATCGCGGAGCGCATGTCATGGGCAGCTCGCCGTATTACCACCAGACTCGAGGACGAAGCCTACTGCCTCCTGGGTCTCTTTGACATCAACCTACCAACGATTTACGGAGAAGGCCGTAGAGCCTTCCAGAGGTTACAGGAAGAGCTCGCGAAGCAGTCGTACGACACAAGCTTATTCGCCTGGGGTGATACGTATGACGAGACGTTGGAGGCCCATGAACCCGTATCGCCCCAAGACATGGTACGAAATTTCCACAGACCTACCCTGCATGGGAACTTCCTCTTTGCTTCTTCTCCCGCGGACTTCAAGCTATCATTCTACAGGAGTGTCATTTATTTCACTCCCCTCCGATCAATGCCGATTCAGCCATACCTACCTTCACAATGGACCAACTCCGTACGTAGTCCGCTTTCTCGCTTTACCTTAAGGCTAACCGCTTTTAGTCAGCCCTAGGTGAGGGGGAACAAAGAATCTCTGGGCCTTTTGGCCGTATTGAACTCCCCACCTTCGGTGCCACAAGTTACGGAATGAAATGTCGCTTCCCCATCATTCAAGCTGGCGTGGTCACTATTGCGGTTCTCCTCTGCGAGACCGAAAACAGACATGTCGGTCTCCTCCTCCATCCTGCGCCCGACGACGAGTGCCAGGACCCTAACCGACGCAAGTATTACACCAGCTACGGGTTCAACATCGACCCCCGGTCTGGACTCGCGCAAACCTACCGTCTAGTCTCCCTCGGAAGGGACCTCCACGCTCTTCGCTTCCGCGGGCAGCCAGTGCACGCCGAGTGGCGTGACGTCTACATACAACCTCGCCCAGCATTCGAGGATAGCGACGATTCGGCGCATCGCCTCCTCCTCTTCGGCCTCGATCGAGTACCCGACACGCCCTTTCGTGTTCCGCGTTGGGTCATGAACTCACTTCCCGCGCTCGGCTTCGTGCCGCATCCGACGCGTTTCGGCAACATAAATGCCACGGACCCCTTCCAAGCCGCTCTCGTCTTTCGCGACGTGGATGTCTGCGAGGGCGTGCGTCTCTGCGTTGGTCTCTGCGCCCGTCGCTCGGGCAAGCGCGGGCGGGAACGCCCTGTACATTGGGCGTGGGCAGAGCCGTTGCATGAAGACAACTGGAACAGGCCTTGGCGCCTCAATCACGACTGCACTGCAGACCATGTCGACGAGTGGGAGACCGGTGGAAGACCGTTTGGTGAACCGCGCAAGGGGCGCATCGTACGCCTCGCCTTCAAGCCATGTAGACATACACCCAAGACTACGCGCGTGCTCGACCTACGGCTAGAGGGGCGCGTATACGAGGAGATCAAGCGTCGCGCAGCCCCGCGACTCGCAGCCGGGTGGGCGCACACTACTCACGTTCCGGGAACGTTCGCCCCACCGGAGATGCAGCCTCGTCCTGCGTTAGCTGTCACAGGCTTTACCGTGGATACCGCGCCTGAGAATCCAACGTGCGCGGTTCCCAGCACGCAAACCGCCACGGAGGGAATACCCGCAACGACCAGAGCTTCCTCTACCCAGCCTCCCGCGCCCGACCGCATCGATACCATCGGCCAAACCTTACCCTCTACGAGCCCTAAGTCTGACACGGCACCAAGGAGCACCCCGCAGGATCGGACACAACGGAACGTTGCAGACGACGCTGCGCCTCCCAATCCCCAGTGGTCGGGTAGTAACCTTCTGCCTACCCTACGTGCTGTAGGTGCCACAATCTATGCCATCCCGCGCCGCGTCGTCCACGCGGTATTCAAGTCCTCAAAGCCTCGAGACGATGGCGTCGCGCAACGTCACTAGTAGACCCCATTCATGTACTCATGGCACGTACCCTCTAGATCTGGTGGTACTCTTCGCGATCGAGGCTGCGCCCTTCCATACGCTGTTCCCGGATCACCACGACCCTACGACACGTTCACTCGTTGACAATCTCTTGTTGCGTTTAGATACAATATTATTTCCCTTCAGGATCTATTCGAACTATATGCTCTTATCTGCTCTCTAGGCGTTCTTGGGTGTTTTGGATTCTTATGTACCAAGTCTACGTTGTATCCAGTCTTTGACCGTCTCGAAATCTATCTCGTTTACTTGACCTCAGGTTCGGAGTTCGGAGGAACAGCGGGGACCACCTTCTTCAAATATACCCCGAGGTCCTCCAGCTCCTGGCCCTCCACCGTATGCTCCATTCCCTCGTACGCGTGAAACTCGATCCCGCCACCGAGCACCGCATCTGGCTGGACAGAGCCTATCCCAAGCTCGTTCTTGATGAAGAGCATCGACTTCAGCGCCCAGTCGTACTTCACTACTTGATCCGCCCGTCCGTGGCCCCAGAACATCGGAAGCGTCCTGGCGGTAGTATTCGCGAGTAACTGCCGGTGCCATTTGTTAGCTGCTTTCCTCGAGAGTCTTGCGTGTCCGTTCTGGGTACGCAGACGAGGGCGATACTCTTACCCGCTTGGACATGTCCGGCGCAGGCAGCCGCCCGCTCAGGTTAATCACGCCTGCGAGCCGCACGCCACTTGTAAGTCCAAAGAGGAGGGATATCGTCCCGCCCTGCGAGAACCCTCCGAGAACGATGCGTTCTGGGGGAATACCCGCGACCTCAGCTTCGGACTTGATGATCTGGTGGAGCGCATGCATGGACGCGATCATCCCGTTTTCATCTGGGAGTAAGTCGAGGTTACTGAAGTCGACGATATCGAACCTGCACTCGAAGGGCGACATGAATGAGGTTAACCAGGATGACGCATGCTAACGAGGCGCTGTTGACAATCACAGTCTCTTACTCACCACACAGGCATTGCGCATCCCGCTCCTGTGACTTTACGGACAGGCCTGAATAGATGAATATGTTCGCGAACATTCAAGGTTGAACGATTTACACTGGATTCGTCTCAACACTCACGCCTGAGGTAGAATCCATTTGACGTGCTGCAGCTCAGGATCTGTTGCATACACGCTGACTATATTTCTCATTTCTGCAGCGTTTCCCCCAGATCCCTGTAAATATTCCAGACAAAAGAACAAGGATAGACATGACATCAGAGAATGTATGGTAAATCTGAATTAGACGCAACCACAAGTTAAACCCTCACATGGCAGAAGATGAGAGTCGCCGTGTGCTTTGCACGAGGGTTAATCGTGATTACTTGAAGCCTCTGCGAGGTTTCTGGAGAATCACCCATCTAGTTTGTGCTACCTGGCGACGCGATCAGGCAAAGGGGAGATCAACAATGTCAGTGAAGGAAACGTCTTGGGTGAATGATGCAGAGACTGGCCCACTTTGCCAGGAATCTCATTTAGCACACTTTCAGATCCCGATGATCGCCCTATTATGGTTTGATACTCCGATATACGGCAGTGGCACGCACACCCACGGCCGCCACGCTATTGACCAAGACTCACGAAGAGAGGAACACCGCCGATTGGAGTGCTGAACCTAACGAGAGAACACCCCCTCGTATAGCTTAAAGATCTACGGACGCTGGACAGAGATGTAGTACCGCCAATGTTGACGGCCTGTGGGATTGCATTAACAACATATGGTACTGAGGATACATGCAAAACGGAACAACATGATGGCGTGGGACCAAGAGAGCATGTGAGATAGACGGAAAAATCGTGGTTGAGGAATCGCGGGGGACAAGGGACAGAATGTACTGAGGACGGGTAGCGTGATCCCGGGTAGCGTGGAGAGACCAACGGACGACAAGGCTAAAAATGATCAACCGAGAAGATCCACTTGCCCTCCTCGATATCGAAGCTCTCAAAATGCGTATGCTTCATCTTCTGCAGCCTCTTCAAGTGCTTCGCCGCAGCCGGGTCCGCCGAGTCCTTGACCGGCTCGCGCGTCGCCTTATCGAGCGCCCAACACCTCACGAGCTCGATCCGCGCGTTCACATTGAGGCCCGCGCCCGGAGGCGGCTTGTCCGCCTCCTCCATCTCGGGGTACACCGAGCACTCCTTGTCGTCGAACCGGATCACCTCCCCGAGCAGCGCAGCGAGCCGCGGGAGGCCCGTGAGGTCGACGGGCTCGAGGAACGCGACCATGCCGTACCCGACGCGGCCCACGACGAGCCCGCTGAACGCCGAGAGCTCTTCGTGCCCGAGCGCCTTGAGCTCTGCGAGCGGCGGGTGGCACCAGTAGTCACCCTCCTGGGGCTCCGTCGGGTCCTTCTGACGTGACGCCTCGGGCGAAGCGGGGGCCGAGTGGGGCACGTACTCGGTCGCGGTTTGGCCGATAAAGCGGTTCGGGGCGGCCTTGGGGCGGTTGGCGGGCGTCGGGGATTCCGACACGCGCGCACCGTTTGCTCCGCTGGCCGCGGCGTCCGTCTCGCGCGCGGCGATGCTGAGCTTGGGGTTGAATGAGGGACCGGCGCTGGCGGGGCGGCTGAAGAGGTCCGCAGCCTCGATCTTCTTGTCGAGGGTGAGCTTCTTGACGCTCTGCCGTGCTCCGCTGCCGAGCGTTGGGCTGGGCCCGCCGTTGGTCAGGAAAGAGTCGGGTCCGAGCAGGCTCTTCGACGACGCCTTGCTAAGCGAGAGCGCGTTGGGCTTCCCAGAGGTGTACAACAGGCTACCGTTCAGCTGGCTCGAGCTCGCGCCAGGAGGTGTGGACGACGAGGCGAATCCGCGCAGCTTCGTCGAAGCAGGCGCATAGCGGAGCTGCAGCTGAGGCACTGGAGCCCGCGTGGGCACGTCCACGAAGTAGCCCGGCTTCTTCTTGGGCTGCTGGTCGAGCGTGACAGCTCTGGGACCTGGAGGCAGCATGCTGAAGATGGGCAGATTCGTGCTAATCGGCTGTGCAATAGAGGCCATCAGCGGCGCTTGTGACTGGCCAAGGGTAGAGGCACCCATGGTCGCTGTGGACCCGCCCAGGGTATTGCCAAACAACGATGTGCCAAGGCCACCCTGCTGCTGTCCCGTCGAGGTCGACGTGCCAAGCGTGGGGGCGGCCGGCTTGCCAAAGAGCCCGCCGCCAAATGCGTTCGGTTGCTGGTTCTGCTGGGGTTGCCCCAGGGTAGAACCAAACAGACCACCGCCGGTCGGCTGCGTTTGCTGTGGCTGGCCGAATGTCGTATTCGAGCCAAGCGTGCCACCGCCGAACAAGCCGCCAGAGGGCTGGGTAGTAGTGGTAGCCGGTTTTGCACCGAATAGACCCCCGCCGAACGCACTCTGCTGCTGTGGCTGAGCGCCCTGTTGGTTGTTCGTGGCACCGAACAAACCGCCGCCTGTCGTGTTGGTACCAAAGAGACCACCACCAGTCTGCGGCTGGGTAGTTGACGCGCCGAACACTGTGGACAGGGTCAGATTTACAGGCGATTATTGAAGATCGTGATACGCACGACCCCCGCCTGGCTGAGGCTGTTGCTGCTGCTGGTTGTTGTTTGTACCAAACAACCCGGTACCGGTGGTACCGCCACCGAAGAGACCGCCCGTTGGTTGTGTACCTGGCTGTTGGGGCTGTTGCTGAATTGTTTGACCAAACGTGCCGAACGCGCCAGTCGTAGAGGGCTGCGTAGGATTAGTCACACCAAAGGCGTTGGGCTTGGGTTGACCTAAGAATACATGAATCGAGGGAGATCAACACAATTGTGAGGAACTCACCGAATGCACCGAAACCGCTTGTGTTATTTTGAGTCTGCCCGAACAAGCCTCCGCCGGTATTGGGCTGTTGCTGATTCTGCGGCTGCCCGAATGCACCAGTCGATCCAAATGTACCAGTGGTTCCAGTAGCTAGTGTCAAGTTAGTGATGTAACTAGCATCTGATATCCAACGATATACGCACCTCCAAAAGCAGGTTTCGGCTGATTGTTGTTGGCACCGAAGGCACCACCTCCGCCGAACAGGCCACCAGCAGGTTGCTGTTGAGGTTGGCTAGGCTGCCCGAATGCACCAAACCCAGTTGATTGTGGCTGTTGCTGATTCTGCTGGGGTTGGCCGAATGCGCCACCCGTAGTACCTCCTCCGAAAATGCCGCCACCACCCGTGGTTCCTGTGTTGGTATTTTGTCCAAAGGCTCCAAATCCACCCGTGGCCGGCTGGTTTGTCGTGCTCGTGTTGCCAAATCCACCAAATGTTGTGCCCGTAGCAGCTGGCTGGGCGGGTTGGCCAAAGGCTCCAGTCGTCGGTTGGGACGGTGCACCAAACGTAGATTGGCCGAACCCTCCCGACGTTTTCCTGCCTTGTTGATAGTCTTGGAACCGAAGTTCCTGACGGCAGGCGTGTTACGACGTGTATGACCACAATGTCAACTGACTTACCTCAAACGAAGCAGTGCGATATTGTTGCATCGCCGAGATGCTCTGGTATTGTAGCGTGATGTTGGCATTGACGTTGTCCTTCTCGGTGAACGCAGTGAAAGGCGGGTTCGCGGTTCCGGTAGTGACTGGTGCGCCGCTATCTGTCGCTGCCCAGCAGTAAACCACTCAGAATCGGAACACGGGGGCGATATGGTTGGATACGTACTAGCGGCGCCCCCAAAGGGTGTGGCGGGCTTGTTCTGCCCAAAGATTCCCCCACTAGTTCCTCCTCCACCAAACGCGCTCGTACTTGTCGAGGGTTGGCCGAATATCCCACCTCCGGTACTGGGGGCACTGGAACCAAACGTGCCTCCACTCGGGTTGCTCCCAAACGTCGACGTGCCGCCACTTGTGCCTCCGAAGGCCCCCGTCCCTCCGCCACCGAACGCGCCAAACCCGGTGGAGGGCTTGGGCTGACCGAACACCCCTCCTCCTTGGTTGTTGTTCGAGGACCCGAAGGCTCCTGGAAGCGCAGCGAACGACGTGTAAGCACGATAGACGCGTAGAGAAGAGCACAAACGCGCACCAAAGCCCGTGTTGGGCGTACTGCTCGTTCCACCTAGGTTTCCGAACATGGGATTGGCCTGCTGTGGCTGCTGTGGTTGGCCGAATGCACTGGAGGTGTTGGAACCAAAGGCTGCAAGCGAGACAATGGTGGGAGATTAAAAGGGCGCGCGAAATGAGTCGCAAACGGGATGGATACATACCACTGCCGGACCCGAAGGCTGAGGGCTGGCCAAACGCACCGCCCTGCGGCGGCTGCTGCTGCTGCTGGTTCTGCTGGGGCTGGCCCCACGAGGACGATGCGTTCCCGAACATGGCGAGGAGAAAGGGTCGTGTCGAGTCGTCGCGCGGTCGTCGTCGTCCTCTCCGAGGCTGAGCCCGTCGCCCAACGCCCGTCCTTGTCCTCGCGTCGGTTTCGGGCGGAGCCTCAATCAGCGCAACACCCCGCGCTCCGGCTCCGGCCCGGGCGCCTGATTTTTTGTGCAAGCGCCGGTTCTCCGCGTCCTCCTGCAAGTTTCGCTTCGGGCGAGAGCAGCTCTAGCTCCTCCTCCCTTCGCTATGCCGGACGGCTCCCGCTCGCCAACACGCTCGAAGAGCACTTTTGGGACGCTTGAACGGGAGAAGAAATTTAAGAGCCCACCAAAGGACGCGGCCGTCGTCCCCATCCTCAATGAATTCGTGACCCCGCACCTCGAATCCTTCAATGCGCTCTTCGACGATTCCGGTCTTCCAGCGGGCGACGGAGACGGGAGGGGGCTGCTGCATCTTGGCTTAGAGGACATTGGGAGGCGCGTAGTCTTTGACGGCAGGGGCACCGTGGGCGCAGAGAGCGGGCAGAGCGGCTGGGGAAACCGGCTCACCAGTACGTGCCCCTTCTCACTCTTCAGCCGGTCGCGACGCAAACGAATTCCAAGTGTGGTATGAGCAGGTCACCGTGTCGCGTCCGATGGTGCCCGAAAGGGACAAGGACGCGATCGAGCGGAGAGTCTTCCCGTCTGAGGTGAGCAGCCACAGTCGATCATTGGCGGTTATACAGAGCACCGTTGGAATATCTTTGCTCGTAGGCTCGCGAGAGGTTGACATCATACAGAGGGCGCATGATGGTAAAGGTGTGCTGGCAAGTCAATGACCAGCCCGTCGAAGTCGAAATGCGCGACTGCGGCCTCCTCCCTATCATGGTCCGGGTAAGCACCCATCAACAGATACGGCAAATCGAGACTCATATTCATGTTGGGGGCTACAGTCCGCCAGGTGTAATATCCGAGGCATGTCTTCGGCAGACCTCGTCAAGCATCATGAAGAGCCGGAAGAGTTCGGCGGTTATTTCATCATTAACGGCAACGAACGTCTCATCCGCTACCTTATCCTCCCTCGACGACATCATATCATCTCCCTCGTCCGCCCGTCCTTCGTCAACCGAGGCCCCTCATACACTCCCTATGCCGTTCAAATTCGATGTGTTCGTCCCGACCAGACAGGCGTAACGAATACACTGCACTATTTGTCGAATGGCAGCGCTATGCTTCGCTTCAGCTGGAGGAAACAGGAGTATGTTATCCCAATCATGCTCATCCTCAAAGCTCTCGTATCCGCTTCCGACAAGGAGATCTTCGAAGGTGTCATGATGCAGGACTACGAAGATACGTTCCTGTCGGATCGCGTGGAGCTCCTCCTTCGTAGCTTCAAGATGTACAGTCTTTACACGGGCGACCAGTGCCTACAGTATCTAGGGGACAAGTTCCGCGTCGTTGTCAACATGCCGGAAGACTGGACAAATCAGGCTATTGGCGTCTGGCTCATCAACAAGATCGTTCTCGTACACCTGCAGAACCCTAGGGACAAGTTCCGAATGCTCCTGTATGGTCTCTCCTCGCTCCTCTAACTCATTCCTGCTGACGGCAAGGTTTCAAGGTTCATGCTAAGGAAATTGTATGCGCTCGTCTCCAAGTCATGTAGTGTCGACAACCCGGATTCGCCTCAACACCAGGAAGTCCTCCTACCTGGAACCTTGTACGGCATGATTATCAAGGAGCGTTTGGAGGAGGCACTCAACAGCTTCCGTGAAGGCATAGCCTTGGACGTTCGTAATGCTAACCCGGCAGTCGACTTCTTTGACAGTACGTCTCCCCTCCCCTAATCCAACTGTCACATCTCTCAGTACTAACCCCACAACAGAGCGGTACATCAAGAAGGTACTTGCCAAGACGAACTACGACATTGGCGCCAAGATGTCCAACTTCCTCGCCACCGGCAACCTGGTCTCTCCAACGGGTCTGGATCTCCAACAAGCGTCTGGGTTCACCATCGTCGCCGAGAAGCTGAACTGGATGCGCTACATCAGTCACTTCCGTTCTATCCATCGTGGTGCCTTCTTCGCTGAGCTCAAGACCACCACTGTCCGGAAACTCCTGCCTGAGGCGTGGGGTATGTATGTCCACTCATCCTCCTAGACCCCGCGCTCACAGCGTTTATACAGGCTTCCTCTGCCCCGTACACACTCCCGATGGTTCTCCCTGCGGTCTCCTCAACCATCTCTCCCGCACCTGCCGCATCGTCACCGCCCCCCTCTCCTCCGCACACCTCCCCTCCCTACTCGCCGCACACGGCATGACACAAGCCTTCGCGCCCTCCATCGACGGCCGACGGAACCTCTGCGTGCAGCTCGACGGGCGCCTCATCGGCTGGGCCCCGCCCGCCGTCTGCGCGCAGCTCGCGACGAGCCTGCGCATCTGGAAGACAGAAGGCAAGCACCGCGTCCCACTCGACCTCGAGATCGGGCTCGTGCCCGTGTCCAAGGGCGGGCAATACCCGGGCCTGTACCTGTTCGCGGGGCGGGCGCGGATGATGCGCCCCGTGAGGTACCTCGCGAACGGGCGCGACGACCAGGTGGGCTCGTTCGAGCAGGTGTATATGGACATTGCGTGCACGCCGGCGGAGATTGAGGAGGGGGTGTCGACGCATGTGGAGCACTCGCCGACGAATTTCTTGTCGATCCTGGCGAACTTGACACCGTTTTCGGACTTCAACCAGAGTCCGAGGAATATCTACCAGTGTCAGGTTAGTCCGCCTTACATTCTAGAGTGTGAGTACGACTCGGGCTAACACCCCCACTCTGAAGATGGGTAAGCAAACGATGGGCACGCCCGCAACCGCACTGCAGCACCGAACGGACAACAAGCTCTACCGGCTCCAAACCGGCCAAACACCCGTCGTCCGCCCCGCACTGCACAACACGTACGGGATGGACTCGTTCCCGAACGGGACCAACGCCGTCGTCGCCGTCATCTCCTACACGGGGTACGACATGGAAGACGCCATGATCCTCAACAAGTCCGCGCACGAGCGCGGCTTCGGGTACGGGACCGTGTACAAGTCCTACACTGTCGACCTCCAGGAGCTCGCGGGCTCCCGCCGCCAGACCGCCGTGCCGACGCTCCACTTTGGCCTGGGAAGGGAGATCAGGACCGAGGAGGGGGACAAGCAGCACCCGGCGGTGAAGTTCATCGACCAGGATGGGTTGCCGGCGGTGGGTGTGAGGCTGAACCCGGGGGACCCGATCGCGGCGTACATCGACGATACGACGAGGCGCACGAAGTTCGTCAAGTACAAGGGCGATGAGGTCGCGTACGTCGAGACCGTCCGCCTACTCGGTGCGCATTCTATCCCTCCATGCCTATCTCTCGGCTTACCTGACTGGCGTTCAACGCAGGGAGCGACGCTGGTGATCAGGAGCTGCAGAAGATCCACATTACGCTGCGCATCACCCGCGCGCCCGTCATTGGTGATAAGTTTTCGTCGCGGCACGGTCAGAAGGGTGTCTGCTCGCAGAAGTGGCCCGCAGTCGATATGCCATTCACGGAGAGCGGTCTTCAGCCTGACGTCATCATCAACCCGCACGCCTTCCCATCCCGTATGACGATCGGCATGTTAGTCGAGAGTATGGCAGGCAAGGCCGGTGCGATGCATGGTCTCGCGCAAGACGCAACACCTTTCCAGTGAGACAACCATTTCGATGCATATGGGACGTCTGACAACTTACAACCATGTCTCGCATACGCACAGGTTCACTGAAGAAGACACAGCGATCGATTACTTCGGTGATCAACTTCTTGCTGCGGGTTACAACTACTACGGTAACGAACCGATGTACTCCGGTATCACCGGTCAGGAATTCGCGGCGGACATCTACATCGGTGTTGTCTATTACCAACGTCTCCGGCACATGGTTCTCGACAAGTTCCAGGTGCGGACGACTGGTCCCGTTGATCCCGTCACCCGTCAGCCCGTCAAGGTCAGTTTTTGCCTCTCAGTATTTAGTCTCCAACTCACCTCACTCTGTCCCTCCAACGACGTAGGGGCGAAAACGCGCGGGTGGTATCCGTTTCGGCGAGATGGAGCGCGACGCTCTCATAGCACACGGCACGGCCTTCCTCCTCCAAGACCGCCTCATGAACTGCTCCGACTACTCCACCGCCTGGGTCTGCCGCACCTGCGGCTCCCTCATCTCCCTCGGCTACGACGACCTCTCCCTGGGCGCCGCCGTCCTCGGCCCCGGCTCCGGGGGCGTCCCGCGCCCGTCCGGCCCCGGGGGCGAGTACTGCCGCGCCTGTCGCGCCGCGGCCGAGGAAGAGGACGAGCGCGCGCGTGCAGCCCTCGCACAAGGGCAAAGTAATGGCGCCGCGCGCGTGCGGGGAGACGTCCACGTGGCGATCCCGTCTGCACATGTGCTCGGGTCGGGCGCGAAGGGCGGGGACATGGACGTCGTCGCCGTACCGTATGTCTTCCGGTACCTCTGCGCGGAGCTTGCGTCGATGGGGATCAAGGTCTCGTTGGAGGTGCAGTGACCGGCCCCGGACGCTGTGCGATCTGTGCTTCGAGCTTCTCGGCTGGTAAGCCTGAACGATTGTACTCTCCTGTAGTTGGCGGATGATGTACCCCACGCCTGAGGCACCATACTGTAGGATTACGAACGCCTCTTCACCTCGCAGAACGCCAGTACATACTACACCTCGATGTTGCTGTCGAAAAGTACTTAGCCACACTTCCCTTTACGACCCATCTAATCTACCACGTCCCATTTGATCCGGCGCACGTACGATATCAGCAAGCGACGCCACGAAGGATCCTCTCGCCAATATTTCTTTGAAGATCTAGATCCACCTCGCTACAAAATCCGGAGCTCGCATATTTGCGCATGCGCCCTACAAACTTTTCCTCGCCGTGTCCATAGCAACAAGCGGCGCCCCAGCCTCTCTCCAGATTTCTCGAAGCCCCCTCAAGCCCCCCGCCTAATAACCGGCGACCGCGGCGGCCCCGAGAAAAGCCCTCTTTGCATCCGCTCCCCGCGCGGGTGACCGGCCGCCGAGCTCTACCGAGCGGACGTGCTGGTTTCAGTGGTTTCAGTACGGCTTCCAGGCCCACCGTCTGCGGAGGCCGAGGCGGAGATTTGGCTTCTGGGCGGACGCGTACGTCATCCGCGCCAACGTAAGTGCGCGGAGAACCCTGACTGGGTGCTGAATGCGCCTGCGGTCGAACGCGCTGTAAATACCGCCTTCAGTCCACGGTGTGCGGCGATGTACCTTTAGTACGGTGAGGCGCCGCCTCGACGCACGAACAACGTTCGGCGCATCATACTCATCTCACCCCGACCATACCCGATCATCATTGTCGATCGTTTCTGGTGGCAAATATTGGTCTGACTTTAGCGTTGTGAGTGGATCCGGAGAGAGGCTCAACCGATCTATGTAGAGCTCCCAACTCGGACTCGGCCGGACTCGGCCTCGGGCCCGCACTACGCTGCCGTTACGTTACTTAGTTGGACGTGGGTCGCCGGGTGGACTCGAGTCTCGAGTCTCGAGGCACGAACGTCGACGTCCTCGCCAGGACTACAACGGGCAAGAGCCTGAGCTTGAAGTCTAAGTGACACTCGAACGTCCGAAGCCTCTTGCAATTGGGCTCCGTAGACGTGTTCCAACTTCCATGACTGCACCCGACGAACGTTCAACGACTCGACTCGAGAAAAATGTCTGGTGATCAAAGGCACAGAAGACCCAGACAGACACACATAGAGAAAGGCTCGAAAAGGGCGTATTACATCGCTATATATGCGCTTGTGGCTCACAAAGAGGCCGGCACCCTGTCGGGCGGGGAGGGAACGAGCGAGATGGAGAGTAACGAACGGACGTCGGACACAAAAAAGAAGATGGGGGAAGGGGGATGGGGAAGGTACCACACAGCCACTAAAGAGGACAGACAGACAGAGGAGGCACGCACAGACAGACAGTCGGTCGGACGCGGACAGTTCTAACCAAACGGGGAGGAAAGAATGGAAGAGGGGAAGAGAGGGAAGAGGAGGGGGGACGCATAAACGGGACGAGGGGAGGGAGACGAGGGGTAGAGAGTAGAGGGTAGAGTAAACTGTGGGTAGCGTTATGTACTTCCGTTAACTTGTAAATACGTTGGGGGAGCGTATGCGTAAAGACGATCGATGCGCGGGGCAGACGCCAGCGGGCCCGTCGCAGTCCGACAGCGCGACGTGCCGGCAAGGATGACAGTAGTAGTAGGAGTAGTGAACTAGTGGTAGTCGGAGGGTGGGTAAACGTGGGTGATGGTATGTAGGATGGAGAAGGAGAAAGACCAGGGCCGCCAGCTCACTCACCCAGGTCCAATCCAAGCCCGCGCTGGTATATGCGGTACATGCTCAGGACGTGGTAGTCGACGCTCACCCGCGGCACCTGCACCGACAGCCTTCGCGCGATCGCGGACTCGCGCGCACTAATGCGAGCGAGCGGAGACAGTGGCGGCGGCGGCCCGAAAGGACTGCTGCTCCTCTGCGAGCTGCTGGTGTTGGGGCTGGTGTTGGTGTTGAGGCTGGGGCTCCGGCTGGGGTTCTGGCTCCTCGACAGGGACTGGCAGCTCCTTCTCCGGCTCCCTTGCCAGCTGTTGCTCCTCTCCACGAAAGGAAGACTCCAGGGGCACCTCCAACTCGCTCGACGACGAAACCACCGGACCGCCACCCAAGAACAGCGCAACAAGCCCCCGCTCGACCTCGTCCACCGTCTTCGCCGCCAACGCCAGCGCCTCCGCGACCGCCTCCACCCCGCCCTCCTGCGTCTCCGTTGTAGACACAGGCGCAGGCGCGTCCAGCAGCGGGAACCCGCTCTTCGCGAGGAACATGTCCACCACGAGCCTACACTCGTCCGCAGACGTCGCAGCCCCCAGCAGCCTCCTCATATCCTCCGCCTCCTTCGCGCCCAACGACGGCCCCGCAGGCGCTTGTGGGGGCGCCGGGACGGGCGCAGCTGCAGCAGCGGCGGGGGTGATAGGGCTGCGCGACGCCGAGCGCGACGCGTACCCGCTCTCCGCCTTCGCGTGCTTACCGGTACTGCCGCGCTCGAGCGCCGAGCTGGGGGACGCCGCGCTCTGCGCGCGCGCGCGCGAGTGCGCAGAGAGCTCGGACATGTCGAGCTTGACGGGGTACCCGTTCAGCGGGGTCGGGCGCGGGCGGCGCCCCTCGCCGTTGCCGTTGCCGTTACTTGTGACGCTCGCGGGGGACCGGACGGTGGCGCTCCCGCTCCCGTCTGCGAGGGACTCCCCGACGGAGCTTGAGGGGGAGACGACGTCGTCTGCGGCGAAGGTCGGCACGGCTTTGCGCGTGCCGCGGCGGGCAAGGCTTGAGGGCTGCGAGCCGAGCGTGTCGTCCGACGCGTGCGAGGACGCGGTCGCCGACGGCGCGAGCGACGGCGGGGTGTGCGTCCCAGTCGCAGCGGGCGACCCCGAGCGCGAGCTGGACACGACGAGCGGCTGCTGCGCCGACGGCGGGCGCGGCGGCGGGGTCGCGACGATGACGTTCGGGTACCCATTCCCGTTCGCAGCGACGTTCGGGATAGATCTCTTCGAGTTGAGGCCCTTGTACGACGGCGGGGGCGACGCCGCGCTCATCGCTGTCTTGCTCGCCTTGCGGGAGAGCGAGCGCGGCGTCTTGGGGGCCTCGTCGAACGCGCCGTTCAGGTTCTCGCGCGAGCCGCCGATTGCGAGGCGGGACATCATGCGCTGGAGGCGTCCCGAGCGGTTCTTGCTCGACTCGAAGGAGATCACGCTCGCGTTCATCGCGGGGTTGAAAGACGGTTCTTCGGGCGGACCGGCATCAAGGAAGGCGATGAGGTCCTGTGCCGCTCTGGAGATGTGCGGCTTCCCACCAGGCCCGCGCGGAGAGGTGGGTGTAGAGGGCACCGAGGCTCCCGTGCCGTTACGAGAGGGCTGGCGTTGTGGAAACTCACTAATGCCCACGCCATCCTCGCCGTCAGAACCCGCCATGACATCGTCCAAGTCCAACGAGTCTAGACCGCGCTGGATCTTCCTTGTCCGTTTGGGTACGACCGGGTCGGGCGGGGGGCCCATTGGTGCGGCGTTTTGTGAACCTACGCGGGATGTGCCGTTAGGGTGTCTCTGGCCGGAGGCCTTGCGGGCGATGCCATCTTCGTGTCGGGGATGGGGGACGTTTGAGATAGATATCGAGCGCAACCGCTGGTCAGACATACGTGTGGACGCCGTAGTAGTAGTGCTTGTAAAGCTTGTGTTGCGAGCCCGGACGGCTGCGTTGGACTGGAGAGGGGGTGGGGGAGGGGGCGCGCGGGCAGCGGGGGCGGGGGTCTCTTCTTCGTCCTCGACGATGGAGTCCACGTGGCGGAGATGGGGCCTCCCGTTCGGGACCCGCTTGTGCTCAGCAGCGTGCGCAGTGGTGGCGGCGGCAGCGGCGCCACCGTCGAGGCCCTTGTCGGACGAACCCGTTCGGCGGGTGAGGCGGTCGCGGTCAAGGCGCTCTTGCTTGTATACCTGCGGGGAACCGTCGGTTGGCGCTTGGCCGGGGAGCAGTGGGCAGGCTGTCGGGGACGTACCTCCATGGACTTGAGACGATCGGGGGTGAGAGAGACCTTCATGGTGGCGCCGGAGCGCATGAGCTCGTCGAACTCGTGCTGGAGCTCGTCGGGGTCCTAACAGGCGGAGACGGGGGAGGGAGAGAGGCAGGGCGAGGTGAGACGCGGGCGGCAGAAGGAACAGGAACGCGGCGACGGGCGCACCTCGATTTCGCCCTCCCCTCGGCTCGTGCCCATTTCTCCCCCGAGGCCGGCGCCGGCAATCCCCGCCGCGCCCTCCGGCCGGTCGCTCAGTGTCCGCGTATGGAAGATCTTGGCGCCCTTGACCCGCTCCATCGACGTCCGCCGCGACTCGCTCGTCGAGCCCACCATCGTCGACCGCGACGAGTCCACCGACTGCCGCGACCCTTTCCCTGGTGCAGTCGTCGTCGACTCGCCGTTCATCGGCGACGACGTCGATCCCCGCCCGCCTCTGCTCTCGCTCCGCGAAAACGACTTGCTCCGCCGTGGCCGCGCCGCCTTCGAGAGCGCTTCGATGTGTTCGTACACTGATAAACAAGCAACGTGAAACGCCCAGTCAGCTCCCCGCCCTGCTAGGCGCAACAAGGCAACAACAGCCCCTCGCGCAGCCTTCGCCCGATCCAGATGAAAGCACTCGCTCGGATCGGCACCCACCTTTCATGGTTTTGAACATGCTGTAGATCGTATCGTCTTCTCCCAGCGCAATGAACAGATCTTGTACCGTCGCCAGCGTCCGGCTGCTATCTCGTGACGCAACCCGGCTCACGTTCGATAGTACGTGTCTGTTTGAACGACCACCCGGGACAGAGCCGCGCAGTAAAGAAAATGAAAGAAAAAAGGAGGGACGATGAGCCTTGATGCTCGGGGAGCGATATGGGAGGGAAGGACAACGTACTCGCATATGGCCCTGTGTGAGCCCAGCGCCGGCGTGAGCTTCCGAAGCGCGTGTGGAGTGGACAGATGGGAGATGGAGGCACACGTACTCGAGTATGGCCGTGAGATAGAGCGCGGCCGGGGCCAGTAGCGCGGCGCTCGGCGGCGCGGACGCCCCGCCCGCCTCCATGCGCTGCTGCAGGCGCCGCTCCGCCTCCGCGTCCTCGTCGCTATCGTTCATGGTCGAGTATGCTTCACATTTGATGCGTAGAAGCTGAACAGCGTGCAGACAAGCCGGCGCGCGCGCATGGGATATGGATCAGGAATAATGAGCTGGAGGGGATGGATTCAACAGCGTAGCAGACGCACCTCGTAGCTCCATTGCAGATCGAACTCGGCGCCATTCTCGCCATTACTCCTGCGCGCGGACGGGCGCGCAGAGGGGGTGCGATCCCAGTAGGCCTTGAGCTCGACCTCTGCCTCCAGAAGGGCCTCCTTGCCGAGGCTTGTAGGGAGCACGCGGAGGAGGGCAGCTTTGAGACGGTCGACGGCGAGTGAGCGGGCGGTAGCGAGGATGTCGTAGAGAACCTCGTCGAGGAGCACGTTGACCGCATGCAGGGCTTCAGGCTTGAGCTTGATGGGCCGGACGTCGGAAAGGATGACCTCTGCGGAGCGGGTGGAGATGTAGGACGGGCACTGCACCGACATCGCGGTGTGGACGTGTCGGGGGCGGCGGGTATATGCGTGTCAACAATTGAGGTACAGAGGCGTACACAGGAGCAGGAGGGAGGAAAGAGGGCGGTGGGCGACAACCGGGCGAGTGACGGGTCGGGACGAAGGAGGCTCAGACCATTGCCTGCGCGGAGGGAACGGTCAAAGCTCAGCGGAGGCGTAGGCGTCGGGGCGCGGGCGCCTGCGATCAGACTTGCTCCTAATCGGGGGCGAGACGAGCACCGGGACCTCCCATCACAGCCCGGCCCGCAGGCGCCTAGCAGCCACTCCCAGCCACCCCGTCGCTGCCTGTGCCACAACCCGTCGGTCGGTATCCGACCGCACGCACTCTGACGTAGTCACGTCGTCCGAGCCCTATTCCTTGCGCAGCTCATTCTAGCTTTGCAAACCCACCTACCCGCCGACACACAATAACCTGCCTGGCCGGCGTGCCCCCACGAGAACCCGCACGATAACCCCTAGTCTTAAAACAGACGTTCCATAGTTCTCGAGGGCGCACACGTCCACGCGACATCGAAGCGCCTCCCAAATGCCTCCACCGCCGCAGCGCGCGCAACGTTTCCCCGAAAAAGTCTGCTTTCGGGTCATGTTTGTTTTGCCACAATATACCACCCATACCAATCTCAGTCGTTCCATCACGAGCACAAGATCGAATCACGCCTAGACATTCTGATCTCCATCCGCGTCTAAATCACTCCAGCTTATGCGCTTCTGGTTCAGAACATTCACGCTTCGAAGGTGTGGACCCGACGAGCGAAAGTCCAGAGAGAACGAAAGCAGCGGACGGATGTACATTAACATTATGCGAATGCTAATCTTCTACTCTTCCTCCACCTTCTCCGTAGGAGTCGTCAACACCGCCCACCCAGACACGCCCTGCGACTGTGTCTGCGCCGAGGACGACGCGGGACCCTCGCCCTGGTCGGGGGCAGTCACGGGCCCCGTCCCTGGTCCGAAGCTTCCTCCCATCGGATCGAGAACACCTTCCGTCCTTCTAGGTAACGGCAGTTCGGTCCCATGTCTGAGGGTGCTTGTGCCGGCGGGAGCGTGACTGACGTCCTCTGCTTCTGGCACCTCGACGCCTCCTTCGCCATCTGCGCCCGCGCGCGAACCATCCGCGTGCGGACGCGAATCGCTCGCGCTGGCGTCGGTGGCCTCACGCGCGCTGCCGCCCCCTGCCTCGCGCGGTCTGCGCGAGCCTCCCTCACCGCGCCCCTCCATCTCCACGTCCACAGTCACGTCCTCCACACCCGCTTGTGCACCCTCCATACCATCCCCGACCTCGCCCCCACCCCCATCCCCACCCACCTCCTCCCCTCCCGGAGGGAAAAACACCAACCCCCGCTCAACCATCTTCGACACCTCCGCCGCCCTCAAATCCTCACACCTCAACTTCGCCCCCCCACCCGTCCCGCGGCGCGCCGCGTCGTACCCGTCCGCAAACCCCAGCCACTCGTCGTCGATCCACCGCCTTATCCTCGCGAGCGCGTCCGCGGGCGACAGCGCGCCGAGCTCCGCCGCCGCCACCTTCTCCGCGAGCCTGCGCGACCCGCGCGAGGGGCGGCCGGCGTGCGAGCGCCGGCCGGTGTACTTGAAGCACGTGACGTTCTCGAGGACCTGAGGGGGCGGGAAGGGTCAGTACGTACGGCGCGGGAGCGGAAGGCACGTAGAGGACGATAGAGGACGATATAAGCGATGCGGTACGTGGGGGGCTTATTCAGGAAGCGGGGGTGCCACAGTTGGCGCGTATGAATGCGGGAAGCAAACCTTAGACGGTGAAGAACGAAGCCGTCGGTTTACTATTTCCTTTTCCTTATTCCCAGTTCACGGTGCCAGCAGACTGACGGGGCGGCAGCACGCGACATAACGAACGTATAAATGTACCTTGTTGCGCCCACACATGACAAGACAACCAACCTCCGCTCACCCGCCCGCAGCCGAGCCCCTCACTCACTCACCCGCTCATCGCGTGGTAGGAGCCGCAACCGCGGGCGCAACAGCAGTAGGAGTAGTAGCAGTATTGGTTAGAGGAAACGGCACCGACACACGCATCGGCGTCGGGGTCAACACCCGTGTGGGCGTGACAGGGGATGAAGTGAGGAGCGCACGGCGTGCCGCATTCGGCGACCCCGGATCGAACCGCAGCGCGACGCTCACCTTCGGGCCCAGCCACTGGTGCACCTCTCTCGGGATCGCTTTCGGTCTTACACACCGTGGGACGGACATGTACGCGGGCACGACGTCCGGCAGGGGCGGGAGTTCGCGCGAGAGCGGTGAGGGCGCTGCGGGGAGTGCCCCGCGCCGAAGGGTCCCGCTCCGGTGCTTGGTCGCGTGGTGGTTTAAGAGCGTCTCGGGTGTGTTGAAGGTCTGTTCGCAGCCTGCGTTCAGGGGTATCGTCAGCACGGCCACAAAGGACCCAAATCGCGTCGCAAATGCGGCACATACCCTCGTACGCGCACCGGAGCGGTGTCGTTGCGTGCTTGTGGAGGTGCCTGATGAGGGCCGTTTTGTCTCCAAACGCCTTTGACAGGCAGTTATTCCACCGACACAAGAACGATCCCTGTCCGTGCGCGATCCAACCTGTCAGCCTCTAGCAGACGCAGATACGGAGGTGACAGCCGTTGCACTCACCCACTCTTCCTTCTCGCCCGCGTGCGCCTCCAAGTGCCGTTCCAGCGCCGCTCCCGAGTTCAGAACGACCTGGCATCCACGCCACGAGCACGGCGCCTCGCGCAGGCGGTTCTGCGCGAGCGTGACGGCGGCACTCCGCGCTTCCTCCTCTGCGCATCAAAGATACAATGTCCACGTCAGCGCCTATCGCCGCCTGGACAGGTGCGGGAAGCCAGAAGCACCGGCGCACGCACCTTGCTCCCGCCTGTCTTCCTCGGCTAGATCGGCGAAGCGTGGGAGGGGCAACGAAGATCTGCGGTTAGCAACGCGACAATCCTGTTGGAATGCGGGGTAGGCAAGGCACGCACCTGTCCATTCCGCGAGCTCGTCCACGGACGAAGACGTTCCTGCCCGAGACGACTGCTTCGAGCTGGCGGATCGACGTGAGCCATCGCTGCCGCTCCGCTTCGACCTCATGCGCGACGCGTATTCCGGCAGTGGGGGAACGGCGACGAAGTCCATTCTCGAGCGTGCGCCTCGCGAGCTTGATGTCGATTGGGAACCAGACGAACCAGCCCGCGATGTCGTTAGGTTTTCAGCGGCAACACGAGCCACCGTTTTACCCTTTCTCTTCGTGCTCGCGCTTGCGCCCAGAGAGGATGAGGTTGACGCGCTCGAGGGCGATGGGAAGAAGAGCGGCATCTTCTGCTGCGCCGCGGCGGGTATCACAATAGTAGTGACCGTGGATGTGGAAGCAGACGCAGCGACGACGGGCTGTTCTGGTTCTGGCGACGCATGGGAAGATGGGGAGGTCGGCGGTCCCGATACAGGGACATCTTGGGGGAGCTCGACGTCTGCGTCACTCGTGTTGTAGGACGAGGCTGGGCCGGCGGGAGGGGAAGATGGTCGAGATGCATCGGAATGCGGGGCGGCGAACATGGCCTGAACTTTATCAACATCCATGGCCTCAGATGAGGTGATACTGGGTGCGCGCTCAGAACGTGGGAGCTCGAGAGCGTCGGCCGTCTCTTCAACAGCAAGTAGAGGTTCCGGTGACGCGGGTTCAACGAATGCGCCTTGCACAGGAGGAGCCGCAGCGTCCTGAGAGGTGTTCACACTCTCAGCAGTAGCATCTGTTTGAACATCTTCCGGGAAAGCAAGCCGCAATTCTGGGGTGAGAGGCCGTGGTTCTGATCCCGTTTCAGATTCCTTGCTCTCCTGGCCTTGCGGCAAGGTTGGGGATGGCGCGGAAATGTCGGTCGGTTGAATGTCCTCGGCAGTCTCGACAGTGGGAGCCTCAGCCATTTCTGCGTCCTCAGGAGCAGGCGTAGGACCATTACTCTCTGTGCGAGGTCGCTTTGACGGGGACGGTGGACGGAGCTCAGGCGATGCCTTTCGTTTCGAGCCCAATTCGTTGCTTTCTTGCGTTCCACCGGTAGCTAGGGAGGCGGCTGCTGCTGCTGCTGTGGCGGTGGCGGCTGCTTCAGGTCGCGCTTCACTCAGAGGATCACCAAATCTGCCCCGGGGCATTCCCAGCGCGCGGAGAAGGTCTGCCGCTAACCGCTTTGTATTTGCTTTCTGAGGCGTCCAAGGCTCAGGAGGCTGTTTAGCGGCAGCAGGGGGTGTTCCGGGTGGTACGTTGAGTGCAGCGTTGGGTGCAGCAGGAGGTTTTGACACTTGAGCGGAGACGGAAGCTCCAGCGTTTTGCGCGACAAGCGCGCGCTGTTGGTCCGCGTTCACAAACACGAACCGTATCTGGCCATCCTTGCCACGGAAAGCCATCGGTGCTCCAGGCTCCTTCGGCTTGTACCACGGTAGAACTTCCGGTGGCGGGTTTGGGTGTGAGCCGGTGGCCTGTCCACTCGGTACCGATGATCGTGCATCCAGTGATATAGTTGTGTTCGGAATGGCTCTTTGAGGCTGGCCAGCAGTAGATGAGGACGCATTCGCCGGAGACTGCTGCTGTGCACCGCTCGCACGGTGGTTAGTAGAGGGAGCGGATTGTGGTGTCGCGCTCGATGCCTGTGCTGGCGCGGTGTTCTCCGCAGGTCCTGAAGGCTGATCAGCACACGAGTACCTCGGCGAAAATGAGAACCCACTTGGTGCTTGTTTCCGGCGATTGAACAGTATCTTAGTGAAGAGCGCATCGATAGCACGTAACGAGTACGGCTGCGATATTTTTTCAAGGATAGATGAGTGCTCCACTCAGCTCGGCCGCGAGCACATTCGGCGCACCTTCAAGAGCTCAGCGGAATCTTCTACAACTTTGCGGTTAAGTGCGCTCATGTTGGCTTTCGCCTCTAAGTCATCATGCGGTATCACGATCGCTGGATTGTGCTTCCTTTGTACCGCCCGTCGAAGGAGTTGCATGTACATCATAAGGAGCTCCGTGCTCGGAATCTGAGTCCTTCGTCATGAGCAAAGCTCTGCAGGGCCTCAACAATTGAAGAGACTCGCCGAATTGAGAGAGGTGACCACGTAACGTTCCATCTCAGGTTCAAAGACAATTTTCGAACCCAGTGGTGCTGTTTGGGCCGTAGTTTGTTGATTTCGAGCATTGGAGCTGTATGTTACCCCCGAATGGCCTGCAGAGCCCGAGGCCGGCGGTACGTTACTGGCCGTTGGAGTGGATGTCCTGGAAATCACTTTCGGTGCCGAAGGCGGCGCAGCGGGAGGACCATCGGTAGGCTTCGCTGATGATTGGCCTGTGAACGGAGTCAGCACAAGTATGAGACAGTCCTGAATGCCGTAGGATGTAGACCCTAATACTATGCTCAAGTTTGGAAGAAGAATGTTCTGCATGTAGCAGGTATATCAGACGAACGCCGCATGAGGAAGCCCAGGACTCGGGCGTCAAGCTTGTTAAACTCTATGCGCTTGCAGTCGCCCTAGCATTGACCGGGATCCGTGGCATACCCAGAGGTATCCCACGGGTACCGGTAACCCTTATGGCGTGTAGACTTACATCGTCTGATATAGCAGGCGGGGAAGTTCGTCAATATACAGGGAAAACATACCTGAAGTTCCGGTCGGAGGTCCACTTGGCGCAGCGGAGGACGTATGTGGCGCTGAAGGTGCATGAGAAGCCGAAGAGGTCTGCGCTGGCGAGGGCACATGAGAGACTGGATGTGCGTGTACAGGAGGCGAAGGGCGATGATCAACCGGCGGACGCGAAGGAGCAGGTGGGTTAGATGCAACTTGTGCTTGCGCTCGCGCCTGTGCTTGTATACCAGGCGTATTGACTGCCTGAGCCCGCTGCGCGAAATACTGCTGAGCCTGGGCCTGCATGTACGCCTGCTCAGCAAGGGAAGCATAATTCTGCTGCTGTTGCTGATGCGATGCGCGATACGCGGCTGTGAACTGTGAAGGGTTTTGTTGCCGATTCGCAGTGGCTGGCTGGTTTCCGGCGTGTGCCGAAAAGGCGTAGGCTCCGTTATTCGTCGGCGGCCCCAAGTTGTAGAACGCGTTCTGGATGTGGGAGGGGGCTTGAGGAAGGTTTGAATAGTAATGGTTATCGCTGCTACCAGGGTTCGAAGACGAGAAAGAAGAGCCTCTCTCTCGCGGGACCTCATCACGAATAGTGAACCACTGCGCTGCTGGCCACACGGACTGAACACGTACCTGTGGCGAACTCTGACCAGTACTTGGTACCTCCACAATCCTCGCACTCGATGGCACTTCGTAAGACGCAGGAGGACTTCCTTGAAGGGTAGACTCAGACTGTGCCCAGTTAGAGGTGCCCGCGGCAGGCATGGGAGATGCACTGTATGCTTGCTCAATCACTGCAGCACGCTCGGCGCAATATCCACGCACCTCGAACCCGGTACCCCGCCACCTCCCGATATCTGCGCGAGTCGCTGCCTATATGCAACATTGGACTAGGACACCGATATAGATTTGTGCGGCAAGACTCACTGAGCCAGCCTGCCCTGCTCCACGGCTCTCTCCAGCTGCTCCCTCTCGTTGTAGTACATGACGAGACCTTGCGTCTGTTGCATCTGCATCCGGTCGAGTATCTCCCGGGCATGCTGGATCTGCGCCATGGTATGCGTATACGTGTCAGGATTTACGGGCCCGACGTTTCCAGACTGGAAGAGAGTGAGCTGGTTGAATGGATTTTGAGGCTGATCTTGACCATTTCCATTATTCATGATATCCAAACGAAGTCAAGAAGGAGTAACAGAGCAGCAGAAAGCAGAGGCAAGTGGTTGGGGCCTGCAAAGGCCAGAGCCCTAGTAGAGGGTACGCGTCGGAACGTTCAAGCCGAGCTTGAGCTTGAAAGCTGGGAAAGTGAGCGGAGGCTGCTGACAAAGCATCACGACGCGACGCGACGCGTACGGGCGTCTTCTTCAGGTCTCGACGTCACCGCTGAGTGCGATTTGGGGAAGGAGCCGCCACGACTGGTTCTGCTATCCAGTTCAAGAAAGAGTCCTCAGAGTCGGTCAACCCCCTTCATACTCATCAAAGCCACCACTCGCTCCTTTCAGAATAAAACGCAAAATGCTCAACCTCGCACGAAAGCGCCTCGCGTCTGCGCCAGCCGTACGGGGACGCGCTCTAGCCTCGGTCTCGTCCTCGAGCCCCATCAACCCCACTTCTGTCGGTCCGTTCCAAGTTTTTGACCGCAATGCAAAGCGCATGCAGAAAGACCGTACCGCTTCCCGTGATGGAGGAGAACGTAGCAGGACGGTGGACTATGTGCGGAACGAGGTTGCCGACAGGCTCATTGAGCGCATGCAGGTGAGAATGGCTTTCGTGTTTCGAGCCGTGTACTAATGCATGCTTTCAGGACATCAAACGCAAGTTCAATACAGTGCTTGACTTAGGAGCGGGGCCTGGTCATTTTACGAAGATGATGGACTCTGAGACTACTAAGAAAGTTATTATGGTGGACTCGAGCGGTACGTCTCATGGGCGATGGCAACCCCGGGTACCCGTTCTGAGCGCGTGAATCTCGCAGAAAAGCTTCTCAATAGAGATCCTGACGAAGAATTTGACGGTGAGTTTGGCTGTAGACTGAGGCGTTCCGTCCATTGGACTCATCTAGGGAGATAGTCGAGGTTACTCGAATACAGGCAGACGAAGAGAGTCTGCTACACGTGGTCCCGCGGAGCTCTCAGGAGGCCATCGTCTCCTGCCTGAGCCTTCATTGGGTTAATGACCTACCCGGTATGCCGCAATCTGACATGGGGCCGCCAGGTCGCTGAGCTCAAACTGGCCGTTGCAGGCGTACTTGTTCAGATCAAGGAGGCCCTCCAGCCAGATGGCGTATTCTTAGGGGCCCTATTCGGCGGTGACACGCTCTTCGAGCTACGAACATCGCTGCAACTGGCGGAGGTCGAGCGGGAGGGGGGCATATCCCCCCATGTATCACCCATGACGGGTATGTTCCTCGCGTCCAAAATTCTGTCCTCATCACACTCAATGTGCGCAAGATTCCCGTGATATGTCCAACCTCATGGGCCGCGCTGGTTTCACTTTACTCACGGTCGACGTCGATGAGGTGAAAATAGCGTACCCTTCGATGTGGGAGCTCCTGCAGGACCTGCAGGACATGGGAGAGAGCAACGCTGTCCTTGGGCGGTGCGTGATAGCTACGTGAATCGGTGTCTATGCCACTAAAGCGTTTCTATGGCACGTAGACGACACTTCATCCATCGAGACACGCTTGCAGCCGCGTCCGCGATATACAAGGGTAAGTACGTCTTTCGACAAAGGAAAGGACTACGTTGGTGACCTAACATTCCGCAGAGCTCCACGGTCACGAAGACGGCAGCGTTCCTGCGACGTTCCAGATCATCTACGTGGTACGTACAGACCACCCGTGCGCAAGTGTTTTGTTCACTCGAAGCCTTTTAGATTGGGTGGAAGCCATCTCCCAACCAGCCACAGCCCCTCGAAAGGGGCACAGGGGAGACTAGCTTGAAGGAGGTTCTGGAGCATTGAGCCCTGTAGGATCATGTACATGCTATGGATGCATCCTCTCTTCTCTCGCCTCTTGCGTACCGTCCGGCTCCAGGTTTTCGTCTTCGAGTGCGGCCAGGTCAAGAACTCTCGGGTCGCCGCTTCCTTCAATATCTTCTTCCGCACCACCACCACCGTCAACATCGTCCGCAGAGTCCTCGCCCTTCGAGCTTGCAGCCCCTCCGCGTCTCGTACGCCGCCCACTCGTGCTAAACTTGCGCTTGGGCATGACAGCGTATAGTGACTGTTCCCAGTCGCGCGTTTCTACCCACTTGAGCAGAATCTCAAACGTCTGGTTCACGGTCAAGACTTTACGCGTGTGCATCTCGGCGAGATATGTCCCGATGGGAAGGCGCGCTGAGCGAATGCCTTGCTCGTTTGCTTTGTTGAAGCACAGATTCTAGTAGGGAGGACAATACCACCCATGTGTTAGGGTATAGAGGGTGGATATTGGGAGGGTTACTCCTGCTCACCTTATAGCGATTGTGGTCCACGATGCCGCCTATAATGTACGTTTCGCCCTCCTTCAGCTCCGTCAGCTCGTCTTCCGTGTCCGCCGTGAGGTATATTACCGTCCCCTTCTCCGCCCGGCTAGGCTCCTTCTTTTTCCGTTTTTGTGGTGGCACGTCGCTTATTCGCGCCTCCTCCTCTTCATCTTTACATCCATCATCGGCTTTCTTTCCTCTCTCCCCAGCCTCGCCTCCACCATCGCCGTCTCCGGGCTCTGCTCCCACTCCGCCCTCCCACAGCCGCTCATAGCCGTCATTCCACCACTCTGCCCCTGCCCAGCGTGTATACGCGGCATTGTTGTGTCCGTCCATGCGCGCCTTGGTGCGCCCGCCCATCGATGAAAACAGCAGCGAGGTGAACGGACGCGCCGCCTTCCGGTTTGCGCTGTATGTGTATGCGAGCTGGGACGTGAGCGACTTGACCTCCTAAATGCGAGTCCCAAGCCGCATCAGTATCACCGCACAATGCGGTTTCCCGTATCTCATTGCGCATGCCCAAAACCGAAGCAGACTCACGTTCTCCGTCATCATCTCATCGAACCCCAGGTCGATCACAACGCGCGCACCAAAGGGCATGCGCGGGCCTAGTCCCTCGCCAGTTTTCTGCCTCTTCCCTCCCCTCTCCCCATCCTCCTCATCGAGCTCGCCGGCGGCGCGGCGTTCGGCGAGGGCGCGCTTCTTCTCCTTTTTACGCTCCTTCTCCGCCGCCCTCCGCTCCTTTTTCTTTTCCGCTAGGTATGCGGCCTTAGCGGCGCGCTTTTGTGCATTTTTGGAGAGCGGCTGCTGTTGCTGCTCGGGCGGGGGAGTGGGGGTCGATGATTCACCGTTCTTCACCAGCGCGGAAGAGAAGGATCCGGTTGCATCAGTTGGATGTGTATCGGGTATTGTCGCCATAGAGGTGCTCGCAACGTCGTTTCTTGATACCATCAGTCGTCACAGCGAGTCAAGAATATGTGATGACAGCAGTACGATCCGCAAAGAGCGAGACTTTCCGAAGAGATGCAAACAAGATCAAGATTCGTATTGAACTCGCGGCATGGCGGGCCGCCACGCCGCCACTGGCACTGGGGCCTGCTTGCATACGACCGCCATCATCCACCCTCTACACTCTTCTTAGCATGCATCGGTCAGACCGGCCACCAGAGCTCTCTACAGGCACTACCCATCCATCATCCCCTCCTCGCCTTCCTCTCGAACTCTGTTTCCGCATCATCGACCTCGTCGGCGACTTTTGGGAACTATATTGGTCAGGACCTGAAATACGGACGGCTCTCCGGCAATGTGCGCTCGTTTGCAGCGCCTGGCGCCCTCGAGCCCAGCGCTGGCTTTTCCACGACATACTCCTTTACAGCCATGAAACTCTCAGCTGCCTTGCAGCAGTTCTCATCGAAGTCTCTTCTCTCGCGATTTATGTGCAATGTGTTGACCTGGCGTGTGGCAATGATGGCTATAGTGAATACTACTGGCCGCGTAGTGTCCTCTCC
>NDFF03000372.1:0-212742 GCA_002150815.3 Grammothele lineata | reverse complement strand
AAAAAGCGCTGGGAGGGCGCCAGGAGCCGGTCCCGGGAGGTCCCCGGAGGTCCCCGGGAGCCGGGGAAAGAAGGGGATATGGAGAGAATAGTATGTAGAAAAGTAATGGATTCTTGGAGTAGTGGTCTATAGTGTCTGATTTGAATCCGGGATTTAGGTCCTGGGTTCAAACCCGGCACTGTGCACCTATTATTCCTCGTGGCAGTGCTTCTGGGCGCTTATTTGGCGCCCAGAACGCATTGTTTGCAGCAACGGGTTGTGACACGTTGTCTGCAGGAATTGCTGGTGCAGGCTTTCCTGGGCCCACTGCAGTGTCTGCTGTAGCAATTTCTGCAGCATGACATGTCCTGCCTACATGGTGGGGTGCTCCGACGGACTTAATGATACCTCCGTCGAGTAGAACATCTCCGTAGATGACGTGAGAGCCATTCTGTTCGCCTGTCCAAATGGTGGCGTTGCGAATCAGCACCGGGGCTGTACCTTGCTCGTACCGATCCGACCGGGTGCGGTAATAGAAATCGGCTGGTGGAGCAGGCTTCAGCGTAAGTGCACGGCATTTGGCCAAAGTTGAGCTCGCGTCCAGAGATACCACCTCCATATGTCGGTGAACGCTAACCCCGGTGGAAAGATAGAAGTAGGCGGAGACACTGGAAACCAACAGGATGAACAGGCCGAAGAGAGAACGGGGCATGTTTCGAATGGGTCGCGAAGCCAGTTGAGGAAGATGTGGTAAGATCATAACACCGCGCTCGGAGCTCCGCATCGTGCAGGTTGGTATGCCCAAACGCTGCAGCGAGTTCACGCCGGCGATGACCTACATATAGTAAGTGACAAGTGTGAGTCGTTTAGTAGTTCGGCACAATAAGCACTGCACATTCAGAAGACAGGTAGACTTACGAACACCTCGCTCTCCGATCAGAACGTGCGACCGGCTGACAGAGTTACAATAGCGGAGGTTCTGTGGTACGGTGTGGACTGGCCCGTGCTGCGGGAACGATGGCCGGTCTGTTCGGAGGAACGATCGTGTGTGGCAGCGTACCTTGGAAGCGCACGGTGATTCGCCTCGCATGCACGTGATCACAAGCGGCACGTCAACAAGCGCTGCTAGCGTCACCCGGCGTCAATATCTCGCATGCGCGTCGAGGAGTCCGATGACGATTCCGACTCGAGTCGAAAGGGAATCATGACACTACTACACTTCTCCATTGTCCAAAAGTTCACATACCAGCGAGGACGCGCGCCTTTCCACCGCCAGTGACCATGTCCTGCCTTTCGCGAGTTGGTGTGTGCCCTGGTCACGGAATAAGCAAGTAGTCCGAGGCCGTCATACGAAGATCGCGAAGCATCTGCTTCCATACTCGGCGGCACATTCCTCTGTCAAGCTTACGACGGCCGAAGCCCCAAAGTAAGCCACTCGTCTCTATGAATGCGACTGCTTATTCTAACTGCGTGACAGGTGATCGTTGTTCCATGCTCCAGTCTACTTTATCAAACCGCATCCTTCCGGGGCCTATTACTACCGTACTCACGCCACCTCATTGCAGAACCCTAAGCAGACATATAAAACGTATAGCTCACCATGCCATGGTCCCAGGAAGCCTTCAGCCTGTACCACGCCATGCATCTCGACGATCCGTCCGACATATATCCCTCGGTGGACAACAGCAACAAGGCCATATTTTTAGGCGCATGCTTTGGCTTCATGTGTGTTGCGTCCTGTTCGGATTCACCCTTGGGTGTTATTGACGCTGTTTCAGGCTATATGGTCTTATGATCCAGCAAAGCTGGCACTACTTTCGAACGTTTCCGAATGATCACTGGCTACTCAAGTCGACGGTTAGTAGCTTTCCTCTTTGTTCCTTCGACGATCATAGCCCTGACAAGTGTAATATACACTTCTGAAGGCTGTGGTGCTGATGTGCGTGGAAACTGTACTAAATCCTACGGTTGTTACCTCTGATCCTCGACATACTCAAGATTCATGGAAACGGTGCACGCCGGCTTCACAATCCACATAGGGTGCGTCCCAAGAACACCTGGAGCCACACGGCTAACTTGATGTTCCACGTGTAGGTACAGTTATCTCATCCAGAACTTCAATAACCTAGCGGCTTACGCACGCGGGTCAGTGTACGTCACTGTGTTTACCTGCATTCCCCATCTACAGATAAATGACCCTTTCTGATCCTAGTACTATTGCGGTAATAAGGCTTTCTCGATGTTAGCTCTTCGGGTACTAAATTCGTCACCCGTCAGCTCCTAGTTCCCGTTGTTGTGAGTTACTAGTCTCACATCAGCATTCGTGGTCGGCGCACTGACCGATGGATCTCAGGGGATTGTCGTCATTACGAGCGATTGGTCAGTGCATTAGCTGAACCATTCGGGACAGGATTCTATCTGACATTGCTCATACTCAGTTACTACGCTCGGCGCGTCTACCTTCGTGGGTGACTCCGCTTTGCTCAAGTTCTTCTTAGCCCTGACCGTCAATGGCAGTCAATCCCGCGTATAAATGGCTCTTCGTAGTAGGATGGGTATGCCAATATCAAGCAGAACCGTCATAATGCTCACGGCTCTCTAGGCCCTCATGATCTGCGTGGGGATAGGGTTCTCTGTCGGTGAGTGATCAAGAATATTAGCTCTCCACCTTTATTCACGGGTTCTCTACAGCGGCCACGGTCAAACTGTGGGCCGAGAACGTTCCGGCACGAATATAAACTAATACGACAACTAGGCTTATTGATACGACATTCCTAAACTGGCTTCGTGTCAAGGTATAGATAATTCTCTATCTCAAGTGTCTATACTTACACACCACCTACGGAAGTGGATGATCACAGTTGCATTCGCGTGCATCGGGACGAGCGACATTGTAGTTACAGTTGTGCTTGTGCTCCATCTTTACAAGAAGCGCAACGGTGTGAAAAAGTAAGTTGTCAGCGCATACTCGCAACGATTTTTGTGCGCATCATAGCCTCAGGACAGACAGATTGCTGGATTCCCTCACGGCGTACGCGTTTAATACCGGTACGTTGGTTGCTCTTTATGACATGTACTTGGGATCTCTATCTTAGTATTGCCTTCATGGTCCTCAGGACTAATAACAAGGCGATTGTTCTCATCTTTTCTCGTAAATCGCATTCCTTCCTGAACCGTCGCCATTTGTAGCGTCTCGAGCTTCTTCTGCATGGTTGTAGTAAGTCAATTTCCTCTAACCCATGTCTTAAGCAACGTCCACTGACTCTCTTTGCTGTAGTCTATCATCGAAAAACGGAACCTGTACGTAATAGGTTTTAGCATGATCGCCGCCAAAAGTAGGTGACCCAAATCAACTGCTTCGACGGGTTTTCCATGCTGACGGGCATTAATTTCTAGTATATGCCAATTCTGTACTCATAACGTCAGGAACACTTGAGGCGCATTCCTTGATGAAGCCTGCTCACACGCTCATCTCTAGGATGAACTCGCGCGAGAGTTTGCGCGCGCAACAGCTGATGGCGACAGAGACTGATACTGTCGGGGGCATCATGGGGATGAGCGCTCTGCGATTCCACAAGTCCGAAGTCGTATCGCGAAGTCTACCGTGATAGTCGGCGTACACGTTTCCTTGCATCCTGTACACGTGTAATATTCCGGAAATCATTTGTGTATGTTTCGTTCGTGGAAATGGCACGACGCGGGTTTGAACTCCCGGCGCTTGTGGATAACAACCTCTGGATAATGCAAATAACTAGGTCCTCGAACCTTCTGCTCGTCTGTCATGCCAAATGTCCCCTCACTCGATCAGCCTGAGCTTGGGACTTTCAACCTCGGCTTGAATTTTGACTATGTTTTCCAGACCTAGCCCTGCCAAAGCTAACCTTCGAAGTTCACCCTCAAGAAACTGACCTCAATGTGTGCCTCCGCTACATAATCGGGTAGCCAACGATAGGAGAGATGGGGAGAACATTACTAGGATTATTTGGGCAGAGCCTATGCAAAACGAGGGCATCGTGGAATCCAGGTACGTGGTTAGACAATCGGTCAGATTTGCCCCCGCCCCGAATTGGCTTCTATTTGTGTACGATGGTCAACGCTTGTATGCTCCTCCATGATATATTTTATGTGTAACTACTCATCTTCGAGGCCTAGTGCTCATACGAGGCTCTGTTATCGCGGCGCCGTAAGTTCTTCTATCATCATCCTTCGTTTCTTTCGTAGAAAATCAAGACTACACTCTCATCCGACGTTTCTTGAACCCGACGGAAACGCAACGTACCCGCCGCCATCGCAGGACAGGCATCCAGGGGCCACATATGCCGACACACAGTCGTTGTACACGTTGTACACCTTCAAACGGAAGGATAGGCCGGTCTTCTCTGTACTCAATGTGGATCTCTACACATAATCGAGAGTTTTACATAGCTCGCCGAAGTAAGCCCCCGCATTGTTCTCATTCCGAGTCACGGTCTAAACCGCCTCAGCAGAGGGGACTGGTGTCGGCGCTGGGTGAAGCTCGAAGACCCATGCCCATAGCCAAGCTAATGGCGGCGCCGACCAGGGATTCATCACGGTGAAAACGCAGGCCCGACGAAGCCGAGCAAGACAAGGGGAGTTCGTGGCTCGTGCACCACATGTTCTCAATCCTATCAGTCCCCGGCCCCACGGTCACAAGAAGCCGCCTCGTCTGCCGCACTATCTTAAGTCCGTGCCCAATCACACGCAAGCATTCAAGTTACCAGTATCCGCGCGAGCTTGCTGATAATTTGACTGAAGAATGTACGTACACTGACTTCGTCTCCAGTAAAGTTTGTTCACCTACGGGACGGCGCTCAACTTCGAAGTTCTAGGGCATGGGGAGACTGGCCTCGACCGGCTATAGATATTCGTGAAGCGAATATCGCCAGAGCCGGAATGGGGTACTAACTGCCTCTGAGCTCTGCGTTGACCTTAAGCTCGCCAACCGTCATAAATCCTACGGTTGTATTCAGACACTACGCTTAGTGAGTTTTGCCTACTCCCGAGCCTGGCCGCTGAACTCTCCATGCTTCGCCTCATAAAATTAGATAGTTTCCGAGCTCCTAATTCTTCGCCTTCCATTCAAGCAACTAACATCTGTCTATGCATTGCACCCTTCGTCGTGGTATTACTGTAAATTCCCGAGTGCTTCAACGCCCAGTACATAAAGGTGGTCACTGGTGACATCCTGAACGTATCCCCATCCCTTCCTCCCGTGCACGCCTGACCATCCCGTTATTGCATTCCACCTCCATGACCCACCCAACACTAGATGTACAAAGCACAATCGGCGCGGGTCTTCTGGGTGCCTTTTTCGCGTCCATGTACGTCTTACTCTTTGAGCCATATCGAAAGACTTCTTTGAGCCACACCGAGCAGACTTTTCGGTTCAATATTGTATCAGTCGTTCCGATATGCATTGTCTTGCTCATCGGACCCCCTTCACCAGAAAGTCACAGTGAGTAGCCACGGCCTTGTTGTCGCTCTTGGCTAACCTGCTGTTAAGATAGCTGTTCTCGTGTACGTACTAGGTCTTTCCCCGACCTACAAATATGGCTGGAACTCGGATCAGACTAGGGGAATGCATTCATTCCGGTCTCATGGCCGACATGGCGTAAGTCACGATTTCGCTCCCCTGAGACTTCTTTACTAGACTTTCGGCTTCACTTGCTAGATATTTCTATCTAATCAAGAATTATGGGGACGTGAAAGCGTTCAATCAAGGCAGAGAGTACATCTAGACGCTAACAAATCTCGAGTTTATCTGACATTGAACACTGTAGGTCACTTGTAGTAAGTGGGCAGCGGCCTTCAAGTTCTACCCATGCATGTAGTAACACGCCTGATCATGCACCAGCTCATGATCCCCACAGTGGTGAGTTTTGTCCATCTCTATAATGAACTCATGCTCAACGGCTCCCTTGACGAGAAGGGACTGATTGTGGCGCTTACTGAGTTGTCTGGTCATTTCACACCAAGACCAACGAGTATGTTTCTGATACTCTGGGCTATTTCAGCTTCTATGCTCGCCGTCTATTCCTCCGTAAGCCCTCTTCCGCCTCCGGAAGTCAAGCGAATTTCGGATTGATTATCATATCTTCTTAGTTCTCTCGCGACGTGCTCGATGGTGTCTTATTGGCGTTGTAGTGCGTGTCTGAGAATTGGGACCTCTTATCAGCATTGGTCTAATGTGCTGTGCAGGTTTTCCTTGCGTTGCCAAACATAGGTGAGATTAGCTGGACCTCACCGAAGTATATTGTACTACTCACGGTTCTGTATTAATTTCATGTCCCTATAGGTCTTGTACTGTGTGAGATACAGCTGTATAAAGCTCTACAGTCGTCAAACTAACATTTGTTACACCCAGATGCAACCATCGTATTGTGGGTTCTCTATACATCCGAGTCGTTCGAGGGGACCATGCTAAGCGCGCAATTAGCTCCGTCGACCCCTCTTACGAGAATTGGCTTCGGTCGAAGGTACACCAATGTGTCTACATATGCTTCTACAAGTCGTCTACTGATGCGTTTATAGTGGCTTGTAGCTGCGGCCTATGGAGGAGCTACTGTGGCCGATATCTATGTGTCGGGCGGCCTCATCGTGTATCTTCTGTCTCAACGCACGGGATTCCAACGGTGGGTATCAAGACTCACGCGAAATTTCCTTGGTCTGACTCAACAGTCGTACATCGGACACATGGGTAATCTAGGACAGATAAGCTATTAGAGAAGCTCATAGCGTATGCATTCAATACAGGTATTTGCCTCGTAACTGCCTCTCTCATCTATCTCCGTGACTCATGTGAATTAGGACTTGTCACGAGGTAGGATGCAATGTTCTCTTTCTTGGTACTCCAGTATGACGAACAGACGAGACTACTCTAGCCTCTCGAGCTTGATTTGTATGATATTGGTGTGTGTACTTACACATACGAGGCAGCGGTCAACTACTAACGCGATAGCTTCCTCAGTCTATCTTCCAGGGCCACAACTTCTTTGTCATATGCGTGTCCATGGTGGCAACAAAGGGTAAGAGAAGCCTTCCGCTGAAGTACCGGTTGATCTGAACTACGAGCATAGGTTATGCGGGATCCGTCTTGATCACGTATGTCTTTGTGGTCTTCGCCGCAGCACAGGGTATTGATCGTCGTCTTTCGTAGTCTGAACTCTCGACAAGAGTTCGCGAATCAGCTAGCAGATTCGATCAGCTTACAGAGCGAATGGATTGGCTTTCGGGCTCTTGAGAACACTACGTCGAGATCTCTAGAAGAGACCAGTCGTTCGACTCTTTCCTCAGACCAGGGTGCGCTGAAACTCGCCTTATCTCAGTAACGTCCGTATTTATCATCTTCCACTAGCGTCAATTTGACCAGCTGGAATATAGTTCGCAGGCGGTCTCCGAAGGAAGCATTCATACCTCGATTACAGGCGGCCAGGTGAGGGATCGTAGGATGGAGATTTCTCGGAGCGTGGACTCCGGACTGACAATTCCGCACGGGCAGGAATGCGGAGGTTGCGTTTGAGTCGGGCAAGTAGTGCATAGATTGTGTCACCTCTAGAAGACTCCAAATTGTTGATATTACGCCGTATCGCGTCTCAGGCCATGTGTGGTCCCGCGGGCGGAGTTGCATGTGCACACACGCTCGTGATAAATTTTGATGAATAGGATGTCAGGCAACTAGACTACATACCCTTGAGAACCGCAGTCAAAAACGGGCTCGTAAGGTCAGAGTCAACAGTAGAAACGCGGCGCTGGGACCACATCCGCCCACATGGCGTTGACAGTTCCTGTGGTGGGCCGCAATGCCACCTGTCTGTCCGTTAGAGGAGATTGGGGGGCAGTGATGCTTCGGCTGGATGAAACGGATGCGGCGGTCACCGGATGGATTCATGGAGGCAGGGAAACCCGCGCTGAAGCCCGCCCGAGAACGTGACGTCAGCGAGGCTGACATAAGCTGGACGGGCCAATCGGAGAGAGAGATGGGCCGACGGCGCCGGTGCAAACGAGCGGGGAGCTGTGCTGGCCATCGAGCGCTCGGTCGGTCGTCTTGTGCGGACGGTGAGCGGACGGGGCAAGCAAATGGCAGGGACGGCGCAGAGACGGCTCGAGACGGACTAGAAGACGGAATTCTCCCGCGCGAACGCCTCGCAGAAGGTCGCCGCCCCGTGTTCATCTTCCCCCGGGCATCACATCGTAGGCGGCACCGGCCGATGCCCTCTCAAAATCCTCGTCCACTGCCGCCTCGCCTGGCTAGCCGGCTGCCTTCCATTCGATAACCCTTGGACAACCCTCTCTCCCGCCCCGGCGCCCGCCTCGAGGAAAATCTCACTTTCCGCGCTCACCCAGGCTTCTCTCTTCAGGGTGGACAACCAGCTCCTCGGGCGGCGTCCCGACGCTGTACGCTTGTGGTCAATTGCCGTGGGTTCAGCGACTAACCGCACCCCTCTAGGTATATACAGCACTACGTCGCTTCATCCGAGCTGGCCGCCGCCGCTTAACGGGCTGCTCCTCAGCTCGACGGTACTCCAAATGGCACCGTGTGTTCAACTCTCCGTGTCCAGCACGATCAGTCTCGCCCTTCTAGGCGCTTTGATCGGCTCCATGTACGTTCAGCTCTCTCTTCTTGTCTCGTACTATTTCGGCCCTCATGTATCTTTTTTAGATTGTACGGTTTCATGTGTCTTCAGACGGTATGGTATTACCGTACGTTTCCCAACGATAGGCTGCTTCTAAAGCTCACGGTGCGTTGAGTGCTATTGTTTTTGTAACCGGTATGCTAATCTATTGGTCGCTACCGCGCAGGTCCTCGCCATCTTGTGCGTCTAGACTGACTTGCCAGCGCATTGTCACCGACTCGAATAATCTGTCTACTAGCGTGTCAGAGACAATACATGTCGCTCTGACGATCCATATCGCGTGAGTCCCACGTTCGTTGAAGCTTCTGCCTATCTCACTAGTCGCACCCCAGCTATTGGTACCTCATTACAAATTACAATAATGCTGCCGCTTACGAGCTTGCTTCGGTGTAAGCTCTATTTTCCAGCATTTACGACGCTGTGTGAGACTGACCCCAAGTACTTAGTTCCCTAGTGGTAAGCAAGATCTTGGTCACCGTCCTAGAGACATTCTGATTTATCTATGACAACCACGCTTTCGAAAGGGCGTAATTCCCGTAACGGTCAGCTCGTACCCTTCGCCTTGGTTCTCGCCTGCTCACTCACTTTGGACCGAAGGGTGCTATAATCTTTCTCTCCGACGCGTGCGCAAATGCTCATCCCAACTCGAGACTATAAGACTAATGTTTTTGGCCGTTTTCAGCTTCTACGCTCGCCGTGTATACCTATGTAAGCAACCCCTCTATCTGCGTTCTCCTGTCTTCCGTCCATCCTGATTGCACGGCAGGCAATCCCCCATATAAGATCACATTCATCATCGCTTGGGTTAGTGTTATCCCAGGCACACACGTCATCTAGGCTATTGATCCCCGTTGACAGGGCTTGTCCATACTCGTAGGAGCAGGTGAGCCTGCCAGCTGTGACACCGCGGTTTGCTCGGGGCGTTCATGTCCGTTGCTCATTCTGCAGTGCTGGTAATATGTAAGCGACCTAACCTGATTCTGCGTCAGCCGCCGCTGATTCGATGGCGATTGATAGATGCTGGCATCACGCTGTTAGTTGCCGTCCCTATTACTGCATCTTCTGTTCTCAAAGCAATGCAGGGTGATAAATAGGACGTACACGCACTGGCTCTCCGTCAAAGTAAGTGATTTCTCTCCTTTGTGCTTGCGATCGAATGTCGACCCAGTCACTCCCGCCCCTTAGTGGACAACAACCGCCGGTTTCGCCATCGCAGCGTGTGGCGATATCTGGATCGCTGGCGCCCTCATCGTACATCTGTACCGACAACGGACCGGGCTTAGGCGGTAAGCACCTCACACGCAAACTCCTTTTTCTCACGTTTAGTCTGACGTCGCGAGCATAGTACGGACAGAGTCTTGGAGACTCTGACTGCGTACGCATTCAACACGGGTGAGTAACGCGCGACTGTCTTGACCATGCATTGACTCAATCTGCATATCGGACCAGGTCTTGTCACCAGGTAAGAGTGCCATGCTTCCTCCCAAACGTCTCTTGCTGACGCATCATTTGAAAGTCTATCAAGTATCATCTGCTTGCTCCTGGTAAGGTCGTTCCTTCTCTACAGGTGGACATAGCTCAACGCACCGAGCAGTCTGTTCTCGAAGGCGACCGCCACCTCTACCTCATCAGCTTCAGCATGATCGCGACGAAAAGTGAGTCCACACACGTGGACCCTTAGGATAGTCCAGTAACTGACCATATGCGCGCTTTCCCCCCTTACGCCAGTTTATGCTATCTCAGTATTAGTCTCGTAAGTCGCCTTATCCCTCTGGTACTAACTTGCGGGTTGTTGAAGTGGACACGGCGCGATCTAGATTAAACTCACGAGCGGCGATGGCGGACCAGCTCGCCGGGCCGGCGGACGCAGACACCTCGACGGATGGGGTTCAGCTGACGACAGTCCTTAGCCTATCGTGGTGGCGGAGCAAGTTCTAGCTTGGGTACGTCCCTCTTTCTGTACTGTGTCCCGCACACTGCTCATTTCGGTAGGCAGACATTTTGGTATAAGGTTGTTGTAGGTTATTGTACTTGTAATAATCGGGTGGTTTTTGGCGCACAAAGCCGGCTTTCTGTTGAGAGTGAGCGACCTCTCCACGGACCGCTATGACCAACAAGGGAATTCGGGGTGCAAACAGAGACTCGTTGCTTGTCAAGCCGGCGCGGCAGGCTACTGCGCCAGCCGATCTCCGTCATACACGATGTTATACAACTGATACAACCAGATATTCCGTCCCCCTTTCCATCCATTCGAAAGCACTTATATCACATCTCCAGCGTGCACTTCTTCCTATTCCGACAATCAATCCGTTCTATGGGAAAAACCTCGTTAGTACGCTCCATTCCTCGAGACTCCGGCTTTTGCACTCTACTTACCCGTCTTTATTTAGCTTCGGCGGCACCTCTACGGCAGGTACGGCTTCAAGCCTGGGTGAGGCCGAGCGCGTCGATCTCCTCCCTGCAGCACGGGTTGCACTTGCAGGCGGCATCGAAGATGGGGCTCGGGTTCGCGGCCGCGAAGGTGGCGAAGAGGGCCACGACGACGGCGAGCTTGGCGATGACCTGCATATTGGATGCTTGGTGGTTGTTGTGGTGGTAGAAGATGTAGTGGTAGCGGTGGAGAGTGCGACTCGAGTGGCTGAGAGCTGTGTGCTTTGGGCCTGGGGTCAGATCCTCGTCACGGTGGGCCTTTTATGTCGTTTCTGCGCGCCACTTTCTCCTGCTCACCTTTCCGGTTTCTTTTGCTCAGCTGCGCTATCAACCTGCCCTTGCTGGTGTCCGTACGCGGTGGCCTTGACCACGGCCGTCCGCCACGGCTCTTGGTCAGCGGTCGGAAGGTGTTGTGCTCTCCGCCAGCCTCCGGTGCAGCCCATCGCCGAACCCAGAGAACGCAAGACGGAAGACGACAACGTACAGGTTTTCCGACGTTCGCCAATGATGAAGCTGGACGGAACGGCTTTACGCTACCCGACGACATCGCGTGAGGAGCGCACATGCCTCGACAACAGTATAATCGGACTTCCCATCCACAACACGAGCACTACGCTTGCAGCGTGACTTCGTTCGCCGAGCTTGCCTCCCATCATTAGGATTCGCGGAGATTCCGTAGGCGCTCTCGTGAGCTTCTGTTCGTTTGCGCCCGCAGATAACTAACCTCGAGGATTCTCGCAGATCGAGGGAAGCACGTCTAGAGGATAAAGAATGCCTCCTTTGGTTCCGGGCACGCCGGTCTCCGGCTTCAGCTACGTTGTGAGTGATGTAACCCCACCGTGAACTTCGGATTGGCCGATTCATGCTCCACGGAAGGTAGTGATACTACTGTAGCCTGTTCGAGTACACGTAACGTTGGGGCCGAATGCTCGCAATAATTGCGTGTGTATAATGGCCTCTATTCGGCCGGGCGTGTGATACAACGTTCATCTATCCCATAATACCTCGCAAGCCGACTATATGCACCATCAACTATCCTTCCTCACAGCACTTCTGCTTCCCTGAAGACCGATGCGAAGGTTCAGCAACGAAGGTTCACCCTATGTTATGTGAGTACGCGAACAGTGTTCCATTCATCTGCCACGACTTACCTAGCGCTGGTGCGTATAACCTCGCCCTAGTCCTTCGCGCACGGGCACGGATCGATGATGCAGACGCAGCCCGGCGCAAGCGCCTCGGCGGTGGGCGCAGGTCCTGGTGCTGCGAAAGCGGCGGCGGCGAGGAAGGTCACGACGACGAAGAAGCTGCGAACTTGGATCTGCATGTCGGCTGGATGGGGTACAGAGGACTTGAACGTACTGTGCGTAGTGAGCGGTGCGAAGCGCGCAGGTGTTTTACATAACTGGGAGATCCTGCGCAGAGCACGGATGGTGACCCAGTCCGCGCGGAAGGCGGATGCATTAATGAAGGCTCGGGGTCCACGGGTTGTCTGAACTTGCCTGAGACGCGTCGCGGGCTGATGCCGTACGCGCGGCGTGTGATGTCGTGAGCGACAGACAGGTCAAAGGGCGGGCGGGCGGCAGGCTGACAGGTCTCCGTCTGGCTAGGGGACTAGTTCGGTCGTGTTGACAAGATATCACTGGAAGCGGCACTCACTCGGAGGATGTTGATTCTAAATAATGTCTGGGCCGTGGATGCGCCGGTGAGAATGGCTGTCCCCAACCTGGCGGCGAGTGATTCTCAACTGGAATGTGGGAACACCGGTTGCATAGCGTCGGATGTCAAGGAAGAAAGGACAAATGGAGGTATACGGTGGTACGGGATGACTAGCAGTAGGAACAGTAGTACTATGATAAGGCTGACAGTAATGCTACGAATACAAGTGGAGAAATTACGTATTCTAGACTTCTAGGACATAATAACAGTGGAAAGGAATGGGTAGGATGAACAACAATGCAGCGTACGAGAATCTCCGAGAACGCCCAAGACAAATCATGCGTACAACATGCGTGAAGATCGAACGAAGGCGATAGGACATGAAGCGAGGAAGTGATTCCACTCCGAGCCCATGCTTCCCACTCACCGCCTGTGCCCGAGCACATCGGCTTTCTCGAGTGAGAACACGCGCGTGTGCTTCGACTGTGACGGCGCGCGCATCACCCGCAACTCGCGCAACTCGACTTCGTTGAGGCCGGGGCTGTAGTTGTGCACGACCAACGAGCCCGCACCCCCTCCGCCGCCGCCACCACCCACGGACGTCATTCCGGGTCCTGTGCGAGGTCCGGAGACGGGCGAAGAGAGCATGCTCGTGCCGCTGCGGATGTACTCGCGCACGTTCAGGCAGAGACGGCTGCCCATCACGACTCCCAGCGACTGCGCAAAGCCGATTGGGATCTCGAGTTCTGCAGGCTAGGAAAGTAAAGTGCGCGCGAGCACCATTCAGGGTCGCACTGACTAACGGTAGGCGCGAAGGACGTACCGAGCCCATGAGGTAGACGATCATGTTGGTTGCGTAGGTTGCGAAGATACTGCGGAAAACCAAGGGTCAGTCAGCCAACCTTACGTGTAGACGCATTAGAACGTACACAATGAAGAAGAATACCGAATCGCGGACGAGGATCTCGATGAGCTGTAGTCCGCTTCGGAGCTGCATGTTGTCATCTCGGCGGTAAGTCCTCCAACCCCGGTAGAGCGCGAAAGCGAGATAAACGCTCTCGGAGACGATCATGGGAATCCAGTATACGAAGAAGAAGCTGGGAATGCCGGTTGGTACACATATAGAACCGCCCATATCGACTCCGGCCGGGAATTTAATGGCAGTAGCTAAGAGGCAGAGACATGAGCAAATAAACGGAGGATAGATGTCGACCCAGTACCTCCAATGAAGGGCAGCGCCTTGATCATAATGACGTCGATGGCGGCAAATGCACAAAGGAACACCGTCAAGATGCACGCGAGTACACGCTTGTCTTGGAAGTACATAGCGTGCACGCGCAGGATCAGGATTACTTGAAACATGGTATTCTTCAGCAAACAGCGAGAGCGCATTCGGACACAACTCACGTTCCGTGACCACAAAGTCGATAATTCCAGTTGCGCCCTGCCACATAATCCATCCTTTACAGCTAGTTGCAGAGGTGACAAATAGCATTAATATCATTAAGGACGCTCAACAGCGCCGAAACGCACAACTGAATATGACGTCAATGCGTGCTGAACAGGATGCTTGAAATGTACTCACTTGATCGGTGAGCGTGACGGTATTGAACAACACTGCGGGCGTGTGAGAAGGAGCAATGAGCGTAGGAATGCCACGATTGGAACCAACCGAAGTTGTTGAAACTTGGAACAATAGTGAGCGAGTGACGTAGGACAGTATCATTAGACAGTGCTTACACGACTGGCACTAGGGCTTGATATCGGTTCTGTGCAGATAGATCAGGAGGCATGTCTAATAGTAGGAATGACGAGACGTACAAAGAGGAACAGGAATTTCCCAAAAGACCAGCTCGCGCGCTGCATACACGCTCAGAATCATAGCATGCTAACCTGGATGATCCGTCTCATACCCAGATGTGCTGAACCTGCGCCACACGTATGAGTCTTTGACGTAGTCACCGCAAGCATAAGAACGCACCTCTTGATCAAATGTCAAGACTCCGTACGAAAGAATCTCAGCTTTGAGCTTGTAGGAGACATGTCTGTGTGCTCACCGTGGTCAAATAGAATGATGCAAGTGTTCGCAACTGGCGGGGTGCTGTCAGTCAGGGGGCATCTCCACAAGAAACTAAGTACTCACGCGCAGCGTATCTGACCTTCGTCAGGGTCGGAAGAATCTGGAGAAGAAGGGCAGCCTCGGCTTGAATAGCATCGGTAGCTGACATTTTGAGGGAACGAAAAACGAATGTGGATATGACGGGCGAAGTGACCGCGGAGGAGAGTGGTCTTGGAGACCCTGCGCTATGAGCAGAGCAATCCGGACGATCTCTGTGAGCACTCTGCTTATGTGTGCGGAGTCTCCGGCGCGGGGTGCCTCTCCGGCGATTCTTTTGTGGGGTTCGCTGCACTAGAGTCGGGTGTTGCACGCATCGCACATTTCCACATGGAAGGATGCACGATGGATCTCGCGATGGCTGTAGTATCCGCACCACGGACTGATATGTGGCCGTTGGCCGATCGATCGGGATATGTGCTGAAGTGTCGGTCGAACTGGTAAGTAGACTGTAGACAGGAGTAAACTCGGAAATAAGGACTACTAACCTACATATCGTTTCAAGAGGTTCCAATTATCTCCCAGGTCAGCGGGAAACTAGGCAACAGGCACCGGCACGCCGTTCCTGACATCCTCGGAGCCGATGTCGAGTGTCCAAGACATCAAGGAACATCTAGCAAAAGCAGACCAGTCCACACGGCGGCCACAAGTCCAGACTCCGCGTTCAGACGCTTGAACCGGATTAGTGGGAGAGAGACCGATACCCAAGTTCCAACGGAAGCGGAACTACTTATACCTGGACATAGAGCACCTTATCCGATACCTAGCTCAGTACTAGTCGTCGTCACTGGTCATACGGACTGATTCTTCTGCGGTGCGTGTGAGGACCAACCTCTACCAGTATCCCGTTCCCCGTCCTTAAAGGGAGAATGCCGGTTGCGTGCGAAAAATATGGAGCTTTCGAGTTGCAATGGTGAGCGAATATGTTGCCGCAGTTACCCTGAGTTGTCAGGGGTAATAAACAGGAACACAGCAACGGAGGTCGGGCGACGAATGTCCGGAGTCGAGCCTAGTCGAGCGAGATTGGGATAAGCGGGAAACCCGGAGGTGTGGACGCGTTAAAGGCATGAGCATTGAGCCGGGGGCGAAAAAGAACTGAACCGCAGGCCGTATGTTTTGGTAAGCCACGAATGAGCGCATAAGAGGCTACGGCGTACCGTAGACGGAAAGGTTTTCCGAGCGTGGCAAGAACTATACCTGCGTAGCAGCTTTATGGTGACGCGTAATAGATACACAATAGCTGCCTGAAGGTGTGCATGCGGCTCAAACGACGAGCACTGCATGAAAGGGCCTAAGTAGAGGGAGTTGGCCCGGGAAGCAGTGAGCCTCTGACGTTGTACCTGCACAGATCGGATCTCAGTACTACTTAGTAGGTTTCTGACCCAGATCTGTGCGGCATAGCACACGCGTATCGGCCGCCTGCCGCCTCCGGAGCTTCCCAGCCCGGCCGCAGCCGCGGCCCGAGGCACCTCTGTTCCGCCGGCTGACAAAGTGGGCCGGAGGATGAGCTTTCCCGACTGCGGAACGACGTGCCGTGGAGTCGAGGTTCCGGCACACGGTGGCTAGCAGGAGACTTTGAGCTTGGAGTACTTAGACTTCGCCGGTCATTGTTTGTTCAGATTACTCCCTGCACATCTGTGAAACCGGTCTGCACTTAGCATAGGCGAAAATCAGAAGGATATACGCTAGAGAATTAGGCGTCTAACTGGGGAATCAGTACTCAGTGCTCGTATGTAATGGTAACATGCAGAGGTGAACGTCATGCGGGGAAATCATTGATGGATACATGCGAAGCAAACAACTACAAGTGCGAGGCTGACGATAGAATGACACGGAAGGACACTCTGGAAGGAAGGGATACCGTGCAAAAAGCTCAAAGACTATGGTAGGTGGAACGCGTGAAGCATCATGCGCGATTAGGGTAGTACTTGTGTAGGTTGTGTGGTTGCCGGGGAGCACCAAGTCTAGACTTGAGGATTGCACCACGCTGATAGTGGACCCGCAAGTATAATTGCTGGATGGAGGCTTTGGCCCGTGAACGGTCCAAATGAACGGCGCCGGTGTCCCCTGAAGCGCAATCAAGCGCGTCAGAACGTCGTACTGACTACCTCACTAAGGTTTCGTACCTATTTTCCCATGCATCACCTCGAGCAAGTGCTTGATCTGTTCGAGAACCGTCCCCGTTGTTCTCTCCTTCGTGGGCGAGTCCCCGTAGGTAGACAGCTCTCTGGGGGCCGCTTGCGCGGCTTTTCGTTCCAAGATCGCGTAAGCATCGAGATCAGACAGCGCCTGGCTGAGGACGGTTACAAGGCAGGCCAAGTCGTCGAAGTAGCCCTCCTTATTGCAATTGCCGACCACATCGAAAAGGGCGCAGGATCCCGTGGGTGGCGATAGGAAGTCGACGAAAGGCGCAAGGTCGGGAAGCGGCTGTAGAGCGTCTGCTTCGATCTTCGAGATGCCGAATAGCAAGGATCGTGCAACGTGGCGAGAGATGCGGCGTGAGGAAGGTGAGGTTGGAGGGAGGAAAGACAGGAGGTGAGCCTGATTGCGGGCAGACAGGGTGAGCCCGAACGCGATAATCTTGTTGCATGCTGCAACTTCCTGATCTGCAGTGACGTCATGGCACAGACGACTAGACGCCCGCTGAACCTCTACTTGAACCTCATCCGATGCGGCGTTATCCATTCCTATGAGGATCAGAGCGAGGAGAACGTCGCTTAGTTCGTTGGGTTCAAATGTCCTATGTGTGGTGTTGATTGAGCATGTGCGAAGTATGAAGCACAGTTGAGAGAAAAACTCACTGAGCATAGGCGTTTATAATTGAAATCAGCCTTGAGACCATCCTCGCTCGCTCGGCGTGATCGTTGACTCGTGAGAGAGGAGAGGCAGACGGCATAGTGAAAGCATGACTCTCGATTGCCTCACGAGAAGCACCGAGGCGGAGCATGACGATCAAGATCAGCGACAGGTGCAGTCCTGACGAGCGCCCTTCTACCAGAGGTGCCGCAAGAATGAGTTGGTTGTATGCATGGAATATAACAGAAGGAGAGGCGTTCGAGAAGACTGCGAGGTTTGGGTTAGAGAAGTCCTCGAGCCGGGGAAAGAAATCGACGTACCAATGTCGAACAACCAGGGAATCACAAGGGAATGTTGTGTGGGCTGGATGAGATTGACAAGACCCGTCGCGAGAACTGCGGAGACGCGGCCTACATCTAAGGCAGGTCAGCATGGAAGCTTCGAGAACAGCAGATCAACGCATACCATCATCTTCTACGGCGGACTGCAATAGTCGTAGTAGAGGGTGGTCCACTTCAGCAGCGAGTGGTGGCAATGAGGACTCGACCTCCATGGGATCGTCGTTGGCTCCACCACGAATGTCCCATAGAGGAACACCAAGTGGTTTCGCGTTCCGCCTTGCTAGTTGCCGCGCCATCTTCTCCTTCTTATCGTTCTCCAGGATCCTGCCCACCGCGTTGCCGCCCTGTTCGCCGAGGAAAGCCTTTGCGTTCTGGCGCGTGACAGCGGCGGCTTCCTCATCGCTCTCTTCCTCTTCCGAGTCCACACCAACAGAGCCCATACGAGACGGCCCAGCTGACGACGCATCAGATTTGGCAGCAGCCGTAGTGCGTTTGATCATGTCCCAATCCATGTCACTGCTATAGCCGTCCTCATCGCTCATCTCTTCTCGAAGACGCATCTTCGCTTGCGCAAAAGTCTCCTCGGCCGCGCGAATAACAGTCATGCCGGTTCCAGTACGCTCGTGTCGCTCTTTCTCGCGTAGGAGGCTGGTAATGGGGTTCTGTTTGCGCTTCTTGGCCGGTTGCGTTGCGACGAGAACGGGGGCCCTATTGACGGCATTCGAGGTCCGGCGAAGATCATACCTCGCAAATGAGTCAAGGATTCCTGGCGTGCCAACCCTGGTGATGGAAGCTAAGTTGGCGCGGTGGAAGAGAGCAAGAAGGCACTGTTACTCACGAACTCGTTTTGTCTTTGACACTGGGAGCGTTCATAAGCTCGGCAACGAGTTTTCTGTGTGCATCCTCTGAGTCTTCGTCGCTCGAGTCGGAATCGGAGCCGGACAGATCGTTGAGGTCAATGGGACTCTGCTCGGGACTTGAATGAACCGCAGCACGAGCTTCCGCCATTAGCCTCGCGATTATTGCATCCGTGTTGGACTTGGGGTTTGAAGCTTGGGCCGGGGAAGACTCTCTGTCATGCATGTCTCCCTCGCTCGATGGAGGCGGCGTGAGCGATCTGAATGCTTCGGATGGGGACACCTCGGTCTGCGAAGGTTTGCGAGACAGCAGTTGAGAGGAAACTTGTGTAGGTCTAAATGAGACGATGATTCCGTTAAGACAGGCTTGTGAACTCACCTCTCACTCCCGAGATCGCATCCACCTCCGAGCATGGCGTACGTGGGTATGTGAAAGCAGCGCCGTTGGAAGGATGTTCTTGGAGAGGCGTTTCGGGACAGCTCGACGGGGGTAGAAGATCGTCTTCAATCTCCATTAGGTCGGATATCGGTGAACTGAAAGGATCAGAACGGGCTGGCGTAGGGGACGCAGCACGACTGGAAGGACGGGTCACTGCATCCCGTCGCCACTTATTGACACTTTCTTCAACTTGGAGGGTATTCCTGTCTGGGGAACCGCGAGCGAAGAACTCCTCTTCATTAGACTGGCTTGTTGGGACACAGTCTAAGTCGTCGACGTCCGTATCATCGCCGGTACTAGATGGTAGGGGTGTGAGGTCGGACAGGGGCGAGCACAGCCGGGGCTTCTTGGAGGCAGGGTGATCGCTACTTGACACGATATGGTTATCCATTCGGGGAATAGAGCTGCGAAGGCGAGATAAATCCTTTTTTGCTGATGCACGGGTAGCGCGAGCTGGGGACGAAGCCGCATATACAGCGATGAGGGGTATCTCCTTCGAGCGTTCCTCCTCAGAGTCCGGGGCGGAGGACAGCTTGCGTTTGGTAGATACCTTCCTTGAATAGCCCGACGGCGCCATCCTCGAAGACGAGGCTTTAGAGGGTGGAATATCCTTCGAACGAACAGCGCGCTTCAGTGGAGGTGGGATCTCGACGTACACTGTCGCGCGAGGGGGCTTTGACTTTATTGGCGCCGCTTTCTTCGTCGTCTTCGGTTTTGGAAAAGAAGGAGTCGAGGGCGAGTTGACAGAAGAGGAGGAGGAGGATGCTTCGCCACTCTTGGGAAGAGGAGCAAAGGAAAGCGTGGTCTGGCGGAGGCTCTTCATGTTCGCGGCTAGATTCGCCACTCGGGACGCGGATCGGATACGGATGTCGGTCAGGTGACAAGAAGCTTCGGGGAACCTGGCCAAGGGTGCGGTAGGAGGCAGCAAAGGAGGTGCCTAGGGGGCAAGTGGAAGAAAGCTCGTGAAGCCGCAGATCGACGACTCTTTTCGGATCGACCTCCTCGACGCGTTCGACCAACGGACCACGAGTCACGCGTCCAACGCGACTGTGCCGCGCGCGTTACGACATCGTGACGGTAACGCGTTTGTGACACCACCAGAGACCTTCCCGCGCGCCCGGAGCGCTTTCCGGGCCCCAGACAGAGATGTCACGCCCAAGGGCGTGCGTCCGCTCCGGCTTCTGAGAATCTGAGCGCACACGACGTTAGGCGGCCGTGTTGCGACTACAACGAGGACAACGAGACATATACATGTCATGCCTATGCGCCATGCCCAGAGAAAGCATATCATATACTCCGTGCGCTCCTTCTTAGCCTTTGCATGCACCCACACTGACTGGATACTACGAACAGCTTAATTCCCTGCTCTACCAGCTGCACACCGTCTCCTTCCTCCTCTCACCACGCCTCTGGCCATTTCTTCTGCGCATATCCACGCAGTCGCAGTTCTCCCGGCCTCGGAACATCGACGCACAGCGGTCTCTCCGCTTCTGGTTCATCCTCGCCTTCATCGCCCACGCGCAATGCCTCTTTCAGCACATATTCTCGGGCCCGGCGCAGGGGAGGTCGATCGTCCTTGATTTTGTGGGCGTCGGTGCGTCCCAAAGTTACCATTTGACGTGCGCTTTCTCAGCCCCAGAGTAGGGCACAAGCCGTCCCAAGTGTACCTCATTCTCCTCGACCTCGCCATCATTACCCTCGAATTCATCCTCATCACCATCGCATACGAGACTTCCCTCGCCCAAGCAATGCCACCCGATACCCCAGACCCCCTTCAGCCACAACCGATACCCGTCACGCCAACATCCCCCTTGCCGCTTGATGGACCGAATAGCAAGTCTTTCGAGTCCGCGAACCAGGAGCAGGAGACCGAGTATATCATTGACCTCCGGCTGCGTGTCATTTACAACCGCTTGAGACATCCACCACCACCACCACCAGCGGAGCAGACTACCCTCTCGAACGACCTCCTTCCACTCCCGAACACTACCACCTTCCAACTAACACGGCGCTTGAACATGCTTGCGCGTGCACGGGCACAGCTACGTGAACGTACTGCTCGCACCGCGGAAGATACGCGTACCACTAGAGCCGCGGGGAACACGGATCGACGAGAGCGAGGGACGGGGAGCACGGAGGCAGAGGGAAGAGAGGAGGGGAGGATCCCCGGCGGGATGGAGGAAAGCGATGGTCGATGAGAGCATGCTGGCCGGTGGTATTGGTCCATCCCTTCGCGGTGACGTTTGTGTTTTTGTGCCGTCAGTACTGCAGGACTGTAGATTCCGGAGCTGTGCACCTAATTGGATCACCATTTCCGCTTCATCTAGATGCCTGTCAGTGTGAGGGAGAGCAGACGATAGGGAAGTGGTAGGTCTCACAGCCTCACGAAGGCAAGCACTAAACTTGGCGAATTCTTTTTTGCATGTGTCCTTGTGGACGTCAGTGTAGGTTGCGAGGATACATTTCCCATACTCCGACGCTGCTGCAGAGCATGTTGTGGTAGAATGCATGGCGAGACGGCGGAGGGGAGTAGTGGCTGCGACAGACGTTGCAGGCTGCATGATTTCCTTCGTCTGCGGCTGAGAGGCGTATTCGTACGAAATACGCGTGGAACGCTTGCTATGGGGGCAGCGTTTGGATAGAATGGGGTACTCGTGGGATGAAGCTGTAGAGGATCGAGAGGGTACGCAGTGGCGATAGGCGAGACGCTCATGTATGACGCAGAGTCGGACCGCGCCCGGCTGGGCGCTTTGGCTTCCGCCAGCCTACATCGTTCTGGACGTGGTGTCGGCACTCACTGCAGTCCGTCTTCCCGTACAGAGCAAGTTTCTCCCGGCTCTCACTCACATTCTGGGTCGCCTTCCTCCTCGTGCTCGCTTTTGCTATCCCAGTGAACACAAACCTGTTCAAGATCCTTTCCCCCGTGATGTACTGAACGAACAACAATTTCCTTGTCGTCTACTACTTCACAGAACGCTTCTGAACATCTACCCTCCCTACTTGCTCCCGCCGGTTTTCCCTGAGCCGTGCCTGCCAAAAGATGTTCCTTAACGTCGGGCTCATTATTGTATGCATTGCTATCGTCATCGTCCTCGTCTCCTACCTCTTTTATTGGAACCGGCTCCTGGCCTTCGTCTTCAGCCTCATTCTTCGTCTCGCGCTCTGGAACCAGGGAGAATCTAGCATATGGCTCGAGTTTGGTGTGTGCATACTCTGAATTGCAATCAAATTGAACGCTGACGTTGTGTTTAGGGTCATTCCACTTCTCAACCCTCGCCGGGAGAGTCCTCATTAAGGACCTCCGCTACCACTCGAGCAACCAGTCATTTCGTATCGTCAAAGTCCAGTTGTCGTGGAGGTACTGGATCCGAAGACCTGCCGAGGAGGAGGATCTCAGCCACGCGCGCGTCATCGGAGAGACGGTGAACGGGAAGGATGGGTCTCCGCTCGGGTGCCGTATCCACATTTCTCTGCAGGGCATGGAATGGTTTATGTACAACAGGACTGCCGCATTCGACCACATTGCGTCGCGCTTAGACATGGATGTGCCTATTACTCCTGCCCCGACTCCTGTTCCTGACGGCGCCGCGTCCGTGCGCAAGATATTCAGCCGGACGTCAGTCTTGCACGATTGTATGTCGTTTCCTATTGCCTCCCAAGTGTTGAACTTACGGCATTATTATACGTAGCCTCTATCCTTGGTCCTCCAATTTCGCTGGTGTCTTCAATCTACAAGCGAACACCGAAGGTCTTGAAGAGGGGCGTGCAATGGGTACAGCGGCAGATGCCCAACCTCGACCCGAAGGACCTGCTGCCTGTTAGCATCGAGGTCACGAAAGGCGCTATCACTATCGGAAATGCGTCCACGCCGAATATTCTCGTCGCGGAATTCCAGCGCGCTGACGGCACGTACGGAATCGTCGAAGCGCGTTCTAAACACGACGAGTACAAGCAGGTTTTGAACATTAAGCTGCAGAACCCGTCTGTGTCTTACGTCGAAAACGACCTCTACACTCACCCCATGGTTGACGTCGGACGCCAAGCCCACCAAAGTGTACACAATCCCGAGAACGCGCCTCTGCGCCGCTCCTCATACCTCTCGTTCTACACCTTCGAGAAGATCTGGCAACACCTCAAGCTATGGAACACCATCTCTGCTTTAGAGCACTCGTCGCGCCATTTCATTCCCGTTTCTAACCCTCAGACATGGGGCCGTAGGAAGAACCGAAAGAACGATGACGAAGAGACCCACGTCGGAGCAGACTTCTCGACTCTCGAATACGCGATTGAGCGCAAGATTCTCGAGGCGACCGTCCTAGAATTGCTTTACTATGCAGACGTTGTGGGCGTCGTGCCGAGCCCCGAACCTGGACAACAAACCCAAGCGGAGAGTCTCGACCCCTTCGATATTGGCAACGGAGACCTTCCCCCGGAATGGGGCGTCGATGTCGTGGTCAGAGGAGGGTCTATCCGCTATGGTCCTTGGGCAGATCGACAGAGGTGATAGTCATTTCGTGTTCCTTATGAGTTTTAGGCTAATGTGCGTATCGACCTCTAGGGTGCTTCTACAACACGCGTTCTTCCCACCAACGTTCAGTGACAGCGAGCCAACGCCACGTCTCAAGCCTGGAGACATGCGTATGTGGACAGGGCTCAAGATCTTCATTGAGCTACGAGACGGCGTGACCCTTCAGCTGCCATTTCGCGAAGCGTCGAAAGTGTGTTGCCTATCGATCTTGTGCGATCCATATTGACCATTCGGAGTATAGAATTGGCAATGGGATGGCAAAGTTGACATCAAGAATCGCGCCAGGAGACGTGAAGCGGCGTACATTCACTTGCGTGCAGGAGATAGTTCGACCATCAGCTACATTGTTCCTATGGTAGCTTCATCGAGGGGATTCCTCTCGATGCTTGAAGTGCATCTCGACACTGTTACCGTGACCTCGAGTCTTAATGATATTCGCCTCCTAACTGCAGAGACTTGCCGAGTACGGTTATTCCGCTTCCTCCGTTCTGGACTCTCGTTGACATCCCGCACAGGTCCGAAGCCATCTTCCCGCACCCCTCAAGTGGAATGGTTTACGCCAATGGACTTTTGCGATCTCTCTCCGACAGCCCTGCTTCTACCTTCTCCGTGACCACATCAATATGTTCACAGACCTTGGCAAGGATTGGAGTTCCGGCCCACCGAGCGACTATCATCTTTTCACGCCTATGGTCTATGTCATCGACCTAGACATGCACAACTACTCGCTCAACCTGTACGTCAACGACCACAATATCATCGATAAGCCGCTCATCAAGGACGACAACGGTGTGTACTTTGTTCGCCCGTCATTCTTATCGTGCTAAATCTCTACTAGCTCTTTTGACTTTACGCGGGACACGCTTCACTTTCGGCGCCCACATGCCATTCACGAAGTACCGCCCTGCCTCGTCCACGGTCTCTTTCTGGCTCGAAGTCCCCGACGTTTACGTGGATCTCTCGCTACCTCGGTGGAACATTTCCAGCTTATATGCCACTCCGGATCGTAGTCAGATCGGTCGCATCGGCATGCTTAACATGAATGGGTCCTATCGATACTTTGCCGAAGTCAAACGAGACAACGTGGACCAATTGAAGCTCGATTTCACAGGAAGGGATGTCATCTACAAAGCTTTCGGATGGACCATTCGCTATTTCATGATCCTGCGCGACAACTATTTTGGATCATTCACGCATTTCTCTACGCTCACGGAATATCTTCGGGGAAAAGAAAATGGTAGACTGGGAGATCCTATCCACCTCCAGTACCGAGAAGGCCAGGTGAGAAGCTTGTCTTCGCTTTACTTTATAGGGTCTTGACAATCTCCTATTTAGTCGAACGCCATGCAGGTGGTGATGGGTCTTGAGGTTGAAAATGGGTTAATAGTCGTTCCTGTTGGCTATCCAGGCTACGAGAAGTACATTGCCGAACATGCGAACAACTCTCCTGAAGACCTTGGCCCAAGCCTCCTACTCTCGCTCCCATCGCTGCAGTTGCACCTTCGAACCAACGACTATTACATGGGTACGCAACGCAAGTTGGTACTACTACTTCTTGCTCATAGTATGTACAGAGATGTCTGTCAACATCGACACCATCACCGGCAGGATCCACGAGCACTGTTACAACGCCTCCATTCTCTCCACTCCGAACAATCTTGGTCATAAGCGCGAGAAGATTGTGATAGACGGTACTACCACCGAAATCTTCACTGGTCCACACTCTGACATTTCATAGGCCTTGACCTCACTGCAAACAGGTTATTTGGACATCGGCCTGCGACGGCCACATACGTATGTATCTGGGAGATTCATGTCGGCGACGTGAAGACGGTGCTGGATGCCTACGAAGCGCGGCTCATATCTGCCGTCGGTTCGTCCTTTGGAATGAACTTTTCCGACCCTCTGAACGCACCAGCCAAGGAATATGCGATTCAGAGTGATCCAGATGGTCAGTCCGCCGTACTTATGCATCGATTGGTATCGTTAAAATGCCTTGTAGTTACCTTTCTCAAGGTCACTGTCGACTCTGTCAATGCGGTGTGGACTGTAGGCGGTGCTGCTGCCGAGTTGTCGCTTCCTTCCGGTCTACGGATCGACATGAATGATCTTGCAGGCAAGACCTTCCGCAAGGTTACGGGAATACGTGTCCCTGAAGCCACGGTCAAGCTGCTGCTTGCTTCCAAACCAGAAAGGACACGATGGCTTGAGGCCGCAGATGCGCGAGTAAACATTGATATCGATATATACTCTGCACCTTCCGAATGGCGAGAGTCTGCACGATTGCAGACGGAATTCATTGCTGCACAAGACGCCGACACGGGTCGAGCAAAGGTCCTGTATTCTCTGGAGGACTCGCGGGATGCTCCCCACCGATTGCGACCGGGTATGACCTGTATCGTTCACCTGATTTACCTCTAATGTTCACCACAGGTCGAGGCATCCTGGACAACGATTTCTATCTGCCACAGATCCGCATCCCGAAACCTTACCCTGTTGATAACAGGCCAGATCAGTTGGCTGTCCCTCTAACCTCTCTGCAAGAAGAGCTTTCTGAGTCAGACCTCGATCCTCTGCCAGAAGCCGAGCGTGATGCGCGCCTTGCGTTAGTATGAACCTTGTGTCTAGGCTTTCGTGCGCTGATACATTTATGACTTCAGCGATCTCCGGCCAGTGAGCTTAGCGACAGATATCTTGAGCGATGACGAGCACGAATTGTCCAGCGGGGACGAGTCAGACGACCACGATACCGATTGGTCCACTGATTACGCAGACACCATTGATGGTTCGTTCATGGTCAATCTTCTGAACATGCGCTCATCTTCTTGTTAGACGCCTCCTTTGAGTCACCTTGGCCATCCGCCAACCAGTACAGTCCGCTCTGTCGTCATTATGAAGCTCGATCTGTGTCACGACCTACTTCCTGGCCTTTCTCCCCCTTCGTTCTGACGAAGGTATGGGTCCGTCGTGATTCGTTAGGGGAGCACCTCTAAAAATATCTCTAGGACGTATCGCGCATGACGAGGGGGACTCATCGTTTGCCAGGTTTGGATGTCGACCCGGAGTCGATGCTCGCGGCTGCGTGGACCTACAAGGAACGAGAAGACGACGAGCACCTTGACAAGACAACATACCGCATACATTCTCGGGATGGTATTCGTGTCTGCATCACTCCTATGATATTGCCAGTGGCAACTTATCTGTTGGCGGACATTGAGTCAGGGGTCAGTCACTTGGTTCATCGCTGATCGAATGCTCAACTTACAAGAATTTCAGCAACTGAGTCCCGAGCTCCGCTTTGATGCACTGACGACGAAATACATCCAGTCTTGCAAGCTTGGATCAGTATCCACCGACAGTCTGACCATGCTCGATGTGCGCATTTCGGCAGTGGAAGTTAGGTCGCTCCAAGCCGTGGTCGTGACAGCCCAGTATGAACGCGTTCCGCCCAAAGATCTCACGTATTCGGATGATGTCGTCGCCACTACAGCTGAGCTCCTTGCAAGCCGACTGCACCTCCGCTGTCGCTCAATTCGTAGGCCTAACACGACACCAGAGAACGAGGTGGCTTCCGCACTCTCTTCTATATCGGTCGCTCTGCTTTCAAGACCATCTGGAAGAGGATCGTACAGACAGGACTTCACTAAGCTTTGCCACCTCTCTATCGGACCCTCCTTTGCGACTGTCCTTCGTCGAGATGTCGTCGCATCGTTAGGTGTAGTATCTGCCGAAATAGGTCATCCGGGACCCGATTTCATCCTCGCTACCGTGGTAGTTCTTGCTCGATACACATGGGGTCTCATCGCTCTGAGATCCAAGGTCTCTGGTGGCCTATCATATCAGCAGGCGATCCATGGCGTCCTTACATACTCGCGCGACAGATCAATTGTGGACCCCCTTTCGACAATTCAGCCCTCGTATCTCGTTCAAAGTGGTCTTCCTGACAAGTTGCGCAAGGACACGACGTTCAAGTTCCTGGTCTACTTACGGAGTTGTCTGCGTTTTTTGGACGAACGCGAGCGTGCTGCGCTCCACAGCTTTCAGCCCGATGCTCCCATCGACGACATATTGGACGCCCTACAGACTCAATGGTTCGGCCTTGCAGGTGATGATGACTCCACCAGCCTGTCACAGCAGACACTCTTGCAGAAGCTACTTCACACCCCCACCGAAGCGCCCCCATCGCCCAAAAAGTGCTTTTGGGAATTCCAATATGATTCTTTGTCCCTCACGCTTAACGGTACACGTCTCACACTTCGACACCCAGCTCAGTCCTTGGAAAGTAGCTTCGTTTCCGGGCCCAGCACTATCGTAGTCCACCAGCAGAGCGCCGACTATGTACCACCCATTTCATGGACGCCTGGCAAGAGCTTTCCTAATATCACCGTTCGCGAAAAGGAGCGTCATGATCTTCTGCGAGTTGCACTGTGTGCTACGCTCGACCACATCTCACTTACCGTCCATCCGGAAGCTGTCGAATTTATTCATATCGTTTTCCGGGGATACAGGCGACACAGCGTCCATCTTCTCTCCGCGATCCAGAAGGGGACTTCTCTTGACGCTGAACGCGCTTCCTCATCAACATGCCCTTCCCACACGGCTCCTCGGAATTCACCCCCCACCTTCTCTGTCGACTTAACCTTTTCCATGCGTTCTTTCACTTTCACTGCAGCAACACAGCATCTCATTGTGCGATTCAAGAACGCGGATCTCATCTACTCGTCCTCCTCACTTATCACCCTCCCCTCGCCCCAACAACCATTGTGGGACGTTTCGACGAATCATTCCTTCATATTCGGTGGAGTGGTGTTTGAAGGATGCTCGGGTGGAACCGCCACGAGCCCCAAGGAACGCTCGTTGGCCTCCTTCACGTTGGCAGATGCCAAGATCAACATTCTCTGGCAGCAGGACGTTCACAACAACGTAACCTTTCGAGTCGTAGTCGGCCTAGGAAAATTACACCTTGATGTCCCTCGGAGTGCCCTACGCCTTTATCGCTTCCTCGAAGGGTGGAGAGCTGATTACCTGCCTGGGTTGGACGCGGCCGTTCGTGCACTACTCGCCGAATTGCATAGCCGACCTAAAGCGCCGAGCACGACACCTTCCCAAGCGTCCCACTTACCCAAGCTGCTCACATTCCAAGTACAGATTGCTATCACATCAGCCATAGCATCCCTCCAAGTCATGCACGGTACCTGGGTTTCATGGGAAGTACGCGATACAACCGGTTTCATTATAAATGAGAACCGTCGCAAAGGCGCTCACGCGTTTGGTCTTCAAATGGGCCCTCACCGATTCGAGATCTCAAGAAGTCGTATAGAATCACACCTCAGCGGCAGTTCTGCCATACGTCTCGAGCTCCCGACTATCACTCTTCGCGGGCGTCAAGATTCGACTGGACTTCAAGGCCTTGCGTTAGTGGAGTCTTCCATTTGACTGTTCGACCATCCGACTGGGACACGTTGCTCTCCGTCCAACAGAAGTCTGGCCAGGACTTTGCCGATTTCGTCCATATTCTCGAACAGACACGCCAGAAGCGGCCCTCCCCATCCTCATCCACTTCTTCGCCGAACAAAGCCAAGACACCCTTCAAGTTCAATGGCTCGTTGAAGATGAAAGGCTTCAGGGTTGGTCTAGAAGGCCTTGCGTCAACGCTGTTCCTCGAGTGTGACGATATCAGCGGCGGCGTTAGTAATCACGGACGGTCCTTTTGGCACGTTAGGCTCTCCGACCTTGCTCTGTCTCTGGCGTCCCAGGCTTCCATCGGCGTACGTTCACACAAAGATCGAAGGTCGGCCTTTGTACGCGTCGATATTGAAGCTGGCATGGGCAAGAAGGCACGCAGCCCGGTGCTGCATCTTGAGGTATCAATATCCAAGATTCATGCTGTCATGCAGCCCAGCTCTATCGGAGAGTTAGGTGACTTCATAGACCACCTGCAGGCAAGTTTCCCCCGATCGAGAGCCCTGAAGTAGTCTAACATAAGAATAGGCGGAAATCCTGATACGGAAAGCCCAGCGCGCCAGCGATCTCGAAGAATTCAAGGAGAAGACCAGAAGTTTGATGAAGTCCCTTGACATCAAAATTGGGGAACAGAGAAGTTTGGGGTCCTCGGAGAAATCGTGGCTTGAGCTGTACACCACTTCGCTCGTCATCCAGAACATAGGCGTCGCATTCCCGCTGACCCTCGCACGAGACCTTCAAATGTCTCGTTCGGGAAGCCATGAGGAGAACGCTGTGCGAGCTTTCCTATTTTCTATCAGAGCGCTCAAATTCGGCACTCAGTTGGGGGAGAATGGCCAAGCTTCCATGAGCGGTTTTTCATTCCAGTTTGTGTCTCGGTAAGTGGTCTCGCGTTCACAGTGATGTACAAGGCGATGACTATGAATGCTATAGTTTCAGACAGAGTAACCCAGCAGACTTTTCTGGGGAGAATCACAAGACACGCAATCGATTGATTTATCCCGAAATGACGGCTCACGTCCGATTGGAGCGTGCAGGGGACGCTCGCCGCATGTGCGTTGGCGCCGAAGTCAGCGGTTTCGTCCTCGACATAGATTCCACAATCCCCGATTTCGTATCCTCATTACTGGACGTATACCGGCACGGTAAAGATCGTGTCGAACGTCTAGCCAGCGCCGTTCCTCGTCCATCTCCAGGGTCAGAGTTACTACCCGTCGTTCAAGTGCCCATCGAACCGACGCATGCTACTGAAGAACGATACAGCGCTCTTCCTACTTCCAATATTCTGGCCTCGTTGACCTTTTCAAGTGGGAAAGTCAGAATGCACAGCAGGGAGCCGTCATCGCAACAACCTCGAAGTCGTCCGCTGTCTACGTTGTTGTATGGGCGGCTGGAGGATCCGAACGGTGCTGAAGAATTCAATCTACCCGAGGTGTCGGTGTGGGCGGAGTTCCGCGCGACACCCGCCGCCAACAAGCTGCCGGCATCCGGCCAGGCCGAACCGTCGACACTGGTCTTCAAGAGCACCATTCATTCAAGTCAGAATACGCTTCGACCCAGCCTTCTTCCGTTCCTCACGGATCTCTTGAACAGGGTCGAAGATCATATGCGTAGCCCCCAATCACGCGGTCCTCCCGCTTCTCCTGCTCCTAAACCACACGCTATGTTATCTTCACTGCCGGCCACACCAGTGGCGGCGTATGCCGCTGAGGATTCCGTGCCACGAACAGCGGATCCGGTTTCCAGCATGAAAATCAGCTTCAGCCTTCGTATCGATCAGTCAAAACTGCTCCTCACTTGCCGGCCCGACGCCAATGTTGTCGCAGGGTTGCATTGGGACAGCGGAGGTTTCATCGTCAACATCTCTCCAGGAGCCCGTCGTGTATCATTCACGGGTACCGTCGGTGGGCTGACTGCATCACTCAAACACGGTTTCTTGAGCGAAGACTGTGTCAAGTTGGACGCTCGCAATTTGAACTTCACTGTCGCCTTTGCCAAGCTTCAACCTAACGAGGGGAAGATGTTCAGTTCGGTCTCGGTCGTCTTGGACACGGAGTTTGCCGGAGGGTTACGCTTCTCGCGACTACAGGATGTTCTCTGCTTCAAGGCCGTATGGCTGGATAGGATTCCTGCCCTCGGCGGCGGGTCCAATGTCACCCCTGTCCGTTCTCACCCGACCAATACTCTTCCTGTTCCCGGCACATCCGTTCCGACGGCGACTGCCATCAAACAGGAGTTGACTACTGCCGTTCTAGTTCGCCTCCGGCGAGTGGAGTTGGATGTTGATCTTGGACAGTCCATTAGCAATGTCAAGCTTACGCTGGAAAATACCACTATGCGGACAAAGATCACCGAGAGCCTTTCTGAATTATCTCTTGCAATCGGGAATTTTTCCATAGTGGCCTCCGGTAATCTTTCAGGTCACGCGGACATGCCGGACTTCCAATTCCAAACGGTGCGGAGAAAACATCATCAGTACACAAAAGGGGCTGGCGGACGTATGCTGGATTTGTCTATGACTAGCGGCGTCTTCACTGTGAAGCTCGACTCCGAGTACCATGAGCTGATCCAATACCGGTAAGTTTGTCTTCTCACGAGCTACCAAAGATGCAGTACTGAATCGCGATAACAGCGCTGAGCCGATCTCGGTTTATATCTATGATGACTGGTCTCATATCTCGTCCGACGTTCCAGCAGAGGAACGGCGCGTCACTCTCGACTTTGTGGTCACCGGATCCGACATTCTGGCGGTTATGACGGTTGGAACCATACCTAAACTAGTGTCATATGCGAACAAATTCCGCGTGAACTTGGACGCCCAACGAGAGGGGGCTAGCAAAGAGTCGAAAGCATTCCGCATCGCCAACGCTCCTAAGCCGGATAACCCACTTTCCGCCGTCGCCAACGCGATGATCAAGTCCGCGCGATCGCGCTTCAAGGAACACGAAAGCGGCCTTTCCTACGCTATTGGACAGCGCATGAGTCTCAAGCTCAAGCTCCTGCGACTGGTTGTCTTTCCGCGGTCAACGCGCGAATCCGAAATGGCACAGTTCGTTGGAGAGGACGTCCATGCCCGACTCTACCGACTCATCCACGCTGATACCGAGCCAGCTGTTCGCGATCTCCATCTCTATTTCTCCAGCATCTCCATCTCCAAAGTCACGCATTTACACCACAGCCTTGTACCAAAGGAAGGCATCTTCGATAGCCGCGATTGGCTCTCGGCAGTTATGGCCAATTCCCCCGAAGCGATCATCTTTGGGTTGCCATCGATGGATATGGAGATGCGCTCTGAAGAAGTTCAAGAATCGCAGGACAGGGAGGCGCGTAGAGTCCTTGGCTACGACTTCAGCTCCAGCTTCTCAAAGGATGGCGTCAAGAACGCGGAGGACATCTACATCTCGCTGAACATGTCACTTTACGCGTGGTTAACAATCCTTCGCAAGACTTTCGCACGCGAAATGGAACAGGTCCAATCGTCCTCTGACACTCGTATGACCGGCGTCGCTCAAGCTGTGCTCACGGCTCGCAGAAAGCACGAAAGCATCGTTGCCGCGACTTCCACCACGGATCAACCCCGCTCTCCCGAACCGTCTGCCAGAATACGAAGCAGAACGCGGGGTTCCATCTCCTCGAGACCGGTCCCTCTCACTGTCCACTCTGTCGACGACATTTCAGATGGTGTTTCCCACACGCACACTCTCCGATCGCCTACATCGCCGCCGCCACCAAGAGTATTATCGCCAACGGGTCCTAGTGGCGTCGCTAGCATGGACCCTCTCTCTCCGTCGCCCCTTAACGCCGGTCTTACTAAGAGCAAGGCATCCACCGGCCTTGTGTACTTACCGCGCCACCGCAAGATCGAGCGACTGACGATGCGACAGCTGGGCGAAGCTACACCGGACGTCATGCATCCGTTCTTCATGAAGAAGGCCGGATTTAACCTCGAAGACTCGCTCCCTCAATACGTGCACGAGTACGCAACAATGCCTACGGAGGAGATCATGAAGGCGTTGCTGAAATTATACACCAAACAACTCACAAAGAGTGCCACAGAATCCTCTGTGTCGGAGGAGAGTTGAAACGTATGACGCTATCATACTCACGTGCATTCTATCGTTATTCGCATATCACCTAGATCACTACGCATTCGTGTATATTACCACGCAGATATCGTACTTCTTCGCCTAATAGCACGTTGTTCGCCGTGGAAAAGAGACCCTGGCACATGCGCTTTGGCGATGAGATGACGAATGAATAAATCAAGAGAGCATCAGATACTACTTGGAGCCGCCTCCAACATTGAATACACTAAGTAAGGCGAAGCAACCATACAGCAGTCCGATAGGATATGCCAGGAGGAATCTCTGCTCCGACATGCGCAGAACTGCTACGAAGATGCCCGAGGCAGCGTAGGTGCACCATAGGATTGACAACGTTGAAAGCATGTAGCCGACCGTGCCACTAGAAGGATCATACGTCACGTCAGTGTCCGAATCACTAAACGCTGCAACAACGTACTCAAGAGTAACAATAACACTTAGCGCTCCAACTGCAACCATGGGTAGAAGGCAATAGCCAAGCACTGACACAACACGATAAGCGTCAATACCCTTTTCTGACATGAGGTTGAGGAGGGTATAGATGGACAGCGAGCCGAGGACACCCATGCCGTAGATGTATCCAAACTGTGGCTTGCCGGACTAGTAATTGTTCGAGGATTGTAAGCACAGGCGTAAGAGGCAATGCACGCAGTATACTTACAAATAGTAGGAATGTTCCGAAACAGAAGATAAAAAGAAGAGGCCCAGCAAGGTCCGCATCGTCCATGATGTGCTCATCAACGTGCCCCAAGGGATTTAGCACAGCGAGTGATTTGGCCCGTATGTGCGAGAAATTGATTCCAAGCTCTGATATTACAGGGTAAGGAACGGACTGCCTCGTACTGAGAACATAGAACGGCGCACCTTCCAGCAACGGCGGCTCACCCTCAAACCCTCCGGTCCCAAAAGCAGTCCACCAGCCGCCTATTGGTTGGATGTTCCCAGTATATCCACCACCCTGCTGGATAGAGCCTTGCGCGCCCATATTTCCCTCGAGACTCGAGCGGCCACTGTAGAAAGAGCTCCCGACGGGGCTGGGGGCGTAGAACTGGAGGGGTACGCCGGGCTGAGGCGCCACGGGTTGTGTGTAGTACTGACTCTGTGAGGATGACGCTGCATACTGGGCGTTGTTGTCTTGCCACATGTCTGACGTGCGCGGCGCGGATATCGTGAGCGTGAAATAAGGAGGTAGCGTACGCCGTAGGTGTCGAGACAAGAGAACTGTCCACGTTGGAGTCTGCGCACGGAACGCGCGAGACGTGGACATGTACTGACGTCACGTGCAAACACTTTTCAGCACGATGCATTGAGCGCCCAACTCTGCCCTCCTTTCCCTCTGGCTGTCCCCACCTCCTCAATCCACGATGGTATGTCCTCCCTGTTCATTCTCTCCAGACTGTTCTGATCATTATATCATGCACTGCAGCCTCAGGTACATTGGCTCTCTCTAGTGGATATGGCAAGGTTTTAAGTTTTCCTTCAGAACGAGTACATCGAGGAGCACATCAAACGGCATGGTCGACGGTTAGATTACTTCGAGAAGAAGTGAGTACATTAATCATTTACTCCACTGAATGCCTCATAAATGCTCTTGAATACGTGCAGGCGGAAGCGCGAGGCTCGTGAAGTCCACCGTGCTTCCGCAACCGCCCAAAAAGCCTTTGGCTTGAAGGCGAAACTTCTACATGCCAAGCGCCATGCTGAGAAGGTGCAGATGAAGAAAACTCTCAAGGCCCATGATGAGCGCAACATCAAGCAAAAGGATGCTTCATCTGCGCCCGAGGGAGCACTACCCACTTTCCTGCTCGACCGTGAGGCTCAGAAGGACGCCAAGGCATTGTCTACCGCGATTAAGGAGAAGCGGAAGGACAAGGCGGCGAAGTACGCCGTCCCCCTTCCGAAGGTCAGGGGAATCGCAGAAGATGAGATGTTCAAGGTCATGCGTACAGGCAAGAGCAAGAAGAAGGCATGGAAGCGGATGGTCACGAAGGCGACGTTCGTCGGGGAGGGTTTCACGCGGAAGCCGGTGAAGATGGAGAGATTTATTCGCCCTATGGCTCTCCGGTACAAAAAGGCAAACGTCACACATCGTACGTCTTATCTCTTTCGTCCGCTCGAACCGCGCTGAGTATAAGGTAATCACCTCAGCGGACCTCAAGGCAACGTTCCAGTTACAGATCCTTGGCGTCAAGAAAAACCCTCAGTCACCAATGTACACTCAACTTGGCGTTCTGACGAAGGGCACCATCATTGAGGTCAATGTGTCGGAGCTGGGAATGGTTACCGCGGGCGGAAAGGTCGTATTCGGCAAGTATGCGCAGGTCACCAACAACCCTGAGAATGATGGTTGCATAAATGCCGTTCTCCGTATGTTCTTTTCCTGTGTTTATTCAGAGCTGTACCCCTGACTTTCATTACCCAGTCGTATAATGCTCTCATTCTAGACGCTCCGGTGGGTCCACCCCCGGTGTGAGTGGTTATGGCCGCTTTCGCTTTCGCACAACATTACCACCTTCCGGGCATTGCCCCAGTTATGATTTTATGTAGCATTTTGTAATATCATGATCGTTATGATGGACTAGGGTACATATCTAGGACTCTCTGCTCTCCGTAGAACGAGCCGTCAACTATTTAGACGCCCATGTCAATCTCGGCCCGCAGTAAGGCGCGTCTGCAACTCGCTCGTTGTCAGACCGCCACCATGTCCGCTTCGCCTGCTGCTTCACCCTCCCCTGCACCGAGTGGTCCTTCTCACCGCCATGCCGCGACTCCTCTCGACAAGCAACGAGCGCAGCTCGAAAAGCTTCTCAAAGACCCTGCAAAACCTGCGCATATACCCGCACCTCCGAAGGAGAAAACCATCCGCGCGGCGCGCGAGATGATGAAGAATGTCCAAGGTTCTAGTGCGGGTGCGGGTAGTGGAGAGGTCCATGTTTACAAAGCGAGCAGGCGTAGGGAGTATGAGCGATTGAAGATAATGGACGAACAGACACAGAAGGTACGCTGCCATACTTTGACAACCCACGTAACAGGTGATTGATGTATGGTCCCACCCTCTCTTTGCTGTCTCGCACTATACAGGAGATGGAGGCTGCTGAATTCGAACGCAAGAGACGTGAGTGGGAGGATGCCGCGGAGGCGAAGACAGCAAAGAATCGCGCGAAGCGACAAAAGAAGAAGGAGCGCGTCAAAGGCAAGGCCTCTGAGAAGGATAAGGAGCAGCAGGGGACGGCCGGCGCAGGCTCGGGAACAAGTGGAGACCAGCCGGATGTGCCGTTCAAGAAGCGACGGCTTATTAGCGGCAAGGAGCTCGTGTTCCGACGTCCAGGCGAGGAGAGCGATGAGGACGATGGAGATGTTGGGCCTGTACCCGCGCCATCTGGGACTGTCGGTGCGACTATGGATGCCCCGTCTGTATCTGCTGTGGATGCTCCACGGATCACAATCATCGAGGACGACTAGCGCCCTCAGGCCTCAGGTCTCAATCACTGGTTGTAGTCGCGAGACTCGTGGACAACGGAGACGGTGTACGTTTGGCTTGTATCTCGTATCGGTTGCTTCAATGACCTATGGATAGCACTCAAATATCCGAACACGAAGCCGCTGCGCAGTGGATGATGCTCTGTGTGGTTGCGTCGTGACCACTTATTTGTTCGATTGGCTGCCCCGGATCGGCGTAGGGGGTTCCAGATGCCGATGACGATAATAAGGTCTCTCAAGTCTTCCGGGGTTTAAAATAGGGCAAGAAAATCGATCCCAGAATAGCAGCATGCACTATTTACTCTGGTAGTCCGTCATGCAATCCGTGGCGAAAATGAACTCCACCTTAGCCGAGATAGATCCCGCAGGTCGAGTCCACGGAATATCATCGCAAACCATCTGAAGAGCAACGATACGTCAACAGCACCCCGCTATGTCTTCCTGCACGCATATAAGACCCTCAGGGACGCCTTCGAACAGCATACTGTGCTCACCCGCCTTCACGGTCTAGCACTTGTACAACATGTTCGCTGTCAGCGCTCTCACCGCTCTCGCCCTTGCGGTCGGCCAGGTCGCTGCCCATGGTGGTGTCCTCAGCTACAACATCGGCGGCCAGACGTACGATGGGCACGTGTCCTTTTGTATAACCGCGTTTGATGTGCACGACTAACACAGGTTGTTTGCGCGTTGTAGCTTCAAGGCCTACAACACTCCCTCCGGCCAGAGCAGCATTCAGCGTGAGTGGGACACGTACAACCCAATCACCGACCCTACGGATGCCAACCTCGCGTGCAACATTAACGGCGCAAGCCTCGGTTCTGGCCAACAGTCTGCCACTGTCGCTTCCGGCTCCAAGGTCATCGCTTACTGGAAGTAAGTGAATCCTGTTTACGTTTCACACGTGTTCCTGAATCTCGAATGTCTAGCAACCCCTGGCCTCATACCATTGGTCCCGTCATGGTCTACATGGCCAACTGCGGCGGCTCGTGCACGAGTGCAGACCCCGCATCCCTGAGCTGGGTATGTGGTCAGACGCGACGTTTGCCAAGCCCAATAATTGACACAGACGGTGTGCCGTCTTGTAGTTCAAGATCGATGAAGCCGGCTTGATCTCGGGCGACCTCCCTACCGGTACTTGGGGACAGGGCGAACTGGTCAACGACAACAGCAGCTGGACCTCTACCATACCCGCGTCCCTGGCGCCCGGCGAGTACTTCATTCGTCACGAGGTAAGCGAATGATCACGCAGTCTCGAACCGGGCTGCTCACTTCGACATAGCTCCTGGCTATCCACACGGCGAACCAGCCTCAGTTCTACCCTGAGTGTGCCCAGTTAATTCTGACAGTAAGATCTTGAATACTTTGATACGAACTGGTGATAACCTAGCCACTCGATAGGGTTCTGGCTCTGCTCAACCGAGCGGTGACTACCTGGTCAAGTTCCCGGGGGCATACTCGATGTCTGACCCTGGTGTGAACATCGACGTCTACTCTCAGCCGGTATGTGCCTCATGCGCGTCGTTGAGGAGTACGCCGCTCAATAGTACGCTTTCGCAGGGTGTCACGACCTACACCATCCCTGGTACGTGCTTTCTTTTAGCGATCTCCGAGCTCCATATACTGAATGTGTCTTTAGGTCCTGCTGTTTGGCAGGGGTGATGTGCCCTAGGAGCCGTCGGTGCCGAGTTGAGTTGCCGCGATAGTAACTAGTGCAGTAGCTGTACATGTGTCGTGCCTGCTTGTATCAACCACCATTGGAAGTCTTCGTATGATCTTCATATACAGTCAATATGATTGTCCGGACGTTAGAGATCTGGCGGAGCGGAACAAGAGCAGAACAGAGCATGTCGTCGGTCCGAACGTGCCCGAACCTATTCGAACAGTGCGCGCTAAGCGCGTGAACGGGCCTAATGCACCGCTTAGGTCTTGCTTTCGTCCGTCTAACGAGACCATCGTGGCTCACATCGTTTCCTTTGTCTGGCCCTTATCTCTTACCACTTTGCGCACACTCATCAGTACGCCGTAATCACGCGCCGGAAGCTGCTTGTGATCTCAAGGTCTCATGAACCGCGACGCGTCCATCCCCGCTTGGACAGCCCTACGAGGTATTCACCTGGTGGCACACGTACAATCCCCTTCGTCTCGGCTCATTTCCCACCGTTGCCTTGGCAGAACCGTCGAGCTCAGCTGCGCCATCCGAAGACGAAAGTTACGACGAGCTCTCTCAACAAACCATGAGCGGCCGCAAACCGCTGCCGCCGTTGGTCCGTGCAAAGGCAAAGGATGTGGCGAATATGGCAGGCTCTGTACAGGGAGTGACGGCGAGTACGTCGAGGAAGGCAGCCTCGGGATCGGGTGTTCGTGATCTACAGGATGGTGTGTACTGGCCTGTATCTCCTATCCCCGAGTTACATAGGTCTCAAATAGTAGCCAAATCACAAGGCCCTGTGCACCCCAGACGTGCTCGGAGTGAAAGTGACGATGAACACGAACAGGAAGAGCCCAAGAGGAAGAGAAAACGTAGAATCCTAAATCCCGACAAGAATGGCCTGGCTGGCACACAACTACCCCTCGACGAACTGAGGCAGGCCCCATCCTTTAGCCAGTCTGCCCGGCTGGCTGCGTCACAATCCGCGTCTACTGCGAAAGGCCTGGGACTGCCGCGCGAATCTCTCAAACAGAGAAGGGTGACTATTGATTCTGCGCAACTCGGTACCATAGGGGTTGCAAGTTCTGTAGGCGGGAAAAGCACGGACAAAGGAAAAAGACCTCCTCGGCCTTCACTCGTCAATCAGCCTGAGCCTTCCCTGCTGTCTAGACGACACCCTGTTTCGTCTAGCGCTCAATCGGCGAGTGCAGCTGGTGAGCAAACCTTTCTAAAGTGGTTTGTAAGGCTGTTAGCCCGACTATAATGCATCTAGTTCCCGGTCGAGATCCTGCACCCGCTTCTGTCTCTGCAGATGCCATGCAATTACCTCGGCGCACGAGTGATCAATCTGCCTCTTCTCGCGTAGCTTCTGGAGGTTGGTTTCCATCGTACTAGTGCATAAATGCGGAGTATTGACTGACCTTTCCATTCAGAAACTACATCCAACCCCCCATCGCGCGAAGTTATCGAGATTTTAGATAGTGACGACGAAGCTTTAGCCCCTCAGGTATCCGCCAAGCCCACGCCTGCGAAGCCTACCCAGTCGGCACGGACACCGTTACCTCGCAGAAATGCGGTACAACGGCCCCCGGCACCAACTTTCAGAGAGAAGGATGGATTCATCATTTTGGACTCGGACTCGGACAACGATTCTTCCCCAGGAACCAAGTTCACGCCTAGCGGATCCCCTGCTGCCGCGAAGCGGATTTCGAGCCATTCACGACTGGGTCAGGTTTCGCGTTCACCTCACGCGAGTAGCGACCATTCAGTTCTGGAGCGAGGTTCAGCCGCAGCTGTAAGAACGCAAACGGATGGTAAAAACAATCCTCCCTCCCCGTCAGCACCCTCTCCAGAGCCAATGGAACTAGCACGCTCCGCCTCGCCACAAGACATAACGATGGCGGACGAGTCGGTGCAATCACCCTCTACGCTTGAAGAAACTGCTGTTGTCGATATTCTCCAGCCGGACGACGACGACGAGGCTGATTCAGGGCCTACTACTGCCAATATGAATGAATCCGCATCCTCTAAAGATGGGCCATCCCTCGGCGGGCCTACACTGACTGAAATAGGGGCAAACGCATCAGGGGTATCGACGATACTGGAACCGGATACTATGATCTGTGAGGCACCTGACTCTTGCACAACGAGTTCGGAGTCGCCTAGCAATGATAAGCACGTGTCGGCAACCCATGAGACATCCCGGTCAACTCCTGAAGCTCCGACAAGTTGCATTACTTCGCCGCTCGTTACATCAGTAGCTGCTGAAGAGTTGCGAGCAGATACTGCGAGCCCCGTCTCTCAGATCTTAGACTCGCAACTACAGGAACTCACGATTTCGACAACTCCGAAAGGGAGTCACGGAGATGCATCTCCAGCTACAGAAGTTCCGAGCACCAGCAAGAGAACCAACTCTTCAGGTAAAGATTCCGTGGATGGAAATTTTGACGTCCTATTATTGTTAACACTATGTGCAGTTTTGTCCCAGCAACCCCAGTCATCAAAGCCTTCCACAACAGTCGCATCTATTCGTGCCCGAGGAGTGATATATGGTTCTTCGTTCTTCAGGCTTCCCAAGGAACGACGTGGTTCGGTATCGTCCCGGCTTTCAAGTTCTACATCGCCAAGGCCTGTTACGTCTATTGCCAGTGGTCTGGCAGAGTCTCCATCGCGCTCCAGCGTTGCGAACGCGGCATTAGGTGGATCTACTCAACGGGATAGCACGCCTCCTAGCATTTCAAGACAACTGAATATCACGGACGCGTCCGCGAACGAGCACACAATGACTCCAAATGACATGTGTGCCGCCGGTCTTAGCTCGGAGAAATCAGTAACTTCCGCGGATGATCCCTCGCTCAACGCTGAGGGACAATCAATTGTTCCACCAAGTGCCAGTGTTAATGTCGAGTCTTCTGGTCCAGCCACGGTTCGTTCATTGTTCATTGATAACTACTTCTCACTAAATGAAGTGGGACAGACTCCAGACGCGGACGAGGCTAGTATGCCGGTTTGCGAGATCCGCTCGAGCCAGCCACTCGGTCCTACGCTCTCTCAGATTATTCGGGAGGCGAAGAACAAGAATGCTCGCAATAACGTGATAGATTTGACGGACGATGTTGGTGGCAGACCATCGCGCGAGTCTGATCATCCTGCCGTACTTGCTCCCCTATCACCTTTGGTTCCTAAGGGCAGTATCACAGCTACCGCCACCTCCATGTCTGCAGCAGAATCGCTTCCGCTTCCCAGAACCAAAGGCGAGTGTATAGTATTGCGTCAGTCCACCAAGATCCTAAACTCTATAATCCAGCATTTTTTCCGTCAACAGCCCTTCCCGGTTCTACTCCCGCCCTTGTCAAGCCGCCTGAGACGCCAAACTTCACGATTCCCAAGATGGTAGATTTCAATGCCATCCGTAGCGCGCGGAAAGGACCTCTCTCTCGAGGTCACTTGTCTCCCGGAAAGAGCAAGGTGCTCGTAACTACACCTCCGCTTCCAAGGAGGCGTGTCAGTGTCCCCGATACATCCAGTAACGTTTCGCTCAACGCCGATGTTGGTCAAGCAACCGGAGTGGGACAGGCTTCCACGGCGCCACCGGCTACGGAGAGTCTACCGCAGGACACACAGTTCATTTCGAGCCTCCCGCTTCCTCGCCGCCAAGAGTTTATGAGGGGTGTTCAGCAGAGTCAACTCGCTACGGCCAGTACACCGGGTGCAACTCTGGAAAGCAAAGCTGCACCGATGTCTTCGCCCCTTCGAACTGCGTCAGCTCCGAGCGGGTCATCCGTGTATGTTCCCTCTTCAATAACTGCGACTGAGGTTCCCTCGCCGACGTCGGATCCTCTCGAGGAAGTGGTCAGTCCACCAAGGTCACGTTCACCGACTACTTCGACGGAAGACGAACACGTAAAGACCTCGTCAACTCCATCCTTGTCGTCAGACCATACTCCAGAAGCCGAGGTAAGTGATAATCCAACGACACTCGGGCAGAAGCTCAAGCAGGGACTAGCGAGATGGGAGCGAACCAGTACAAAGACCATTACCGAGACGAAGGCTACGCCACAACTACGTGGATCCGGAAGCTTCATCATCAACGTCTGCCCCGCTACCCCGTCGTTCAACACGCGCCTCAAACTCGGCGTCAAATCAGTCGTCTGTCGAGCCACAGCCAGAGGCTGAGCGGAGGCAGACCCGCCTCCGCAAGCGCGCTAATAATGGGCGCGTCCATGTCCAAACAGGAAGTGACGATGACGTAATTGCTCAGGGCGGGATCACGCGATCAAAGGTCAACAAATTTTCACGAGCTTTCGAGGCGTCCGGTTTCGAAGCGCTTTCCTGGGCCAAAGACAAAGAACGGATTGCCAGGGAATTTGCCCCCGTCACCGAACGCGCGGAGGACATTCCGCACGAACTCCAGGACCACATGAACGCATCTAACGAGGTCGCGCGCCGCGCCGCCCTCGTCGCCGTCTTCGAAGCCGCGATCAAGGACCACACCGCGAGGGATGAGCCGTATGCACCACCCATCCGAATCATCAACGACGTCGATCTAGACCCCGCGCCACCCCTCGAGTTCCACTATTCGAATCAGATGTGGCACGGACAGGATGTTCCCAAGCCCGACTACGACACACTGCAGGGGTGCGGCTGCCGCGGACCGTGCAATCCAAAGTCGAAGACCTGCGCGTGCATCAAGAAGCAGAAGAACATCATGAGGTCCAGCGAACCGTTCCCGGCCGGCTTCATGTACAAGGAGGGACGACTCCTTCCCGGTATGGAGGATTATCCTGTGGTGGAATGCAACATGAAATGCGGCTGCTCGGATGATTGTCCCAACCGAGTGAGTTGGTTGCCTATCCATCGCCACTGACTTTCTGAGTTGTTATTTCAGGTCATCCAGCGTGGAAGACAGCACGAAATAAGCATTCAGAAGACCCCGAACAAGGGTTGGGGTATGACACCTCATGTTCATGATTATACGAATAATACTGAAGCATCTGTAGGGATCTTTGCCGGCAGCAAGAAGATTCCAGCGTATACGTATCTGGGAGTATACGCCGGTGAATATATCACAGAAATAGAGGCTGAAAAGCGGGGCCAGTAAGTATTTACTCGTTTTGCGCGCAGTCTAGCGCGTTTATTTAGCCTCTGAAGGATCTACAACAAATTTGGAAGGACCTACCTATTCGACATCGATTTCTACCATATCGAAGCCGAGGAGGGGCTCACTATTGATGCTTACCATGCAGGCAATGTGAGTACGTCACTTACCATCTAATATCTATTTCTTACGTTCCGCTCTAGTTCACTCGCTATCTGGTGAGTCATTCATGAATGTTTTCCCACCCGGATTACCAATGTGTGCCCAATCTTCAGAACCATAGTTGTGATCCCAACTGTGCTATTGTTGCTGCATACATCAACGAGTCAAACATCGAGAAGCCTCTGCTGGCCATCTTCACCATACGCGAGGTCGAGCCGTTCCAGGAACTCTGCTTTTCGTATTATGGCCGACATGATGAGGGTGATGAAGAGCCAGAGGAAGAGGTATGGTCTTGCATTTATAACAAAGATTTTCAAATTCTCATTTCAGACTTTTTATAGGCAATTGATGGTGCTGTCCATGTTCCATGCTGCTGTGGTGCAGCAAACTGCAGGAAGCGATTGTGGCGGGTTTCGTCCTAGTGTCTACTGTTTCGTTATGGCCTTATATTATCTGTACTCAATTATCTCGCTACATGTCGTTCTCAGGTGTCTTATGTTACAGGGTGATTAAGTGTGCAGTGGTGTGTATCGTGTGAAAGCAAGCAGTGATAGCAACAAAGCAGCAGCAACATACAAGAGATTCGAGACTAGATGATGAGATTAATCCTCCGGTGGCCTACCTGACCATGACCTGCCTCCATTTTCATCGAACTCCCACTGCCGAAGGGCGTCTTCGTCCCACGTTTTCCCGCTCAGATCACCTTCCTTTCTCAAGAACTCGTCTCCTCGGAACTGAATCGGCAGGTAGTCGTTCGTGACGGGATGCCTACATGTAAACGTTAGTCCCTCACCCCCCATAATGAAGCACCGGAACCGGGCCTGGACGTACGTATAGTCCGGGTTATACTTGTACCCGCGCGCGTACCCGAGCTCCTTCATGAGCCGCGTCGGGGCGTTGCGCATCGCGAGCGGCACGGGGATGGACGGGTCGAGCTTCGCGGCCTCCTCCGCGCGGCTGTAGCCCTCGTACGCGCGCGTTGACTTGGGCGCCTCGGAGAGGTAGGTGACGAGGTGCGCGAGGTTGATGCGGCACTCGGGCATGCCGATGACTTGGCACGCTTGGTACGTCGCCATCGCCTGTGGACAGACGGGGGAGACGTCTGATCAGCAACGTCATAACGGTAGAGGGGGGCGGGGCGAGGGAGAGCCTGAGACTGACCAGGGGGAGCGCATGGCTGTCCGCCATCCCGACGTCCTCGCTCGCGCACACAACCATCCTACGCGCGACGTAGAGCGGGTCCTCGCCCGCGCTCAGCATGCGTGCGAGCCAGTACAATGCAGCGCTGCCCTGGCTGCCTCTCACAGATTTGTGCAGCGCGGAGATCATGTCGTAGTGGCTGTCCCCGCCGCGGTCGTACGCGGTCGCGACCGAGCGCCGGAGCGCGGCGAGTAGCTTCGGCTCATCAACGTCCCCGGCGGAGGTGGGGGCGGCGTTCAGGACGAGCTCGGTCAGGGAGAGCGCGGTGCGTGCGTCACCTGTGGAGAGCGAGACGATCGTGGAGAGTACCTTGGGCGTGAAGTGCGGGAAGGCGGGGAACGACGGGTCCGTGTCCGTATCAGCGTCGACATTGACATCTGGGACGAGCGAGACGGAAACTTGAGTCGAAGACGACGGTTGTGACGGCTGAGACGGCCGTGGCTGCGACGACTGCGACAATTTTGGCGATTGTGTGAGGGGCTCTTCGACGTCGGGCTGAGAACTGGCGACCTCGCTGATGTCGTCGTCCAAGATCTCGATTTCGTTCACAGGCGAAGAGGGCGGCAGGGGCTCCTTCGAAGCTGCATCGTTGTCCGATACACGTTGAACAGCTTGCACAACAATTTTCTTGACATTCTCGTCACTCAATCGCTCCAGGATGAACACGCTGCACGGGGCCGTCATTTCACACGCGTTTATGACAGAGCGGAACTACGAACCGACAACGACTCAACAACGCGCTCGTCAAACGAAAAGACGGGTTCTCCGTGGTTGCGCCTATCAGCTTTCAGGTTGTTAGCGGCGTCGCATCGACACGCGAGTAAACGGTAGCCTTACCTGAAGGTGCCCTTGCTCGAGGAATGGGAGGAAAATGTCCTATCACATTGTGAGTAGATTTCGACGAGAGATGGATTTGGGCATTACCTGTTGGGCCTTGTTGAACCGATGCACTTCATCCAAAAAGAGAATAGTACGCCTGGGATGCAACATACGTCAGACCCGGCTACGTGAAGAGCACATGCACGCCATTACCTGCCTGTGAGGGCAAGCAAGCTCTTGGCTTCTTCGACGACGGCTCGTACCTCGGCAATCCCGGAGTCGGTCGCACTCAGCTCCTTGAAGACGGCATCGGTACGTTGCGCCAGGAGCCGTGCCAGCGTCGTCTTCCCGCAACTATCCCGCCGTGTCAGAACACACGTTGTAAACGGACAATTCGTCCGAATGACGCACGCACCCGGGCGGTCCCCAGAAGATGATGCTGCCCGTCGCGCCTCGGTCGAGATGGCTCATGAGAAGGGATCCCGGCTCCGTAAGGTGAGGCTGCCCTACAAATTCGTCCAGCGAGTGCGGGCGCAGACGTTCTGCGAGGGGGGCGGCCGCTTGGAGACGTGACGCCGCGGCGACTCGTGGTCGCTTGAGTGGGGTAGCATCCGCAACGGCGTCCTCCGCGCCAGAGGTACGCTTGCGAGAGTGCTTTGACGAAGAGGGCGCGTAGTACGCGGAAGAGGACGCTGCCTTTTGGGATGGGGTGAAGAGAGAAGTGAGGGATGCTTGAGACATCTTGCCCTTTTGCGTGCTGGAGAGAGGGGTCGGACGGGCATCTTCCGAGCAGTTGTTATCGAGGTGGGTATTAATGTCTCGTTCCGGTACAAGCTGAGAGCAGACGGGGCTTTGTGGCCTTAGAGGCATGCACAAACATCACGATCAGATGCGCTTACCATGTCACTGAAGACCGTACAAGACGCGTCAAGGATGATCAAGGGATGAGCGATCGAGGAAGCCGCACCTTTGTTGTTCCTATCCGCGCTCATATTCCATCCAAATCAAGATGTCCAGATACTAGATACCACAGCAAAACGCGACAACTAGATGGGAGAGTGAGAAGAGGAAAAGAACGCGTGCCGTAACCTGGCGGAGCGACCGTCAGCCTGGCGGCGGCGAGAGCGAATCGCGACGCGCGACCAACGCGTCGGTCACGTGCTGTGCAGGGTCGTAATGGGCGCTCCGACGGCTGCGACGGAACGGATGACAAGCGTTCTGAGCGATTCACCGGGGGCATTGATGAATGATTCAGTCGTAATCATTTTGGCGTCACGTTAGGGATACTTACATTGCTAATTTTGTGATGCTAGACGGAGCATTGATAACACACTATTGATTCACAATAAGTTTTTCTAGCGTGTTACGGGTGGAATCACCACAAGGCTCACGCATGCAGCATGGTAAGTGCCAATTGCGTTTTGCGCGGTTTTCGCGTTTCACTCAATTAGCACGCATGAAAACGCGTTTCACGCAAGGCTCACGCAGACATCATATTCTGTCAGACAATTCGTTTTGTCGAGCGGTTCACGCATGCACCATAAGTCATGTCAGTCATGTGATTCCTGCGTGCCGCAGCGCGTTTCACGCAGGAGTCATTGTAAGTATTGCACGCGTGAAGTCTACGTGCAACTACGTGTCTCATTCGTCAATGCCCCCGGTGATTCTTCCGCCCCACAAGCCAGCAGGAGGGCCGCGGAGTGGAAATGGGGACCGATGACGCACACATGGGGTGTGTTGTGTCTTCCCGGGGTGCGATATGTACGCCTGCAGGCGCAGAAGGAGGCTTCGCCCAGGGCGGGGGTGGCCGAGGATGAGTCGCTGTGGGGTGAGTCTGGTGCCCGGGCCGCGTGCGATTGGGTGGGGCGAAAGCGGGGTGCGCTCGGGGTGCGCCGTGGCCAAGCCGTGGCCGAGATTTGGAGCAGATTGGGTTCAGCACGCACGGTGGCGCACGGTCCGCTCGAGCGTCGCTCATCGATCGCCTCTCCGTCCTTGGCCTTGCTCGCCCCATCTTCCTCCGTTCCGTCCCAGCGCCCCCGCTCCCTCCCCTACTTAACGCCTGCCCAATCTCTCGCCTCCGCCACCCGCGCGTAGGTGCACGCCGTCGCTCCTTACACGCCAGCCATGCCGCCCATAGTCTCCGCCTCCGACAATATCGACCCCAACGCCCTCCGCGTTCTCATCACCGGTTTCGGCGTATGTCCTCATTCTCTGTCCGCGTTCTACGACTGACGGGCACGTATGTTCCCTCCCTTCGCGTCTTCAGCCGTTTGGCAAGTACGCCCAGAACCCCTCATGGCTCGCCGTCAAGCCCCTCCACAATACCATCCTCTACACTGACCCCTCCCCGGACTTCATTCCCACCGACCAGAACACCATGATTACAGAAGAGGTCGAGGAGCTCTTCAGCCGCCCTCAGCAGATTCACATCACCACTCTTCAGGTTCCTGTCACCTATCAGGCTGTCCTTAGCACCACCCCCGGCTTCCATAGTCGACCCCCCGCCTTGCCAGAGCCCGCTGACCCTGCAATGGCCCTCCCTCCTCCCCCACCCAACGGCTACGACTTCGTCTTCCACATAGGCGTTGCTGGAAGAGGTCCACTCCGCATCGAGCGAATTGGTCACAAGAACGGCTACAGAATGAAGGATGCCGACGGCGAGTACGCTCCTATCGTCCATCTTCCCAAAGACCCCATCACGGAGGCTACCGAAGCCGACCTCGCCCGCATGGAGCGCATGTTGCTCGGTTCTCTCGCACACAGCGGCAACGGCCCGGAGGGCAACACGGACGCCGTTGTCGTCGATATTCCTCCACCTCCAAACCGTGGCTTCGGCAAGGGTTACGAGACCTTCCCGGAGGAACTCTCCACCGACGTCGACGTACCCAAATTGGTTGTCCATCTGAAAGAGGCAGGCATAGAGGTCTGTCTGGTTCCGTTCCTCTGCTGCGTAAGGCGCTTAGATGACTCCTCCCCGCGCCTTAGCATGTCTACTCTTCTATGGACGCTGGTCACTATCTCTGCGACTTCATATTCTATTGCTCGATGGCAGAAGCCAAGCGTGGGATCGCGCCCCAAGAGAAGTTCAAGGAACGGAGTAGCCCTCCGAAGTCGACCCCCGTGCTCTTTATGCATTGTCCCCCGGTCGACCAGCCGTTGAGCACAGAGCAGGTTACAGACGCAATCCAGCGGATTGTACTTTGGGTCTGTGGCAAAATGCGCCATGTGTGAGCGCTAGCCCGTTCGCTGCACGCCTAACCAGATCCGTTCCTTCTGATTCACGCTTCTCTTCCACGGTCCGCCGCCTTCACCTTCATATCGCTCACTCGCTAGTCGTCTGTAACGCTGTTTGTACGCTTCGCCGGACCCCTGCGCTTTCTCATGTTATTCCGCGCGCCCCGATTGGGCCGCGGCTGTAATTGTACGAATCCCATACCCCTCAATCAGTCGAAGCTGTGACTGTTGGCCCCCGTCGCCACGCGCGCGCCCCCGCGCGCGAGCCAGTGAGACGCCGCAAGTAACCGTCGTCCCTCCCACTGTTGGAAGGTGCCCGTGACCGGGCCCGCAGCTCACACATCTCCTCTGCGCATACCAGCGTGCGTCGATTGGCCCCCGCCCCGAGCCTCTGTGGCAGGCCGCGTCCTGCCATCTGGAATTCAGAGCCGCGCTGAATCATCCGCACCGCCGACGCGCGAATTGGGTGCCGCGCGATTCGCTGTACGCGCGCGTCGCCGTGCGCGGCGGGGCGACGGCGTCACGTGCGAGAAAAGTACTTATACGCTTTGCGACGGGCACCGGAGGGGTGCAAGCATCCCGCCCCCGTCCTCCCCAGCCTCCTACCCCACTCCCTTTTACCGTTCGTCGACTTTTTTTCGGTACCAAGACATGTCTACCAACATCACCTTCCACGCCGGTGAGTGTCAAGCGCGGCGCGCGACCCTGGGGGTGCGCGATGCTGATCGGTGTGCGATGGGCAGGCTCTGTGAACGCGGAGGAGCGCGCGAGCCTCCTCTCCCAGAAGGGTGTGACCGTCTGGTTCACCGGTCTGAGCGCGAGCGGCAAGGTGCGTCTTCCTCGTCGTAGCATATCCGTGCAGCGGGGCTGAGGAGAGTTGGGCTGGGGCAGTCGACAGTCGCGTGCGCGCTCGAGCAGCACCTCCTCCACCTGCACAAGTTCACGTACCGCCTCGATGGGGACAACATCCGGTTCGGGCTGAACAAGGACCTCGGCTTCGACGACAAGTCGCGCAACGAGAACATCCGCCGGATCGGCGAGGTGCGTACCTCTTCTTCCCGTGCGCGAAGGGTTGCATCTCACCGAGCCTCCTCTTCCCCTTGCTCGCTGCTGCATTAACAAAACTGTCAATCTGCGCATCATTCATCCCTCCCCGCCGCCCGTGTGGTTCGGCTTCGGGGCGCGGGCCTGCCCTCGCGCGCGCGCTCAAACAAAACAGGTCTCGAAGCTCTTCGCGGACTCGTGCTGCATCACCCTCACCGCGTTCATCTCGCCCTTCCGCGCAGACCGCGCCGTCGCGCGCGAGCTGCACGAGAAGGCGGGCCTCGCGTTCGTCGAGGTATTCATCGATGCGCCCCTCGCCGTCGTCGAGGCGCGCGACCCCAAGGGCCTCTACAAGAAGGCGCGCGCGGGCGAGATCAAGGGTGCGTGCCGTTTCCACCACTCTCGTCGCACTGATCCTTATGCTGACGCGCGAGAGCAGACTTCACTGGTATCTCGTCGCCGTACGAGGCGCCCGAAAACCCGGAGGTGCACATCAAGACGGACGAGTGCGACGTCGCCGAGTCCGTGCGGCGCATCACCGACTACTTGGCGGAGAAGAAGTTCATCTAAATTATCCCTTATTTCGCTCCCCTGCGCCTCTGCTTGCACGGGTTGTTGGTTGTGACTCGGCGGCATGTATGTACGTATAGAATGGCATCTCAATAGAAGTTACCCATCACTAGGTTCAGTTATGAGGGTGGGGTGGAACGCACGTCGTGTGGCAGTAGCGGGGATAGTGCGACTGGCATGTTCTTGATTGGGTGCATGACTCGGAGAGCTCAGATGGCCTGGATGGGAAATGTGCTGTCTTGAACTAGAAGTGTTGCGCTTAGGCGAGTCATGATAGTGGCTGCTGCCGCACTTATATTCGCGAGCGATACAGTATGAGAAGCCACTACATATCGCCATCCTGCTCGAGGATCCATCCCGCACCATGTCAGCCACAAACATCACATACCATCCAGGTGTGTTGACAAAGTGAAATGGCGAGTGCATTGAGTAATTTTTGAGGTCACTTTCAAGGCTCCGTCACCGCAAGCGAACGCGCCGAGCTCCTCGGCCAGAAAGGCTTCACGATCTGGCTGACTGGCCTCAGCGCCGCTGGGAAGGCGAGCTTCCTTCACCGTCCCGACATAGTGCACGGCAGTAATGCTCACGCAGTACGCTTCGTGCACAGTCCACCATCGCCTGCGCGCTCGAGGAGCATCTCCTCCGCCGCGCCCCACGTCCCGTGTGCGCATACCGGCTCGACGGGGACAACGTGCGGCACGGCCTAAACCACGACCTCGGGTTCGACCGCGCGTCGCACGCGGAGAACGTGCGGCGCGCGGCGGAGCTCGCAAAGCTCTTCGCGGACGCATGCATCGTGTCCGTCGTCGCGTTCATCGCGCCGTTCGCGGCGGACCGCGCGGCGGCGCGTGAGATCCATGAGAGCGCGGGGCTGGGGTTTGTCGAGGTGTGGGTCGACGCGCCGCTGGAGGTCGCGGAGGCAAGGGATCCGAAGGGGCTGTATAAGATGGCGAGGGAGGGGAAGATACAAGGTGAGGTCGCGAGATGGCGTTCGGCCGATGGGTGGTTGACCTGGCTCAACGACTCCAGAGTTCACCGGGATATCTTCTCCGTACGAAGTCCCAGAGAATCCCGACGTGCACATCAGGACCGACAAGTGCAATACGGAAGAAGCTGTGAACGTCATAGTCCGATTCTTAGAAATGCAAGGGTACTTACCGCCTCAGTCGAATGTAACTACGTAGAGGACATAAGAAGCTCGAATGATACCAAATGAACTTGCTTATTGTAAATGAACCTTGGTAAGCTCCTGAGCACATCCCATTGTTAAACGACGCGCATCACGTAGCGGTTGGCTGCATCATGGTGGAAAAAGTGGACCGAGATAGGGAAGGATAGAGCTGACTGTATGTGAACGGGCTGCTCGGGTCGGGGCGGCGGAGCGAAGTTGAACGGAGAAGCGCCCGTCCTCTTCGTCCTTCTGCCTTCATGTCAGTAGCCTGCCCGGTTCTGCCGGTAGCGTTTGTCCCTTGACTGTCCATCACGCTAATTGTATCGCTACCTCTGGTACTTGAACGAGCAGACCGGGATAGAGGTATGTATGTAGTCGTCGATACATTTTTCGTTACACATAGTAACTGTACTCGATAGTCGTGTGGATGCTCCCTTCGTGACGTAGAGCAGTATCGGGCCTCGATCTCGAGACGTTGCCCGCCGCGGACCAGAGTCGTTCGCAAGCATTCAAAGCACCGTCGCCAGAGATTACTGTACATCAAACTGAACAGACTCAATAGGCCTACTCGGACATGCTTACTCTTCGCGCCAATTCAGCTAGCAGTGCAGCGGCGCCCACCCCTTTCACGCGATCCCAATCCCTCAAGCCTCAACTTCCACCGTACACATCCGAATCAGTCAGTCATCGCGTATTGTACTCTTCCGAGTCCCATCCAACGCCAGCACTAGCCTCACGCCATGCCGGCCTGACGGGTGCCACGGCCAGCATTCAAGGTAAGCCTCAGCCTTCGTGCTTCGCACGCGCTGTACCGACGCTAACATGATCCGCTATGCAGCGTGTAGCATCCGCGAGACTTGCTGGTTCCCGATAGTTTAGGAAGTCTATTGTACCGGCGGGTAAGTACTCCGCAAATAGGGCCGCATGAGCCTTGTTTGACGTCATCGCTGGGCCCGTGGGTGCATCTGAAAACACCTGACTGAACAGGCATCAACCTCTCCGCAAGTACTTACATACGAGCTCGGCCAGCTGGGTTGCGTCAGGTACACATCGTACCAGCAGCCTATCGCCGTCGAGGATGCGAGCTTGAGGCCTCCAGGGCGACTTCCATGCCGCCTGTGACCGCAAAAGCGCCGTCTTTGCCCCTACGACCGGCAGGGTGTGTCATGCGCCGAGAAACGATAAAGACTTCCATCACGATCTACTATTCTGACTACGGACGTCTCCTCCCTCTCCAATTCCCCCAACTTCACAATGGGAGAGGCGACATGGAACCCAGACGCGTCTTCCGCCTTCTTGGACATCAACATCAATCAAGACGATCCGTTCTCTGCTTATATGTCTTCTGGTACCATGACAGTGGATTCACCGGGATTATTGTACAAGGATGGAAGCCCAGTTGAGTCTCTGAACGCTCTCGTTAGTTGTAGCCTTTCTCTGCCAGCCTACATATCTCTCACAGCACGTCCCACGACGTTTCAAGGATTGCCTCGAGGCTCTGACTCTAGACGAGTGTGGCGACAACAGCGAAGAGGCAACCACTATCTCCGTCTCCACCGTCTTCCACCCCACCGCGAACCTACTGTCGTTCATGCCCAATGTCATCTTGGCATCCTCCGATGCCGTCTTCTTCTACGTTCACTCCGCACAACTCCTTTCCGTGTCCTCTAACAACTTCAACAACCTCCTCTCACCTAAACGCACCGAAACACAGGCACCGGGTTCTGCTATCTTTCAGGGAACAGAGGTCGTCCACCTTCCGGAAAACTCCATTGTGCTCAACATTCTCCTTCATTCTACCTACAATCTTCCATGCGCGCACTTCAATCCTACACTCGATATCCTCATCTCCACCGTGGACGCGCTGCCCACCTACGGTCTGTCCCCACACACGTACGTAGCCCCTTTGAAGCCCCTCTTTACCCTCCTCCTCGCACGTGGACCCATCCAACCCATCCTCGTTTACGCTCTTGCTGGTGCACATGATCTCCAGGAGCTCGCCGTGCCCATTTCTGCACACCTCCTTTCCTTCCCGCTTGCATCCCTCTCCGACCCTCTTGCCCTGCGAATCGGTGCATCGTATCTCAAGCGCCTCTGTTTCCTGCACTTCGGGCGAGTGCGTGCTTTACGGCAGCTGCTCGTCGCACCGCCTTATCCACATCCCTCGACAAGAATATGCGATTTGTCAGAGCAGAAGAGTCTCTCGCGCGCGTGGATGTTAGCCTCTGCACATCTTGCATGGGACGCACGCCCAGGTGTGTAGTGGGTCCCGCTCGCTGCGCTCGTCACAGGTCTGACCGGACCTTACAGATCACACAGCGCGCGCAATTGAAAGCGTTCTGTGTCCGTTGGCAGATTGCATCCCTTGTCCTGACTGCAAGCAGGGGCTAGCGGATCGGGTGAAACAGGTTGTCGTGCAATGGTCGATGATCAAGGTACGTGCCTTCTCAGATATTGCGCGGGAGAATTGAGCTGAGATTTAGTCACTGTAGACAACGATCCATTGAACTTGCTACGATGTGGTATCCCCCCCCCCCCCCCTTGGAAGTCACGTTTCCCGTTTGCCCACTAGTTTGTAAGAGTATTACGCATGGCAATCAACATGCGTTGGAATAGGCGGACGTTGTCACGTGTCGAGCTCAAGGACTCTAGGTAGCCACCACGAAGTCCGGACTGTGAGCGTTGCGCATCGCACGCCCCACAATTTCCAAACACCGCTCAGAACCCTGCTACCCATGGAAGATCTGCTTTCATAGTCATCGTAGGGCTGACGTCATGTGGGGCTCAGAAGGGTCTTCGGGCGCCTTTGGGGTGACATAGAGGACGGTTTCAGCAATGTCTCCGTCTCCGCATGCTTGAACTGCGCCCACAGAAGCACCCGCGCGAAATATTGCCTTGGGTCATGAGGCATTCAAGCAGGCGTCGTAGTCCTTCGCTTCTGTTAATAGTAGCGGACAACCGGTAAGCCTACCCTCCTCATAGCTCACATAAGCTTTCCAAGTGTGGTGACTCAGTGTCTCAGCATGCAAGATTGTCTATCTATGTACTTCGCAGCATAGCCCTTAGGCGTTCTCCCGGCGTATACCTAGCGGAAGCGTACGAATATAAGCGCGAGGTCATCCTGGGTCTCGAAGTTCCAAGAGTATCACTGTCGCCGCCCCCCTGAACACCCTTCGTCTACCCGCTTCCGAGCTTCCAGTCACCTCGGTCACCGTATTTCAATCAGAGATCGCGGCAGTTACACGCAAGATCATTGTCGACGTCGAGGCAAGTCAGGATACGCAGGGCCTGACCGGGCTACGGTAATCTGATCGCTGATTGCGGGGTGCCAGGCCAGGGAGACTAAACTGGAAATTTCTGGACTCTCCAGCAAGGTAGACACAGACTCCCTCAGGATCTTTGGTGCAGAAGGGCCCGATGCACGAGTGGTCGATGTCTGCTGCATCAAGAATTCTTCCTGGGCGCCCGGGCAAACCTCAGGCTCGAGCACGCACACCGAACATGAGAGGCGGCTGTCTATGCGGACCGAGGCACCCCAAGCGGAACGAAGCGTACGGGATGGGGTCGTTAGTCTGACGCTCCCGTTCTGTGGCCCCTGTAGCCCTTCCGTAGCGGAGGGTGCGGTCCTTGATGTGGTGGACGGACTGGTCCATCGCCAGCTGGAACCTGCCCGGGATGTTGTGGATCTCGATGATCAAATCGCACAACTCAAGCACGATATGACCACTTTAGAAAAAACGTCTGCCATGGTATCGTCAACGATTCTAGGAACACGAGGGTGCCAAATCGAACTACATCTCTCATATCGTACGATATTCCTCGGATATCGAGCACTGCCAGCGTTCCACTAACCTGAACACGATCACCGTCACAGTTGTCGGCGGGGTCAGTTGGCAACCCTGCTACGATGTTCATGCTGCAACGTGCGAGGCGAAGACAAAGATGGACATATCTCTGTTGTATTATGCGACAATCACTCAAGACACTGGGGAGGAATGGACCAAGACGGCTTTAACGTTGAGCACGGCACAGCCGCAAGCGTTGGGGACCATCTCCGTTCCAGCCGTGGACCTCCAGACAGCTCCCTCGGCTGACTTCTCAACATTACCGGATCAGACGTCTTTTAGTCCCCACACATATAGTCCAATGGCCAGCGCCGCTGTGACATATCGACCCCACTAGGACGAGGTCGATGTTGGGGATCCTTCACCTCCAGGGGGAGGGGTTTTTGCCGCAGCCGACCCCGGTCTCAATGCGGGATCAGAGCTGGGAAGAGCCTACGATTAGAAGCGGAGTGGGACGTGCGTGCACCCAGTGGCCAGGACAGAAAAGTGGACCCAAGCCAATGCTCGTGATACCGAATACGTATCTCCCTGTACTTGAGAATCACAGTCTTGGCTCGATCCATTGAATAATTCCACTTCATGCGCCCATGCGCATGCACTACTTCCGAGAGTTCATGAGAAGTTATGGAAATGACTCGTACAAATGTCAGAATGCAGCCCGTGATGTATGATACATGTAGTATAGTGCGTCTAAAGCATGAGGGAAAAGGGCATAATCGCAGATGAGTGAACGCGCAGACAGAAAAATCACGCCACGACGTGGATCGTACACTGTCCGTCGCACCAGCACACAAACATATAAGTCAACGAAATGCGCTACGCCTACTCCAGGGCGACCGGAATCGGGAACGGGCTTGGAGCTGCTATCCGGCCGTTTACTGAAAACGACAACGAATCGTCCCGCTCATGCCGCTCGTATACGACCACGTCCTCTGTCTCCTCCTCGATCGTGTCCTGGGTGGTCCGGTCCAGCATCTGCGTCAATCCCGCCTCGACGACAGACATCCACTGCTGGAGCTCGTCGACTGTCCGGGCCAGCTCAGCGTGCGTCGCTTCGTGCGAGTGCATCAATGGGCCGAGATCCAAGGGCCGTATTGGAGGCCCGAGAAGGATGTCGGGCGGGAACGCCGGGAGGGACTGGGAGCCGCCGAGAGACAACGAGCGCGAATGTGAGGTGAAGGACGTGTCGGAGCCTAGGCGGAGATCGCTCGACGAGAGGTTCGGCTGTGACCCGAGCGAGTTGAGAGAAGTGGTGGAGGACGAAGCGGTGGAGTTGAGCTGAGAGAGTCCGTTGGAGGGTTTTGGGGGACGGGATGGGATGGAGAACGGTGCTGGCGAGGGAGGCAGGAGATCGGTCATACCAAGTTTGTGCTCGGAGCTAAGTGTCGGGATCTGGGTACCGAAATGAGTCAGCGGCCATACTTAGAAGGAGCCGAACTACCCGACCTTGAGAACGTCCCGGAGCCCAGGAAGTGGGACACCGGACGACGTGCTGAACGATGACTCCGCCGGACTACCACTCCGCTCCTCGCTCCTCTTCGCGAATGGCCTTACGGGAGGTAGGTCGAGCGCGGAAGCGGATCCCAATCGTTGCAAACTAGGTCGTCTCGTCGGGGTACGCGCCGATCCAAGCAATGCGCTTTGGGCGACGCCAAACGGATTGCTCTCTGTGGTAGTGGTTGCCGACCGAGCTCGAGATATTGGTGGTGGTGTGGCGAGCGACCCGCCGGGAGAAGCGAGTCGTTTGGGAAGGATAGATGCATCTAGTGATTGGGAGGTTTGATGCACGCTAGAGCTGGAGGTTGTTGAGGATATCGTGGAGATGGTAGATACACTGGAATGCGTTGGTGATCGTCGATCGTGGCCATGGGGCGTTCGAATGGTAGGAAGGGGAGAAGAAGAGTTGCTATCCTTGTCTCTATCGGCCCCAAGCGGGCTTGGAGAGATGGGAGGAAATCGGAAATCGGGAGTATTGAGATCACCTCGTGAAGTAGAGGAAGATGAGGCCGAAGAAGGTGGCGAAGATAAGCCTGCCGCGCTACTTTGCGATCGTTTGCGGTTTATCTTGGGGCGGTCGAGAGTGGAACGTTCCGGGGAGGAAGCGGATAAGACAATGGGCGGGGGGCTCTCAGCAGCACCATCGGGAGAGAACCGAGGAATCTCGATGTCGGGTACTCCGCGGTTCGACCGAACATCGCGATAAGTCGACGCGGACCTGCCGCGGGAAGTGGACTTGGACTCGGTATCTGATGGCGACGGCGTAGGGGCGAGCCCCCGAGGTATCCCAGGCCCTAGAGGGGGTAAACGTTCTCGTTTGCGGTCCAAAGGGGAAGGAGGGGAATCATTATCATCGACAACAGCAGCTGCAGGCTTTGAGCGGGAGGCCGAAACAGAGGAGACGGGCGGGAACACGAAACTCGACTGCTTCGCAGTATGCGGGTCATCCGGAGTGGGTTCTGGAGTGGTCAAATTCCTCGATGGACTACGACCCCGGGCAGGTATGTTCAGCGAAGGGTTAGCAAGGAAATCGTCGGAAGGCATTTCGAGTGTCGGCATCCGGAATGGTTCGGGAGGAGGTGGATCACCGTAATCGAAGAGGTTCCGCAAGGTAGCCGGAACATTTGATACGGGTGGGGGGCGAACCGTAGACTGCCCACCGGCGGATTCGTCCTCCAGGAGATCAAGAAGTGCGTTGTCAGGCTCGAAGTGATCCAGGCTAGACGTCGAGCGCCCTCTGACTGTATCAAACTCCCAAGGGTTGTCGTCGTCAATAATGACGTCTTCTTGCAGCCTATAAGTAGATGAGAGAACCATCCCAACATATGGGGGTGTCAATTAGGCACGTACCCTCGTTCTCGCTGTTCTTCTTCTTCCCATGGGAGAGGCGCTGCCATACTGGCCCGTGTCCCACCACCTTTGACCCACGCATCATAGCGTAGAATGAGATCCTTAAGTGTGGTTAAAGGGACCTTCCGTACGGCTGCGATCCACTTAGTCTTTGAAAGCTCATCCGCGCTGAGCCGCTAAGTCGACTGGTGGTTAGGGCAGTTCATAGACATTCAGCCTAAGTATAACGCACGTCGCTCGGAGATTCTCTCAAGCACGCCGCAACGAAATCCCGCATTTCCTTACTCCCTTCTCCTTCAATAAGCCGCGGAGGTTTCATGCGCGGGATCATTTGTATGAGCTTGGCCTGGTCAACAATGTGCGAGTTTGGTGCGCTCCCCTTGATCATTTCGTAGATCATAATGCCTAAACTCCAGATGTCGGCCTTGGTGTCGTACGCCGACGCGTGTGCAACCTCTGGCGCCATCCAATGGGGAGTCCCAACCAGGGTGTTGCGTTTGCTGGAAGCCGTAACGAGGAGGGCAGACACGCCAAAGTCACAGATCATGACCTTGCCAGCCGAGGTGACAAGCACATTCGCGGCCTTGAGGTCACGGTGAATGATGGCGGACTTGTGGAGGTAGCTGAGGCCGTTGAGGACCTCGCGGGTGATGACGGAGACGTACTTCTCCTCGACCACGCCATCCTTGCAGGCCTTCATGAGGGTACGGACGCTGCCACCCTGTGCGTACTCCATGACAATCCACACACGAGGGCCATCCATGTAGCACCCGAAGTACTTGGTGACATTGGGTGCGTCGCGGAGCTGAGTGAGGAGCGCAACCTCGCGCTGGATGTCTCCCACATCGTCATCTTCGGTGTCGAGGTTGATAATCTTGAGCGCAACGACCTCTCCGGTGCGGAGGTCACGGCCTTTGTGTACAGAGCCATAGGCACCTTTTCCGACCGTCTCAAGACGTTGATATAGTTGGTGGACGGAGACCGGGGGCATGGCGGGCGTATTCTGACAGCAGGTGGCGGACGGGTTAAGCTAAGTAGGGGGGGTACGAGAAGGCCAGATTGCTGAGAGACGGGCTAAAAAGCAGCATGGAGAGAGACCGGGGAGAGGAGAACGGGGAGAAGGTCAAGCCAGCAGAGCTGTGAAGGGGAACATGGGCGAGGCCGGGCTCGACGTGGACGGCGACGAGGGCAGCTGCCAGTGCGAAGGAGATGAGCAGACCCGATGCCGGACATGTTCTGCTCCGGCGTCTGCCGGCCCGTCGATCAGAACACCGCTTCGAGTTCGCCCCTGGCTAGCACTTGTACCTGGCACATCCTCCACACACTCAGGCCCAACTGGACAAAACCGGTCGCACTAGACTCAAACTAGAATCCTCCAACACTTTGGCCATACGCTTTGTTACGTTCTACGGCCAGTCCTACTAAGACGAGATTTTCTCTCGGGGAATTCCGTCGAATTGTACTCCGCAGACAATGATATTCGCGTTGGATTCGTAGGTTCAACTAGACCTCTGTTGGGTTGAATACGAGTGCGAGGAATTACATCAGGTACTGGAATGCGTCATATCCGATTGTAGTCTGTCCATGAATTATGTACAACGTCCGATGCGCCATATGTCCATGCGAATCCCTTAGCGAGTGTTGTCAGCTGGTCACCGCCAAGCTCTGGGGTTTTCTCACAGTGGATCACGAAGTTAACCACTGTTCTCTACAAGTCTACAATGCAGTGTCTGCCTAATAGTGGACTAGTAAACAGCGGGCGTCATATGAACAGATAATCGTACGACAAGAAACGCAGCGGTCAGCAGCAACTGGGGCAACAACGTATCTGTGAAGGTGGATTATTAGTACAAATGAAAAGAGTATCATGGTGACTGGCGCACCACAACAAACTAGCGCATCACTCGAGAACGCGTTTCTCTCCCTTGTGTCGAGAGTTCGTCAACCTCGCCGAGGGGATCCCAGCCCGCTCGACCTAGAGTGGTAGGAGTGGCATGATCTTCCCCACCATCTGTCATAGTAGATGGCTCCTGAGGTTCTTGAAGCCCGTCCTCCGGCGATTGACGACTACCAGGTTGCGAGACATCTCGTGATGCTAGCAACCCGACCCCTGAGTCGGTCAAGGCAATGTACGAGAAGAGCGGCGAGGCCGGAGCATGTGGAGGAGAACGAGGAGGGTCGTAGATCTCGACGTCCCGTTCTAGCTCTATAATCCTTGTAGGGGCCGCCGATGGCTGTCCGGAAGTGCGAGCGACGAGGGGACCGTCAAAGGCCACGGTGAGTTTCGGAATGTACGGGAGGGAGATTCGTGCATATCGCACGGGACTCCAGGAGAGGTTGTTGCGCACAGTGAGCGTGAGCGCGTGTTCGGTGACTTCGTGGATGTTGATAACCGAGCCGTGGATATGAACATCGTATGCGTCATAAGACTTGGCAGAGCCAGCCACGCAAAAGGGGGGCCGGTAAAGTGCATTCGATAGGAGGAGAAGCCGCACGGAGGACCCAATACGCAGCGGTTGAGAGGGACATATTGGGACCTCGTAATGGTATACCAACGGAGGTTGGCTGGCTTCCTGTGCGAACATCGGCATGTAGCTTTGGTGGGTCCATTTAACATATACCGGTATGGGTGGTGGCGACTCGCTTGGGGGATTACTTGACGACATGAAGAGGGATTATGAGAGGGCATGGATGTGGTCAGAAGAAGGGCTGGCTCGTGAGTGAGGTGGCTTACGTGGCTTACGAGCGTAGGACGCAATCCGAGTGAACCGACGACAGGGTTACGTTACTCCACACCGGATACAAAGTTTGCAATGCATGCCGCTATATTAAGCATACCACCGACAACCAAGATGATGCAGACAAAGTGGGAATCCACCGTGCCATCGCATTGTGTGTGCTGCAAGGTCGGGCTAGCAGGCAAGAGACAAGGAGTCAAGTACGGAGAGAAGATCTTCCGATCTAGCCGCAGACGGGCGCCTGTCGCACTCGGCTCAGCGGCGAACCCTAGATCGTGGTTTGCAACTTTACCATGGACTTCGACGAGTCATCCTCGACCAGCCTCCCCCGCGAGTTCGTCGCCGTCGTCCTCGCGGGCTTCGGCAGCGAGTAAGCTGTGAATTCTTGTGCGCCTGTAATGGCTAACTCAAGAGTTTTTGCAGATTATTGCCCCTCACGAGCAATCATGTAGATGAGCCGTGTCCCAAGGCGCTTCTCCCGATCGCAAACAAGCCTATGCTGGACTATCCCCTCGCTTGGCTCGAGAAGTCTGGCGTCACAGGTAGCGTTCCCACACGCCGTTGTTCCATGTATGATAATAATGTTCTGCAGATGTACTGCTTATCTGCCCCACATCTCATGGCTCGGCGATGTCTAATTACATCCAATCGGATGTGTCGGGCCTCTTCCCTGCCCTTCGCGTCGATCTGCAAACATACGAGGAGTCACAAGATATGGCCGTCGGGACCTGCACTCTGCTTCGGCATTTTACCTCTCGCATCCAAGCTGATTTCATTGTCCTCCCTTGCGACTTCATTCCACCACCCTCACTTTCCCTCGCCCAGCTTCTCAACAAGTTCCGTACGGAGACGACATATGACGGTTCGATCGCGACCGTCTGCTTCTACGAAACTAGCAAGCCCGACAAGGGCACTACGACAGAAGAATGGGGTCCTCTCCCATCAAATACGCCTATCGTGTTCGACGACCGATCAGGCACACTACTCTACGTCGACTCGCCCGACGATGTCGACAATAACAGTGACGAATTCGAACTACGCATGAGCCTCCTTTCGCAGTACGCTTTGCTGCGCATAGTCCTTCCTGCAGTGGCTTACTGTTGTTGCTCAGATACCCCCGCACTAAGCTCTCATCAAGCTTCCGTGACTCCCATGTTTACGTCTGCAAGCGGACTGTTCTCGATGTCCTTGCGCAGAAGGAACATCTAGACTCCTTAAGGGAAGAGTTCATTCCTTGGCTATGCAAGCCCCAATACCAACGCACGCGACGAGAAAAATACGGCAACGGTCAGCTACCTCCCCTCATGCCTACTCCCGCCGCACTGATCAATTGTTGCACTCCTACAGTCCTCAGCTCGGTCACAAATAACATCTCTCAAGGTCAGGCGCTCAAGCACTCCACGGTGCATCTTCCCGTCGACAAGGCCCGCCTACGACACTCGTCAGAAGGCACAGAGCCGGACGAGGAGCAGCACATGCGCTCCGTCGTGCCGTCTCCCGTCGAGCAGGACGACGAAGATGCGATCCCGCCCAGCCTCCGCGTTGGCCTCGTTGCGCACCGTGCAGCTGCTGGGTTTGCGTCCCGCGCGAACAACCTTCACGCGTATCTCGAGCTGAACCGTTTCGTCAGTCTTTTCATCTTTTCGACCGAGGGTCAGACCGCTGACGGAAGTTCGGCGCCGCAGTTCCTGGGCCAGACGCCCTACGTCCTCCCCTCGGATCCCGAGAACCGGATCCTCATCGACCAAAAAGCGCAGATCTCTGGCGACTCCATGGTCGGCCGTTCGACGCGCGTCGAGGAACGCGCGAGCATCAAGCGGTCCGTTATTGGGAAGCATTGCGTCATCGGCAAGATGGCCAAGGTCGTGGGCTGCGTACTTCTGGACCACTGTGTCATTGCGGATGGGTATGCACTCTTCATCGCCGATCAGATAGGCTCACTGACGTTCTTTCAGAGCGAAGCTAGAAGGGTGCATCCTCGGTGCATACACGAAGGTCGGCGCAAAGGCCGATCTGTCTCGCTGCATCACACAGCCAGGATTCGACGTGCCAGCAGGAGGTAGCGCCATCTCTTTTTCCGTACATGACTTACATGCTTACGGCCCATACAGAGAGCTTCAGACACGAAAAGCTCGAGACCTCCGACTGGACAGCCCATGAGACGTCTGAAGACCAAGACTCAGATGAGTCGACAGAAGAGGAGTCGACAGAAGAGGAAAGCGAGTAGATGCGAGGACGGTGACAGCGAACAGAAGAAATATTCATATACGATGACTGTACGTATGCTAGGGATACAACAGTACAGTACAGGGGAGCGGCGAGAGCAGAAGCGATATATATGTATCCATAGAGAACGTCCTCATCGACGCCCGGACCTCGCAAGCTTTCATCGATTTCTTTGCGTGTTGCCCGCCATCTGCGCCCCGAGACCCTGTGCGAAGCGCGCACCACGACCACCCCTTGCACCACCTGCATCGACAGATCGGAGTCAGATTTCCGCTCATCACCAGTAAGTGGAATTGCTGAACACGTACCACGGGCACCACCCCTCGCACGATCACCGCGGCGATTGCGCTCCTGTGTCTGCTCGCCGCGCTTGTCGCCCTTGCCGCCGTCGGCACGGTCGTTCCATCCCGAGCTCACTCCGAGCTTCTGATCGAGCGCCTTCTCGTTCTGCTCGACCATCGTGTTCACCTTGTCCGCAAGCGTCTGCGCGAGCTGCTGCGTGCGTGTAAGGTCGACGCGGTTGAACACGATCACGCCGGCGGATTGGTCGAGCGCGGCGGCGAGCTCCTCGTTCCAGATCATCTTCGACACAAGCGATGTCACCGCGCGGAGCGGGAGCGAGAACGTGCGTGCGAGGAGCGAGAGCGAGAGCGTGCGATAGTGCGGCGCGTACGTGAATAGGTACGTTCGCAGGCCCTCCTCCTGGATCCGCTTCGCCAGCATGTCCTTCACCTGCGTGCACTCGGGCATCAAGCTCCAGATCTTGATACTTTGGATGAGGTCTCGGCACTTCTCCCACTCGCCGTCCTGGAGCGCCTTGCTGGCCTGCATGATGTGGTCTCGGGTGCTCTCGGGAGGGCCCGTGAAGACCTGACGATCCGCGAAGTCGAGAAGGCGGCGGAAGGGCTTCGAGATCGCCTTGCGCTTCTGTTCGTCGGAGTCAATGCTCGCCAAAAGAGGGATCTCGACGAGCATGCTGGAAACAAGGAATGCGGCCTCAAGAAGCTCCGTGTTGATGTGCATGTGGAAAGGAAGTTGCCTTTGGCGTTCGGCCTTCTCCTGCTCCGGCGTGAGGACCTGGTACCGTTGTTGGTGGACACCTTGTGCAAGAAGCTCCTTGACACGCTGAGTCGCGAAGATGTCCTGGAGGGTTGCTTGCGACTCCTTAATGAGGCCGCAACGGAAAGCGCTAAGGCCGAGCTGAACGACCGTCCGGTTGTACAAGATCTGAGTAGCAACGTCGGCATTGTGAATAGACTCCTGCAGGTGTGACATAAGCAACATGTCACGAGCGGTGTGGAAGTTGTTGTGGAGGGCGTAGTGGTAGATGTGACAGAGCATAGCGCGAGTGCGCAGGAGAGAGTTGCCAGACTTGTATAGATGTACACAGAGCGAGTGGATGAGGGAGGAGGTTTCGCCATCCGATGAGAGGACCATAGAGGGTTTAATGTCTGACGCAGACACGGCAGCCTCGAGAGCGAGAACGACGGGGTCGGGCTGCGAACCATCAGTTAGTTTCAAGTACACAACGACGAATAACCTGCAATTACCTTAGAATAAATATGCTCCAAACGGCGTATGATCACTCGGCCAAGGGGGTCTTCCTGCTTCTTCTTCTCATATAACGCTTGAGCGCGGCAGATCGTGCAGTACAAACCCTTCTCGTCCTTCAGCCTATCAACATACTCCGTGCCGTGAGGGTCGATATTCTGCAAGCTTTTCGTGAACTCATCGTCCAGCCGGTCGACGAAGCTGATAACACTGCCGCGGATGCGAACGATGCCATCCTTCTCCGTCTCGGGGGAGCGCTCGGCAAGGTCATCGTAATCTTCGGTGATCTCCTGAATAGAATACTGCGGCTCGTTGGCGACGATGACGATGAGCTGATCGACTTCACGCTGAGCAGCGACCCAAAGCTCGGCGGGCATGTGGGCGGCAACCGCAGAATTGTAGTCAAAGCGGGAGGCGACGAGGGCGAGCAGGACGCGGATGCGCTGGTATGATGTTACTGAGACCTCGAGGAGTTTCTCAAGAATGCGAATTTGCTCCGTCCTGTCTGTGTTCTGCACGAAAGGCCTGAGTACGAAAGGAGGGTGCGCACGCGACGAGGAAGGCTAACCTTCTTTCCACGAGCCTCCTGGATGACTTGTAGGTTCTTGAAGATGCTCTCGGCAGTGAACTGCATGGCCTTGCCGCCCTTGCCCACAGTCGTGAAGTCCTCGTCTTCGTCCTCATCCTCGTCCTTCTTGACCTTCTTGGCTTTCGCAGGCGCAGGCGCAGACTCGGGAGCAGCAATAGCCGTATACTCGCGCTCAAAGGCTTCAGGGTCCTACAACCGACCGGAGTCAGACACCTACGCATAAATGAGCATATGGCTACTCTCACCTTCTGGTAGCGCTGGAGCTCGGACTCGAACTCCTTCGAAATCTTCTTGACCTTTTGCTTTACAGCCGTCAGACCACGAGCATTGCTCGCATTCATTTTTTTCTTTGACTCTTTGTCCTTCGCCACCGCGGCATTGAGCGAGCTCTCAAGGCCAACAACCGTACGCAGGAAGAACGGAGGAACAGGCTCGGAGATGTTTTGCTGCCGTTGTACCATACGAACGAGCTTGTCGAATTCTGGAGCATATTCCAGAGGATACGCATGAGAAATTGGCCCGGGGAACGTACTAGTACCTAGAGATAATGTGAAATCATGCGCACCGTTCGAGATCGCTACCCAGTCATTGATTTTGAGCGCATTGTCCATCAGCTTTCCCGTCGCCTCCATCTCGTCTAACCTCTTATCTTTTGCGCTTTTGACTACTCGCTTCACGTCTTCATCGGAATCCTCGTCTGAGGATGCTCCCCGTATGAACCGACCGCCGGCCTTTGGCTTCGCCTCCTGCTCCTCATCGTCGCTGCTCATCTCCTCCTCCTCATCTGACGACTCATCGGACGAGTCGGAGTCGGCTGCACTCTTCAAGAATCGGGACATGGCTGGCTTGGCTGCGGGGGCGGCCTGCTTCGGAGCGTCGTCGTCGCTGGACATGAGCTCCTCCTCCTCTGAGGAAGAGCTGTCGGAATCGGAGTCGCCTGCGGCACGGAAGAATCGAGACATGATGTTGGAAGGCTCTGGGGTAGATGTACGAGGGAAAATGCGAAGCCGCTGGGGGCGAGGACGTCGAGGACGATGAACGAGGGGTATATGGAATCTGGCCAAAAAATTAAGATTCGGATTCGCCGTCGATTAGATAAGCGAGCCCGTCTATCGCCCAGAACGGTTGCGTTTCGACCAGTACTAGTACTTCCCGTCGGCGCTTTCAAATTAATAGTAGTCTTTCACTAGTTCTCACAATACCACATCATCCAACCCCTACAACGTTGATGACTCGTACAGAAATGGTGCGAACCAAGGCTGTGAGTGGATTTACTGATAACTAAATACATATTACATGACATAAGTTGTGTCCTTATGACTACACTAACGTTACAGACTGTGGAGCCGTTCGCGAAACGTCATGATGGGCTGCTTTCCCGATGCATTGAGCCTAGTGGTGGGTTTGGCGGTAACGCTCCGCCAAATATCTATAGACGAAGTTACTTCTAACCCTCCGTACGAGCCATAAGCATTCCGACTTACCCTTCACCGGTCCAAAGCGCGATCAAGCCAGCGGTCACAGACGAAACGACGCGACGGTCCCACGTGGACTTGTCCCAGTTCACATACGAGAAGTAACCGACAGTACCGAGAACGCCGGCATTCACTTTACCACCATGGTGAGTAACCATAGCACTGTATCATTCTACTGGGAAGAGCACTCACAGACTCCAACAAGGCCGCCCAAGACACCTGGCCTCAAGATCTGCTCGCGGGCTTGGCGATAAAGGACTGCGCCTTCTTGTTTCGCTTGCTTGGCCTCACTTTGGCCCCGAGGCGTCTCGTAATATTTCTCTGCAGCGTAGCCTTCTGCAGATAGGAGCGCGAAAGCACCCGCCACAGCCGACAAGATCGCACGCGTGTCACGCTGGAGGTGTGGCTTGGAGTAAAAAGCGTATGCTGCTCCCGAGACTAGGCCAACGTTCACTGCAAGTGGCGCAGGTGAGCCGTCATAGCCACAACCCTCGGCAAACGCGTACCGAGACCTATGAGGCCGCCGGCTACTGCGGGATGCAAGATGTACTGCTTCGCAAGGTTGAGAAGGTAGAAGCCTTCCTGCTCCACTTCATCTATATAACGGCGGCGGCGGGTGGGCGTGCGGTCTGGCGCTTCCGAAGGTATGTCTTTAATGGAGGTCTCGGTGGCAGGATTCTGCTTGAAGTCGGGAGAGACGATATTGACCTTAGCTGCATCGTCGGCGATGTTGTCCGCGCTGGGCGGCTCCGTGGTCAGGAGGGCAGGATCGGGCTGAGGCTGCCGAGCAATGAGAACCACAGTGACGCTGCGGCATGCGTGCACTCACCTGCTGAGAGGGCGGGGGCGCATTCTGAGCAGCGACGGAGGCGTAGGACATGGCTGACGGTGGAGAGCGATAGGGCGAGCTGGATGGGTTGAGGCGGAGAGTCGCGAACGGCCGCGACTTGGAATTTAAGTAGACGTAGGCTATGACATCATTGCTCGTGTGCCGCGACTACGTCACCAGAGCTCGAACCCATCGCGCGAAAACGCGTCCTCGTCCTCGGCCACAAATGCGCACGCGCCGGTGTAGAATGCTCTCCCCTCCACACGCACACGCCCCGCACCCGCGTCGCTGCCGACGAACGCGCCCGCCTCGCCGCCAGGACGCGCAGACAGCGGCGAGTCGAACCGCACCCGCTGCCCCGGCCCCAACTTGAACAAACCCTTGGCGCGCGCCAGCGCCACCCGCGCAGAGACACCCGACCCAGTGGGCGACCGGTCCACTTGCTGGTTTGCAAAGAAGCATATGCCCAGGCGGCCATCGCCTAGACCGCCCAGTCCCTGTCGGGTCTCCCCTTCGTCCACAACGATGACCCCATACAGATCCTCCAGCTCCGATTCGAGTCCATGGCCGCGGAACAACTCTGGGCTGGCCGCCACCAAGTCCTTGACAGTCGCCGTTACCTCGTCCAACCGCTTCATGTCCACCATTCCAGCCCTGGCACCCTCAAAACCTAGCTCCTTCTCCTGAACGATCACGTAGAATGCCCCGCCATATGCCAGATCCACTTTGACGCTGTGTCGACCGACTGCGCGAAGTTCGGGCCATAATCTCTCCTCGGGTATATCAACGACCAGGTCTGTAGCTGCCGCGAAGCTGTTCACGCTGATGAAGGTCACTTCTCGGTTGGGATTGGCCCGTACTCTGCCTGCTTTCAACACGCTCGGGACGGTCACCTCCACAACGCCACATGGGGCATGTAGCCGCAGCTTGCATTCGGATTTGGCGGCATCGAACGGGATCTGTGCTCGCCTCGGGAAAACAGTGGCGTCCTCGGTATCGACCAAGAAACGTCCTAGGGCGATGGTTGCATGGCCGCACATCGTCGAGTACCCTTCTATCTCGTTGCCGGTAAGTTGGGTCCGCCTTCCTCACGTCTCGAGCCAGCTTACCGTTGTGGCAGAACAAGACTCCTATGTCAGCCTCGCCTGACATCGTCTTCTCCGTCTCCGGGACGAGTATGGCGCCATACATCTCTTTATGCCCTCGTGGCTCTCTCATTAGTCTAGCACCTCGGATGAGCAACGGTCGCTGTACGTAGCCTCAACGATCGTCGTACCTCTGCCTAAGATGGTCCACCTTTGCTTTAGCGTATAATCTCTTCTCCAATAACGTCTTTCCTTCGAGTGGTGGGTAGCCCTCCACCACGATACGGGTCGGCTGTACCACGCGTAGTCAGTGATGCTATCAGCACAGTAGACTCTCATTGAGTTGTGGCAAATAGCAACTCTACCTCTCCTCCCGTATGCATATCGACGGTCTTAATGGTCCTTGTCTTCTCCCCGGCGCTGATTTGTGAAAACACGTCCATTTGGCGAGTTCTCCGATGCTGAAGGTATGGATTAATACCACTGTCGCAATGCACGAGTCCAGCCTTGGTGAATCATTAGAGGTTTCGCAGGCCAGCGGTTCCTTGATCGCGCCGGCCCGACGGTCCGAGATTACTTAGTTTGTGAGATCCTCACGAGCAGGCCGGGTCCGCAGACCGATACAGTGCTTTGTTGACGAGAAGGATTGACGCACACTACTACGCTTCCGAGTGAATGACTCGGCGTTTCAAGTGGCATCGACACTAATGAGAGGCTCGCAAACGGGTCAACAGCTGGTATCTAAGATTTATAAACATTGCTACGACACGGTGAGGATAAGAGAAGTGACAAGATGCATCAAGCATTCTAAACCGAGTTATGACATTCTGGGAGTACACCGTGAGCAACAAGGCCTACCGCGGCGACCATGACTACCATGTGACTCACCAGATATCAGCGGCCCGCCGTATGAGTATCTACGCTGCGGAAGATCGTCCCTTGACCGCTCTACAGCAAGGTGGTTGAGCTCGCACTGGCAGCTTCGGCGACCGCTTGAGTGCAGGGTGTGGACGTAGGAACAGCCGTCGTCGTTGTACTCGCTGAACATGGGGCACTACTCGTCGCGTGATTCCTGATCGCACCATCCCTTGTCGACGTCGTGTGAAGGGTGGAGGTTGATGAATAGATGCTGGTGCTATTGGATGTGGGAGTAGTGCTGCTGCTGGCGAATGTCGAAGAGACGTTGGCGGATATGATCGAAGAGGTGCTGGTGGACGCCCAGGCGCGGGAGATGCTACTGCCGCTCTCGTCCACTCTGACCGGCGCGCCCGCGTCGTTCTGCTTCCGAATCTCCGCGATGATGACGGCGGTGAGGGTACCCGCTAGGGGGATGAAGGCGACGATGAAGAGGATCAAGAAGCGCCACCATACTCGCTTGTTGACCTCAGGCGGACGGACTTGGGACAGGGTCAGGGCCATCTCAGTCTCTGAGAACGTGCGGGGAGCGACGGGACGCCTTTTAGGTTCGGCGTCCTCAGAGCCTCTGGCGGTGCTGTCGGTGGAGTTGGAGGATACGTCTCCGAAGCGAGGAGGAGTGGGGCGGGCTTGCGTCTCCGGGACGAATGCCGTCCGCGCCTGCAAGCGTGCCAGGCCATTTCAGTCAGTCAGTATACACGGTGTAAGAGACGAGTGGGTACGTACCATACCAGCGCCATAGGGAGTATCCGGTGACGGCGGTCTGTACATATCGACGAAGTGGTGTACGAAGGTGGGAGGAGAGATGTGCAGAACTTGAAGAGTGTAGCGGGAAGGAGTAAAAGGCGAAGAGAGGTGAGGGATGAGGGGACACTGGAAGCGTGCAAGTCGTGCTCTTTATATGCGCTTCTAGCACCTCTGCCTCGGATATTATCAAGGGGCGTCGGATGTCTGCTCAACGTCGGCTTCAACGTCTAGGGGACTACTGCTCCTGTCGGCCGCACCCTTGACCGCATCGTGTATAATCCAAGACTTTGTCCATCATGCCTTTTGCCACTCTGACTATAGCACAAAGCCATTCCGAGGGTGGTTTCTACATGCTTTAAACGGTGGGTACAGACACACCATCAACGAACTTGAATGAGATTTATCTGGGATGCTGCGTCAAGACGGTTTGCGATGATGACGTCAACCCCTCTCCTATTTTGGAAATTAAGTTAGGAGACTCCGGACCCCTTATGCCCCTAGGATAATGGGTCCCCTGAAGAAAGGGGGATAGAGGAGGGAGAGGGGCAGCGCGATTTGAGAGCATCACCAGAATTGTTGATTTGTCGAATTTGGTGTTTATGGGACTCGAGGGGCGGCGGTGGAGCATCAACTTGGCCGGAGAAGGGCGCGTAGGCAAGACCGACGCGTTCTCGCCCTGCATACTGGATAGAAGATAGGGGCCGGAGGGTAACTGAAGCGGAGAGTGTAAGCTTGGGGAAAGAGGAGAGTATTCAAGTCGACTAACCAGTCAGCGCTTGGTCAGCGCGGAGCTCGAAACGGCGACGGGAATCGTATCATAGGCGCCCAACACAACTCTGGCCCAGAGTGCTGACTCGTTGTCGCGAGTTGCGACCTTCACGCATTGAAACTAAAAGTCTGATCACAGCCAGGCCATCAGCGCATGGTACGAACCTCTAACACGGTAACATGTGTATTTTAAATTTGTTGTTACTCATTGTGTTGACAGGCGAGGAATTGTCACCGTCGCATTTACCTCATAGGCTCATACTATGTACTACTGGCCGGGCTGGCGACATTGAAATGGGGCGGATCGCGATATTCTATCCTCATAAATATTCAATGCCTCAACTTTTTGTCCCATCGATGTGCTCAATTTCGTCACCTGAGGTCTTATATTGACGTTGGCCATGTGATTGAGAGCGCATCTCTCAGCACGATTCCTGCGCACCTGCGGCTCCTGGAGCACCACTGAACTCTTTGGTGTGCACATAGCTCCCAAATTTCGTACTAATGGCTGAGTTAGCGATACGTTGAAGCCATGCTGTCTAGATTACCGGCATACTAAGATGTGTGCTCGGCATGTGTTTGTTGCAGATCTCCGATGCGAAGAGAGGCTGACGCGACAGTCCGCACAACGTCAGCCGCTGCACCAGTCTATAACATCCCTCCTGGACGTTGGTACACCGCCAAACTTTCTCGGGGTGGCGACAAGCCGGGCCGGTCCTGTCATGATCGGCTGGGTAGGCGGGATCTCCTCCTGGTTGCCGTCAGGCCGCCCCGTCCGGATAGCGTCAGGCCGCTGTAAGCTGATGAGCCTGCCGGAGGCTTGAGGCCCACCACAACTCCATCGCGGGACAAGTGAGGTGCCCCTCACGCCTCTCCCGGGGCGTCTATTTCAATCGAAAACAAAATGTCCAGCCACCGCGTCGGTATGCCGAGGCTGCCGCAGTTGCGCAATGTTTGGTTCATCAGGCGGAGCTTCAACGGGAGGACAGCTCTTCCAAAACTCCCCGGACTTGTCTTCCCTTGTCTTCCTCATCCCTCCGTTGATCTCTCTTCCTCTCTCCTTTCTGAGTCTGTCCCGACAACGCATTTGGACAAGGTACGTTTTCTCTGCTGTTGTCCCTATCTGTATCTACCCTCCTACTTCTCCGTTCTATCATTTTTGTATGCAGGCTAGTTCACTGGCAGCGGCGCTGGAGTTAGCAGAATATTAGTCTGACATTGGGTAAGTGCTCCACTAGTTCCCGTGTTCGGTGCCCCTCCCCCAGTCAAGCTGTGTCTCACACCTCCCGTGTCTTTCCCCCTATGATTTGTTCCGACTATCCACAGCACAATCGTCGCTAAGCCAACCACGCGCTGTACCAGTGTATCCCAGCCGGCGGAAAGTGTACGTTCAGACTGCCCTGTACTAGTGACTTGTGTCGTTCGCCCGCTAGTTCTAGTGTTCCGGGGTGGGAAAAGTATTGGGTTGTTGTCGATTTAGTATACTGTGTAGACTGTACTACAGTTGTTAGTCCTAATTGTGCTGGTATCGTCTAGCAGTAATACATTTATTTGAACCATTCTTCGTCTTTTGATCGTCTGAACAAAGTGATTGCGAGCCGCCATTCTATCCGACACGCGAACCGGGCGCTGATCTCGAGTATCGTTTGCCGTTGTATGACTTAACATGTTGGCGCCGGGCAGTTCGTCAGGCCGCCGTCAGACCCGCCCGCCAGCTGACGGTCAGCCCCCTCTGAGATCAGCATGGTGTCATTTTCGTTTTTTGCATGACCGCCAGCTGATATGGGCGCTGTCGACAGCCGACCGCCCACAGGCGGCGCCATCATCCGTCCCAGCTGACGATCAGGTCGCCCCGGGTTGGCGGTGTACGACCCTCGCTTCAACCATCACCACCAATCCCTTTACTTCGACCCCGGCAGGTCGGTCTCATCGCATCCTACTTCTGTTCCTTTAGTCTCAACGACTCCTTCGAACTGTCGCTAACGCAGACGTCAGCCTCAACAATCTTCAGCAGTGTTCGACCACCGAACAGCGGGTCTGGAACTTGCAAGATAGTCGTAAGTCGCCATGCCCATGGAGTTGCGGTTCACGATACTAACATTGATCAGGTTACAGCGCCGAAGTGTAAGGCCCCAATCGGGCAACCATCCGCAAACGCGCGCCGGAACGGGTGCGCTGCCTGTAGGATGCCGAAGACTCCCGGCCCACGGGCGAGGATCTCCAAACGCGTCCTCGGTGCAACGTTCCGGTTGACAAAGGTGCGTCGCGTTTCGAGTCAAGGTAGGTGCATTATGTTAGGCTTCAAGGTAAGTGCGTCTCGATATGCAGAGAGGTAAGTGATTTTCAAGTGATGTGTCAAGGTGAGTGACATTTTCTATGCGTAGAGGTAAGTCTGTTTCAGTTCTGAGTAAAGGTGGGTGCGTCTCGGGTTTGACGGATTTGAGGCTGACATGAACAGACCTCAAGAAAGATAGAAGGTAAGTCCCGAGGGAGGGCGAGCTGGCTCTTCAGCTCGTCCTGGCGCAGACCTTTTCGTGGTCCTCGGGATAAGTACCGTCGCAGCTTTGCTGGACGGGAAACCAACATGCGCCGAAGCTCGTCACAGTAGCTGGTAGTGGATGTACATGTTACGGGAATTGACATCATCACTCACTTAACTGAGATCCGATTTTCAAAATGCGACACCGCGATCACGTGCCCCAACATCCAAACATGAGTCGTGTAGGCGCCTGAAGCTGCCTCAGGCGCGAGCCACGACTGCTGTTGAAACATTCTACGATCCTCTATTGCTTTACCTCTACCAATACTTGCGACACAGCACGTCTGAGCACTAGCCCTTACTACGCCATATCCTATATCGTTCAAAGTTGATGCCTCCGAAAGCACCCGTGATTTCCGTTGAGGCGAGTGTCGCATTTCCCGTCCTGATCACTGACCATTCCCTTACCTTTGACGCGAATCCTCAGTGTCACAATCTGTCGCACCTGCTAGAAGAGCTTGGCGCTATACAAGATGCCCTTTCTGTCCCAGAGACAGAGGAAACATGGGACTCCATCTCCGATGCTCTTATCCATTTCACCGCCCTGTGCAACGGCAATGCCGAGACGTACCCCGCCGATCTCGTGTCGGCCCTGCGCTCGTCATCCCGACCAATCAACTCCGCCCTCAACTCAGAACGAACGCGTCTCTCCGGAGCCGCTACTGATTTCCTGACCACTGCTGTGACCACTTTGGCAAGTGATTTCGAGCCCCTCGTCCCTCACTACCTCCCCACCCTGTTCAACCTCTGCACACGGGCGAACAAAGTATTTGTCAACCGAGCGAAGACTTGCATATCAGCCCTTGTTCAGAACACGCAAGCCCCAGTCATCATCCACTACTGCTCGATATCCGTAACGGATAAGTCTGTATCCCTCAGGCTGGCGGCGGCAAATGCCATGATGCAATGCCTCAACTGTTTTAACCCTCCTGACCTCGAGAAGGAACAGCGCGCAAAGGAGATTGAGGCTACCATCCGGTCAACAGCTGTGGATGCTAGTGCGGATGTGCGGAAGGTGGGGAAGAAGTTATTCGAGGCCTATAAGATCCTCTTTTCGGGTCGTCTGCATAGGTGCGCCCGCTACTTCTATGCGCTCTCTTCTCGGTTAACCTCGTGATGGTAGTTTTACAAGACCTCTTTCTCCCCGGACACGCAAGTATCTGGACATTAAGGCTACCGCTCCAGCCGCACAACCGTCTTCCCGCCCGGCTTCCTCGCAATCAACGCGTTCTACCCACAGCGAGACACGCTCCACAGTCCCAGCCTCATCCGTTCAACCCCACCCAACCTCGTCAAACTCGGCCGCCACCCAGCGTCCGAAACACGTTCGCTCTGTATCCTCATCGCAAGCTACCTCCCATGTCCACGTAGCTCCTCAACGTCCCCTCCGGGCGGCCACGCCTGAAGTGTCAGCCCCTGTTCGTTCTCAGGAAGGCCCGCGCAGGGAGCACCGTGAGCGCGAGGAACCCCGACGCCTCAATGTCGACATGCCCCCTCCTGACTACATACCCTCGCACCACCCGGGCCCGCAACGGCCGATGTCAGCAATGGAGCTTGGGTTCCCTAGCAGCGGTGTTGCACCCGAACGGGTGCACGTTGGGCCTCAGCGCGTGCTTAGGACCGAGTTGACCACCCAGGCTGGGGCGTCTGGCGCACACGCAGCCGTAACACGGACCGCCCCGATCCGCCCAATCCCATTCGCCTCCCAGGCCGCCACGGCGAATGACGGGGAGGTTAAAGTACATGCCAAAGGAGGTGCACGACGCGTCTTGCGCGTACCCGAGCCCGAGCCCGCGACCGAGGTCCCAAACGGGAAGGGCAAAGCAACTGCCCCAGCGCCGCCGGCTGCGCCCTCGAGGCCTACTCGTCAACGGACCATTTCGACGAGCAAGTCTACACCAGCTGGCCCGACGGCTCCCCCATTAACTAAAGAGGACCTTGCTCGCCCGAAGAAGCTTGCGTCATCGATGGGTGCGTCGTCGCGGACGGGTGCCAGTTCTGGCGCGACCGCCCCGACCGCGGCAGCGGTAGCGAGAACACGGACGGTGTCGACGCTTACGGCGACCACAGCTGCTGCCGCTGCTAAGACTAGTCGTCCAGTTTCGGCGGCGACCGCGAGCTCGAGAACTCGGCATGAGGAAAAGGAGAGGGCAGTTGAGAAGGAGAGGAAGGAAAAGGAGGCTGAGAAGGGCAAGGCGGCTCCTGAGAAGGAAAAGAAGCTGGCTGATAAGGAGATGAGGACGGTCGACAAGGAGCGGAAACCTGCCCCCGTCGATGGAGAGAGGGAGCGGGAGAAGGCTGCTCGCTCCAAAGCCTCTTCAAAAGCCTCTTCCGCTCCTCCTCCCGCAGCTGCAGCCACGGTCACGATGCGCGACAAGACGAACCGAGTGCACGCCAGGTCCGGCGCTGCCCACACTTCAAAGCATCCATCGAAGGAGGCCGCTCACAAGGATCCGCACAAGAGTTCTTCCAAGACACGCCGGGCGCAGGAATCCCACGACGAGGTCTCTACCGTTGCGCCGTCGGACGTCCCGCTGCCGGACTCGCCCGTTGTCACGCCCTCCATCCCACCGGAGCCGTCGCCGGTGGTCGACCTACTCGAGCAGACCTCCGTTGAGGTCGCTATTCCTGTGCTGGAGCCTATCCAGCCACAAGTTTTCACGGCCGTTCCTACGCCTGCCGAGATCCCACTCCCAGCTTCTAGATCCCCGTCTGAGGGTAAACGCACACCTCCCGCTCCCGAGGACGCCCCGCCAATGGTTATCAACGTTCTCGAGCCACACACTCCAACCCCCGTGCAGCAGTCACGGAGACGTGTCGAGGTTGAGCAGACACCCATTTCGGCGCTAGTCGCGTCGATCGAGATGGGTTTCATGAAGATGCACCAGGGCGTACCGCTGACACCCATGCGGGAGGAAGATGAAGAAGACGAGAGCATGGTGGTTGCAGACGAGTCAGAGAGGGATGGGAGGGTATTTGGCGTGGACGATTTCCAGCCAGTTGCGATTCAGCCTCTCTTTTCGAGGTAACACTCGCTGTATGCCTGATGGAGTCGCGGTGATGAGTCGTCGTCCGCATGAATGTTGTCGATGTAGTCGCGGACGAGGTCGTATTGCTTCTAGCGATGCTCTATTGATGCCTTACGTGCACTCTGTTTGTGTCGGCGATGAATGCTAGACCATGGGATTACGCAGAGTAGATATATCTGACACGCAACACTTCAATCTATAGCATGCGCGCGCACTACCTGCTCTGAGACGCATGAGTATTATAGTAGACCAGATATTCGGCGCAGTACTCACTGCCTAGCCATACCACCAGATCAATGTGAGAGGAACAGTCTGCCCTTTGCCCTCCGACGCGCCAGCATTTTCCGGCCGTTCAAGCTCTTGATGCGAGACAGGAATCCATGCTTGCGTTTCCTCTTCCGCTGCGAGGGTTGGTACTCTTGTCCCTTGGTGTTGTGTCGTACTTGGAGGAGAGGAGAAAATGCGGGGGAGAGGATGGCAGCGAGAGGGTTGAAGCGCGTCGCGAGCGAGGGAAGTGCGCGCAGGAGCGAAGATGTCGGGGTCGCAGAGGCGACTATGGGTCGGAATGGGACCAGTGAGGAGGCGAACGAGGTGGAGGCCACGACCCGTGGCACGGCCGCGGGCAGGACCGGCGGGCGCGAGAGGAGGCGAGCGAGCGAGGGGGGTACTCGCGGCATGCTACAAAGAAGCCGTATGCGTTCAGTACACGCTGCAGACAGAGCCTGAAGCACGAAGCTCACCTGTCGTGCAGGTCAGGAAACCCGCCGGACCGTGGCTGGTGGAGGACACAGCGAGAGCTGGAGAAGCGCCCGGAGAAGACGCAGGGACCCGGGAAGACGGGCGGGGAGACCCCGGAAAGCGCGTACTGATTGGGCAGAGGGCGGTTGAATGGCGCGTGCTGAGAGTCGGCAAGGGACTGGTTCAGTCGCCCTCGGTCTCTCTGTCCTCGAATATCTACCCACACGCTCGCTCCATCCACGTCTGCTCCGTCTCATGTTCCTCCATGTCCGTCACTCCAGGTAAAGGCCGCGTCTCCGGCATCCCCACCCCAGGCAAGACCAGCATCCCCACCCCGGGCATCCCGCGGCCCCGCTCAGGCTCATCCGCCGGCCAGCGACCCTCCGTCACAACCCAGGAGGACGACTTCGCGTCGAGAGCGTTCGCGGACGCAATCCGGGCCCATGATCCCGCGCTGCACCGCGGCCCGCGCGCGAGCGATCTCTCCTTGGCCTCCTCCCAACTCTCCCCCTCCTCCTCCGCCTCCTTCTCGCAAAACGGCGGTCTTTCCATCAGCGCGAGCATTAGGCCATCTTCCTCCGCGTCCTCCTACTCCGCCGCCAGTGCCGGCCGAACGCCGTCCGCCAAGTCAGCAGCGGCACGTCCGCCAAGTAGGACTTCGGACGTGTTTGCCCGGAGCGCCAGCCGGGCGGGGCGCGTCTTTGACATCGGGGACCATGTCCGTATCGAATCCCTCGGTTTCGAAGGCATCCTCCGGTATCTCGGCGAGATTGATGGCAAGCCGGGTATGTGGGCGGGAGTCGAGCTCAGCGGCGGATTCGCGGGCAAGGGAAAGAATAACGGGAGCGTTGCTGGGTGAGTGCTATAAGCATCTCAGTTGCCCGGACTCGCGCGATGGCCACGGCTTGACCGCTGTGCGTCGGGCGTACGCTCGTTGTAAGGCGTGGTTTTGGGGTGTGGCGTGCCGGAGTGAGATTTGACCTACGAATTCGCGTTACTATGCGCCCGTGCTAGTAACCTGGCGCATTCTTCCGCGCAGGGCGCTGAACATCCACTAGTCACGTAGAGCTAGCACCGAATGGTGTTATTTTACCCCTGATTTTCAACGCGTCGTATGGTGGCGCGGAGCATGTCAAGTACTACTCCGCTTTCAGGGTTTAGACTTGATTTTTGAATGCTAGGGTTCCGTACCTCCATGCCTTCCATCCGCATAATGACCCCTTCGCATGCTCATTTGTCCCTGTTGTTCAGGAAGCAATACTTTACATGCCCTCCAAATTGTGGTGTTTTCGTTGCCTCGACCAAGCTCTCGGTCGCTACCGTGGGCTCCTCACGACCGTCCTCTGTAGCGTCTGTACGGAGTGGCAGGATGACCCCTTCTTTCTCGGCGTCCGGACGTATGACGCCCTCTCATCTCCCCTCCATTGGAAACGGTCGGAAGACCCCGTCAATCTCCAATGGAAGAGTGACACCCTCGATATCTAACGGGAGAGTTACGCCTTCCATAGGCAATGGTCGTGTTACGCCAGCCGCATCGACGGGTCGCAAGACTCCTGGCTTGCAAACTCCTTCCGCGCGTCCTCGTCCATCAGTAACGACAACACGAACTTCCTTGGTGACTCCCGGACGGACTACTACTGTCCCTACCAATATTACACCTGGTTCCCGGGCGGCCAAGTACATAGGAATGACAGCCAAGCAACTCGCAAAGACACCAGGCAGCCCCTCACGAGCTTCGGGCTCAGCCAGTCCTGTCAGAGCCTTGGGTTCTCCGAGGCAGCCGCCCAGACAACTGGCCTCCCCCACCCGAAGCAATCCCGGCTCTCCATTTAGCACCCCGAAGGCATTAGGTTCTGCACGCCCAACAGGCATCGGCATGGGCCTTCCTACATCTACCACGCCTTCCAAATCCCGACCGTCATTTAGCAACACACCACGCGCCAGAATACCAAGCGCAGTCGCTATGCCCCCTCCTCCTTCTCCCTCAACTACCCTTTCCAGCCGTTCGGTGTCATTGACCGGGCCCCACACTCCCGTGGACCCCCCATCCGCCATGTCCGATCTTGAAATGAGCGGCAAAGCCATCCAGGATCGCATCGCTGGACTCATGTCCATGACCAACAAGACACCTTCCAGCCCTCGCCCAGACTCGCGGGTCTCCATGCCAGACTCCGCTGCCGCGTTCGAGCTACAGAGCCAGGTCGAGCGGCTCCAAGCGTGCCTCGACGCGGCCGAGAACGAGAACGAGCGGCTCCGCGCGGAGACGGGCACCCTTCGGACGAAGGTGGAGGGCGCGGAGAGCGCGGCGTCGGTGCGCATCGACGCGCTCGTCTCCGAGCGCGACCTGCAGGCCGCACGCGTGCTCGAGCTCGAAGCCGCGGCGCGTACGGCCGAGCGGACGCTGAGCGAGCGCGACGCGCAGGTGGAGGCTCTACAGCGTGCGGCAGACGATTCGACTCGGGCGGTGGAGAAGGCGAAGAGCGATGGGGAGGCGAGATTGCGCGACGTGCAGAGCAAGCTCGAGGATAAGGAGGCACTCGTTGCGCAACTCAAGGAGGCGGTTGCGGCGCGGGAGGGAGAACAGCACGAGAACGCGGACTTACTGAAGGCGAAGAACGGAGAGATTGCGTTGCTGGAGGCGCGTGTTCAGAAGGCGTATGCGGAGCTCGAGGAAGAGAGGAGGGAGTTGGGTGGACAGGTCGAGGAGCTCAGGCAAGCGGGTCAGGTACGTCCGTCTTCTTTATGTTGCATGACTGATTGCTGATATTTTGGCGCAGGAAACAATTGCGCTTTACGAAGAACGTCTCAGCATCGCCGACACGAAACGGTACGAGCTCGAGGACCTTGTCGTATCGCTCGAAGAGCAGCTCCGTCAGCAAGCACGTCCGCCCTCTCCCGGGGCTGCCGCCCGCCAGGCGTCATCCGCCGCAGAGATCGAGAACGAGATGCTGCGCGACCAAGTACAGCACCTGCAGAAGAAGATCTCCACGCTTGAGGACACGCTCGAGGATATGCGCGCGGCCAACGAGCGCGACGACGCGGCGGTGCGCGACCGCCTCAAGCGCTACAAGGACCGCGAGGAGGGCATCCGCAAGGAGCTCGCAGAGGCGCGCGGGGAGGGCGAGCGGCTGCGTAAGGCGGAGGAGAAGGCACGCGCCCGCGTTGAAGAGGTCGAGGAGGCGTTCCGCGAGAACGCGGCGACGCTCGAGAGCGCTCGCGCGGAGATCGAGACGTTCAGGAACGAGATCGCGGTAAGCCCGCTTCATCCGAGATTGAATATTCAGTATGTGGTTGTCGGGTGTCTGATTGAGTGCGGCGCCCTCCGTAGCATCTGGAAGGTGTCGCCGCGGCGGCGGTCAGCAACTCGAACGACAAACTCAGCGAACTCGCGCCGCGCAACAACGCGGAGCGTGCGCGTCTGCAGGAGGAGATCGCCGAGCTTAAGCAGCAGCTCGAGCAGGCCAAGGCCTTGGGTGCAGGTGCCACCAACAACCAAGCGCTCGAAGAAGAATTACATTCCCTCCAGGAGGATAAGGAGACGGTATGTATCCTACCATATCTTGTGCTGAACCACTAGCTTATCCCTAGCGTAGCTGTCTCAATCGCTGAAGCGGACGCAAGCCGAGCTCGCAGATGAACGGGCGTCAGCAGAGGAGCTGCGATCCCTGGCCAACGAACGGTTAACGGAGCTCGAGACCGTCCGGAAGAAGCTCAACCGCGAAGGCTCTGTAAATGGCCTGGAGCTCAAGACGCCGGCGTCACCTTCGTCTAAGCACGATCTGGCTACGGCTCGTGATGAGATCACTGGTCTTAAGTACGCATCATGCATTGTTCCAGCGAATTGAGTTACTGATTTTGGTGTTTTAGGCACATCGTGCAGGAGCTGCAGAAGGAGAACGCCGCAGCGAGCCAAAGATGCAAGGTATTGGAAGCTGAGAACAGGCTTCTCATGTCGGAGACAGAGCAGCTCCGCGAGGTGAGTGGGTCTTAGACGCTGAAAAAAGAACGCCACTGAATATCCTTGCAGGACCTCCGGATCCTGGAAGAAGACGTCGAGAAGAGTCTTGCTAGGGAAGAGGCACTTGCGAACGGCGAAGTTCCGCCATCACCCGGAACGCCATCCATGGACGACATTCAAGCCCTCCAGCAGAGCTACAAGGACCTCAAGACCAAGTACGAGGTAAATACCTCTTATGCGCTTGGTAGCGTGGACGGTGCTGACGGTTGCCGCTAGACTGATGTCGAGCAGCTGCGTAAGAAGCTGGCAGATCTCGAGATGAAGAATGCCCGTCAAGTTCATGATGTATGTTATGGTTATCTCCGTTAGCTGATGTTCGTTGCTCATACTCCACTAGCTCAACAAGGAAATCAGCGAACTGGAATCACTCATCGAGTCAAAGGTATGCCGTAGAACGTTCTTCTGACCCAACTGCATCTCACTTTCGTCCAGATTTACCGGGAAGACGAACTAGAGGCCGAGATTGAGCGGCTCAAAGAGAAGCTTGCCCGGAGTCAGAAGAAGCTGTCCAAGAACGGCCTTCCGGAGGACCCTGTCAATCGCCCGGCGTCTGTTGCCTCGACGATGTCCTCGAGTCTCGGCCAGTCCGGCGAAGAGGTCTGCGAGATTTGCGAGCGCCCCGGCCACGATATCTTCACTTGCGATCTTCTCAAGGAGGGTGCCGCGCCGCCGAGCTCCATCAGCACGTCCTCCCGTCTCCACGAGGAAGCCGACGACCTAATCTGCGAGGATTGCGAGGAGCGCGGGCATACGGCTGCGAACTGCCCTCACTCTCTCGACGTCTTCTAGAACGCAACATCCATGCTCACCCTGTCTTTCGTTTCTCGCTTCCACTTCCTTCGCACATCTGTAGCCAAAGCTCATCCATCATCAGTCCTTCGTTTCTGCATAATGCTCCACCTGCATTTCACTACACCATTCCTTCATCTCGGGCTCCATAATCGTCACATTGTATTCATGTGTGCAGGTTTCGTCGTTCACTCCTTCCGCAATCCTCAGCTTTGTCGTCATCTCTACCCTACATACCCCTCCATTGTGTTGTCCTCTGGCCCGGAATTACGTATACGATTATAAATCCTATATGATCATCGCACCCATTCATCGACCGTTGCCGGAGTGAGGCTGACGTGGTCTCGATTCTAGGCACTGAGCACCGGCTGATCCAAGCAGCTGTGTACCGCGCATGTTGGTGGTACAGACTCATTATATCACACTTAACCAAAACGCCGTCCTTCGGGTTTTCAGGTGGAATGAACGAATGACATCGGAAAAGTTCGCCTACACTTGTGGGCCTCTCTGAAGGTCACGCCGGCTCATGCTTGTTTCACCCGAGGATGTTCGCCTCCAAGGATCTGATAGAGGCTGATCCCATCGCCTGTCAGGATTTCAGCCTCCTCGCGTCAGCCCCGTTCCAACAACATAAAAACCATCTCAGTTCAGCGACCTCTCTTTCACCCCAACCACCTACGAGAGCACAACCACATTCCATCGTCGCCGCTTGGGTTAGCGCTATACAAGCCCATCTACCGCCATGAATCGGTATCTCTTCCATCCCACTCGCCCTCCGTGAACGCCTGGCCTCGGTTTCGCCCCCGTCTTCGACAATATCCAGCCAACCTATCTCTTTCCTCCTTCGCCTCAATTCCGGTCTCCCGTCTACCACTCTTCATCATCCATCGGTCCGCCAACAACTGGTCGTCAACATCAAGCGACTCGGCGAGGCCTCGAGTCCGTCGCGTGACTGCAGACGCGCGCGCTACGGTGGACAGCTCGTAGGATGGCAGCGGGTACGTCAAGAGGTCACTCGACTTTGGCGTCAACCATTCTCATTGTTTTTCTACCGATATAAGGGTTGAAGATGGCTGATCGAGGCATGGTCTCTCCGCGCCTGGTGCGCGGGGGGTATCCCGCCGAATGCCGTCTCAGATTTAGGGAGCTGTCCGCCCCTGAGCAGAGGCATCGGCGGAGCGACATGCTAAGGGCGCAGAATTACGCGGGAGGAAGCATCCCGCGTGCTGGTGATCTGGAGCACCCAGTGATGTGTGAGGATGGAGTTGAGCTGGTGTCGATGTTCGGGGAACTTGGAGTACGCGATGTCGGACTCCGCGGTGAACGTAGAACGTCTGCATAGACGAACCATCCACAAAACCCATATCTGTATCCCATTGCGTTGATCTTTATTTCATCTCATATTTCCACGTCTCTTGGAATACCTTGAAGTTTGAAGGTGCTTGACGGCTACGCGGACAACTCGCGTTCGATATCCTCGTGGCAGTTCTGCGATCAGGAACGGCAGTGCGGTCCGGGAGATAGGCGCCTGAGCGATGCTGTCCGATAATGCCGGGATGTCCTCGGGCGTGAGCTCGATCGCGACAGAAGAGGAGAGAAGTGCTCAGACTGACTCCGGCGCACAAGCCCAGCCCGCGTGCATGCTTTCCTTCTCCGTCCGTCTCCGTCTCCGTCCCCCAAGACCCCCTTCAAGACCCTTCGCAGCATCCACCCGCCACAACAGAGAAACAACCACGTCGCTCATGGCCGCACAGCAGCCTCCATGGACCATCCCGGCCCAACAGGCATCAGAGCCTGTACTCAAAATCTACAACTCCCTGACACGTACAAAAGTCTGTCTACGCTGTCTTTCTCGCCTGCCTCTGTATGTGTCTCAACCATGCCCCGCAGACGGAGTTCGTGCCGATGAAAGGTCGTCATGTCAAGTGGTACAACTGCGGTCCTACCGTGTACGATGCCTCACATATGGGACACGCTAGGTGCGCTTCCATATTACATCACTACTAGTGCGACCTTCTAGCTAATACGTGGCAAAGAAACTATGTAACCCAGGACATCCTTCGGAGGATTATGACGGATTACTTTGGATACGATGTCCACTTTGTCATGAACATCACGGATATAGACGACAAGGTATGCAAACTTGCACCGTTCTCTCATTCATCCCATTGCGTCTTGGTTGCTATCCTCTTCATATTCAAAAACGGAGCATTGTCACGTATTTTCGCCCCCCATTATGAGCCAGTACAGGCCAGCTCCTTTCATCTCCACCCGTGCCGGCTATAGAGCGAAGCCTCGGCATTTCCTTTGCCCTCTTTACTTCATGCGCTATCCACCGGGCCGAAATTGCGCGTTCGGATGTGGTTTTCGTTCCAACGCGCCTGAGAACACACCTTGGTCTGACGGGGGTTTCTACCGATTCTCACTAGACGTCACCTGCAGATCATCCTGCGCGCTCGACACAATCACTTAGTATCAAAACTGCGCTCCGAATCAATATCCCTCACTCCAGAATTGATTGAACAAGTCCACACGGCTTGGGAATCCTATGTGCAGTCGAAAGTCGGCAAGGGTCTCGATATATCAGAACGGCCCGCACCGGGGGCAGAGAAGGATGCGTGGCCAGCACTCGTCGAACGCTTCCAAGATAAGTCGTGGAGACAAACAAACTTACAGAGAGACGAGAAGTTCGAAATGCACTTCAACGCTGCTGTACGTAGGATCTCTTGGTCGTCACTTATGTTCTGCTCATCTCGTTTCAGAACGCCACTTATACCGCTGCCATGAGAGCGCAAGAGCAACTCAAGTCGGGGCAAACGAACGTCGAGCTCGCTCACACCCTCATTGATGCATCGCAGGACGTCCTTGCGCTTGCACTTGACAAGCAGGTAAGTGACCAGGCTTCCATCGATGACGGTATTTGCTCACACGTATTGTAGTTCGGCAGCGCCGTGACTGACCATACCATCTTTCGCTCACTCGCTGCGTATTGGGAAGCTGCCTTCTTCACGGACATGCGCCGCCTGCGAGTGCGCGATCCAGACACCTTGACACGCGTGACGGAGTATGTGCCGGAAATCGTCTCCTTCGTAGAAGGCATCGTGCGCAACGGGTATGGATACGCCGTCGACGGATCCGTCTATTTCGACACGCGCGCGTTCGACCGCGCCGAGAACCACGCGTACGCGAAGCTTGAACCATGGTCCAAGGGTAACCAGGAGCTGCTCGAGGAGGGGGAGGGTGCGCTGGGCGCAAGCACGGGCGGCAAGAAGTCTCCTGCCGACTTCGCACTATGGAAGGCGAGTAAACCGGGGGAACCGGAGTGGCCATCACCGTGGGGTCCCGGCAGGCCGGGCTGGCACATCGAGTGCTCGGTCATGGCCAGTGCCGTCTTCGGGGAGAGTATGGATATTCACTCGGGTGGGATCGATCTGGCGTTCCCACACCACGATAACGAGATGGCGCAGTCGGAGGTATGCTGCTGCGTCTTCCGATACCCGAGGAGATATCTGATTCTATTCTCCCAGGCCTACCATGATTGCCCAGCATGGGTTAATTATTTCATTCACACAGGCCATCTGCATATTGAAGGGCTCAAGATGAGCAAGTCGCTGAAGAACTTCATCACTATCGACGTGAGTTCTCGCCTTCTTTTACCTACTCGCCGCTCTCCCTCCTCGCGGGTCGTTCCTCCTGTACTGGAAATATTCAGAAGGCGCTCCGTCCGGGTCGGCTGCATTACTGACGCACGCATTTTCCGACACGCAGGAGATTCTGCAGAAGTACACTGCGCGGCAGCTGCGGCTCGCATTTTTAACACAGCTGTGGAACTCAAAGGTTGACTTCTCCGAGTCGCTCATGACAGGAGAAGTGCGTGGGATCGAGACCGCTTTCAACGTGCGTGCTCCATGCTTTTCCTTCGCGCCTCATGGCCTCCCGCGTAGGAGCGCGCCGGCGCCTACCAACTTAAAGCAGTACTAACCGCATCCTGGCTCATTACATAGAACTTTTTCACGAACGTCAAGGCGCTAGTCTCGCAGGCCGAAGCCGAGGGTCCCAAATTAGACGGAAAGAACCGCTTCCAACAGGCTGAGAGTGAACTTACCGACAGGTAAGCCCGCGCTTCGCTCTGCGTTCGCGGAGCTGGGAGTTGTTAGACAAAATACTGATCGGCAACGTTCTGTTCTTATTTGCTTGTTGCTTCTCGCGTCCTCCCACGGCCGTCCGTTCTCTCGCCCGGAACTCGCCCAAACTCGTAACTCTACCCGCTTCGCAGCTTCCATGCCGCTCAAGCCGCCTTCCGCGCCGCGCTCTGCGACTCGTTTAACACACCTGAAGCGATCAACGTCCTCCGCGACATCGTCTCCAAGACAAATGTCTATCTCAAGGCGCCCGGGAGCAACCTCGAAATGGGGCTCGTGCAGCGTGTCGCACGCTGGGTGGGCAACATGCTCCGCATGTTTGGTCTTGGCGAAGGCCAGTCGGACGAGATTGGCTGGGGCCAGGAGCGGGGCGCTGATGAGGGGAGCGTCAACGTACGTGCTCGAAACTCACGACTGCCTGATGCTAACTGTCGGAATATTCCCCCTCTACACCCCTCTTGTTCCATGATGTTACATCAACCTAAAAATCGTGTGGGGCACCTATGTTGTGGTCGGCGTAGCGCGAGGAGATCCTCATGCCGTACCTGCGATCGCTCTCGACTTTCCGTGACGGCGTACGGAGGCTAGCAATCGCGAAAGGCGACACCGCGCTCAAGGACATCCTGGCGCTTTCGGATAAACTACGGGATGTCGATCTCGTGCCGCTCGGGGTAGCCCTGGACGACCAAGAAGGTGCGCGCGTCAATACTCCATCACGCTTTCTCCCTACCTCCTTCTGGCCTTCCTCGTGCCTTCTATGTCCCTGTTCTAAGCCCACCCTTCTTCCATTGTACCCCCGTCCGCGCCTCTCCCCGCTCGAATAGCCTGCTGATAGCATCTTGTTTGGCTTCCCCTTCCTTCCCCTCGCCCTCCCCGGCTCTCTTCTGTACGCCCGGCTTCGCCGCCTGATCCTCGACGTCAAACAACATACAAACCTCGAAACCTTGTCGGCCTCGCTCCCGAACTGCACGCCTCCCTGGCTCGCGCTCGTCCCTGGTCGTGGCGTTCTTCCCGCCCGAACTCCGCGACCCTTGCCGCTACGGCGCTGCCTCGGATCCGCCCCTCCGACTATGTCGCCGCCGCCGCTCACGGGACCCTTCCTCCCCTGCACTGATTCTGACCCGCTCGTTGCCTTCCACGGAATGCAGACGGCCGGGCGCTCGTCAAGCTTGTCTCCCCTGAAGAGCTCGTGAAGGCGCGGGACGAGAAGCGCGCGGTAGCAGAGGCTAAGGCGGCGCGCAAGGCCGCCACCGCCGAGGCGGAGCGGCAGAAGCGGCTCGCCGCGCTCGAGAAGGGACGCGTACCTCCGCAGGAGCTCTTCAGGCCCCCGAACGTGCCCGAGGGGACGTACAGCTCCTGGGACGATAACGGGGTGCCGCTCACGGACGGCGAGGGCAAGGAGCTCAGCAAGAACCAGGCAAAGAAGGCCGCGAAGGACTGGGCTGCGCAGAAGAAGCGGCACGAGGAGTTTTTGGAGTGGCAGAAGCAGCAGGCGCAGGAGTGAGGGGAGACCTGGGGCTTCGGGAGCCGGGAGCCGTCAGTCGGTCGGACAGTCGGTCGGTCGGACGAGCCCCGGGACGACCGGTACGGTAGCTGTTGGGTGCGTGCTAGCAAAGCAGCCGTACAGAAGTGTCTCGGAAGAGAGGGTACAGTGGCTTGGAGTTGTTTTGACTTGGACATGTCGAGAAGATTGGCGACGCCGATGTGGCGGCACCCTTGACCTGGGCGCGGCGCGGCGGCCGCCTTCCGCGACAGAGAATCTGTACGGTGTCAGACAGCCTCTTCGCTAGCCGCAACGAGCTGGATGCCGCATGTTCGAAATGGCGTGTGCATTCGCCGACGTCGACGCTACACTGAGAGCCTAGGCCCCAGGGACCAGAGCAACGGGTGGGGCGAGGGTTCCACTCATGTATGGCTCGCTTAGAACACCATTGAATGCTCAGGGCGTGCTGGTAGACACGAGGATTTGGCGTTGAGGTTACCTCCGCCGGCTGCCCCGTCGTGTGTTATCAGGGCTCGTCATGTGTGCAGTGGGGCACGGACACACTACCGTCCTCACGGCGCGTAAGCTCCATCGAAGGCGCTCAGGACATTCCAAGCGCACGGCCCGAATGCAGTGCAGGGAGGTTCATCGAACGCCACAATGCTTCTTTTTGTCACACCGTTCGTTCGCTCGTTTGAGCTACAGGCCTCTGCCCGTCAGAGCCCCGGATTGGGTTCATTCACTTTCATGAGCCTGTGGGGGCCTCGACCTGTGGCATGCACGTAGCTTCTAGCATGAACATGGACGGTACTGTAACCCAATCGCGCCATCACGCACACGCCGCGGCGATGCGGCCCATCGCTGAGTCGACACAGAACCTCCCATCTCCCTCTCCGCTCTCCGCTACCAATCGCAAGCATCGACAACCAGCGCGGCGATCCGCTCGAGCCCAGCGCGGTCCCGCTCATCAAAGCCCCCCAGCGCGAGGCAGTCGAGGTCGAGCACGCCCACCGCACGGGGCTCTCCACCCCCGAGAACGCGGAGAATAAGCGGACACACGACCTCGCTCTTCGTCTCGCCGTCGCACGCGATGTGGCCCGGGTAGGCGTCGACGTCGGGGACGAGGACGGCGCGGCGGGCGACGAAGGCGTCCGCGCAGACGCCGCGCGCCTTGCCTGGCGCGACGTTGATGAGCTGGCACGCGGGCTTGCCGCAAAAGGGCCCTAGGAGCAACCGCTGTGGGGCGGGCACCGGAGAAGTCACGGTCGCCGGTGGGGCAGGGGCAGCTCCCGCGACGCTCAACCGGGGGGTGGGGAAGAGGCCGGCGTCAAGGTAGAAGCCTGCGATGCGGTGGAAGCGAGGTGTGGGACACCGTTGTCGGGCGAATGGTGCAGGGTCGACGTCGGGGGCGGAGTTGTTGGCGTCGGTGGTGCGAACGGTCGGATAGCGGAGAGAGATAAGCGATGCAGTGCGCTGGCGACGGCGGGGGCTCGCGGGAGGACGCACCGCACCAGTTGACCATGCGCTCGCCAGAGCCGAACTCGGGGAAGGCGAGGAGGGCGTTGAAGATGAGCGAGGAGGCGTTGGCGAGATTCGTGACCTGTGCAGGCGGATGGAGCAACGCGGTCAGCGCACGGACGGAGGTGTGGAAACGAAGATACACAAGCGCAAACAGACCCAATCGCGCTGGCCGGCCAAGAGGTGGCCGAGCTGCTCGTGGACGTGGGCCCAGAAGGCGTCCTTGTTGATCCCCTGCGGGATTGTTGCAGAGTCGGCGTGCGGCATAGCTAGAGTTGACGTCGAGTTTCGAGGCTGGTTACTTGCGGAGTGGCCAACGTCGGGGTCGTTTGTGCGCCGTCGCGGGACGGAGATAGTCGACGAGGCGAACGCGCACGCTGTCGTCGCGGAAGGGCAGAGGCCCCAGCTGGGCTCGCGGAGCAAGGCGAGGAGCGCCACCGTGATGGTAGTGACTAGATTAGATAACGCCGGGCGCCTGATGAGAGGTTGATCGGCTGCTAGATGCATTCAGCTGGAATCAGATCCAGTACCGCCTCGAGTCGGTGCACGACAGCGAGTCCGACGCAGACAGCGAGCTCTCGTCCTATTCCTCGTTCACTGTCATACATTCCTCATGGCTCCCTATCTCGAGACCGTCAAGGTCCGTAACCCCTTCTATGATGTCCTCGCGCGTCGTAGCTGATGTCTCGATTGTAGTCCTTCGCTGACGTTCCCATCACCGACGAGGGTGTCGACACCCTTGCTTTTCTCGAGGCGGCGCAGGGCGTCGTTGGTCTCTTTGGTGTGCACGCTTGACAAATCCACCACATAACATTTGTTTACGCGCATATGCTCAACTAGATCTCCTCGGCTCGGCCGCCTTCGCGCCTGTCCAGACCGACTTGAAAGGGAACATCGCGGTGAGTCCCCAAGTACCGTTCGTGCGGGAGAACCCGTTCCTGATGCCATTCGCTACTGCCGCTCATCTCCGTCGGCCTTTCACGCCAGTAGAAAGTACGCGCGCGGTACGATGCAGCGCCCACCCAGTCCTCGACGCTCGAGCTCCTTGTCGTGAACGAGAAGGGCGAGAAGAAGCGCACCGCGACCGAGGGCCTCATGTGGCTCCTCCGTGGCCTCTCCTTCACCTGCAAGGCCCTCCAGGCCGCCCAGGCTGCCCCGACCACGGAGCTCTCCGCCGCGTTCACACAGGCGTACGAGGCTACTCTCAAGAAGTTCCACAACTTCATCGTCAAGGGCATCTTCTCTGTGAGTTCTTCCTTCTCGTCACTTCCTATCACTCGTCTTCCCCCACCCGGCTCTCACTTGTCCAATCATATCCATGGCATCCTACACATCTACACACACCCATCTACTCGCGCGCCTCCTCCCACACTCCGTCCCGATATGGCCCCGACCCTTCTTGATCACGCGTCCGGATGCTGATGACGTCTTCGTCCCCTCCTTCTCTCCCCCCTTTCCTGCCGCTGCCGCTTGCAGGTCGCGATGAAGGCGTGCCCCTACCGCGCCGACTTCTACGCCAAGCTCGCCGCAGACCCCGCTGGAGGCGCCGCCGTCCCCGCCGACAAGCTCAACGAAGACCTCAACAAGTGGCTCACCGCCCTCGCCGCTATCGTCTCCCGTATGGAAGCTTTTTACGAGCAGGGGGGCCACAACAAGGGCTTCTGATCATGGGGCCCGCGCGGGCCTCCCGCCTCTAACGTTCACGTTCGTCACTCATCTGCAAACACGTCCTGTCACACACCGCACGCATGTACAACACGAGCCGTCCGCTTTGTTACTATTTAGGAAATCGTAAGGGGGTTTCGGTACTACGAAGTCTTCTTGACCGCCGCACCCCGCGAAACCACTCCGAATTCCGCGCGTCACGCGCCCAAGCGTCGCTTCCAAGATGATGATATGAATCGCTCGTGGTGTAGAGCATGCATCCCCGGGGCGTGCTACGAGATATATGATTGCTTCCGTACGCCTGATTCTTAACTCTAATCTTCTACAACGAGCAGTACGTTCTCAGACCCGGCGCACGCGCACGAGGGGCGGCCCCCACACCGATCAGCCTAGGGCCTTTGGACAGGTGCCCGACCTCGCCGGCGTGGATCGTTATCGCGGGTGGCAACGCCTACATACAAGCACGCTCGAAGACGTAAACCGCCAGCGACGCAAGCGAGCTTGACGTCGCAGCCGCGCTCGGATCGGTCCCACGCGCGAGCAGAGGTGTAGGCAGTGGCGTGGGGACGCACGCCCACGCGAGCTGCGATGACGGTGCGCATAGCGGACATGGGCGCAGCGCACCGTGCGGTGCGGACCGCGACATGCCTTCGCGAGCGCAGGATCGACGCGCGCCGGGCCCGGTGCGCCTGCGCGGCCATACCGGGCTGCGGCCCAGGCCGGGCTTTGGGGGCGAGTGTCGTAAGCACAAGGGGATAGCCTTCCCGCCCTTCTCGAGCTTCGAGGAGCGAATTTCAAGGTTGTACTCGAGGCAGGTCTGGGTCATGTCCGGCCGCGCGAACCGGGTTGGAGCTGGCCGGCTGAGCAGAGGCCCGACGAGCTGTAGCTTCTGTCGGGTGGCCCCGGAGAAATTGAGACCTGGGGCACGCTCCATGGGGGTGAGCGTACGGGCGTCGCTGGCCAGACGCATCGCGCATTGCGCATTGTGCTCCGCCGGGTAGTCTCCCGGCAATCGTACACCCTGTATCTGAGGGAGTCCCGAGGACCTCGTCAGTACAGCCGGCTCCGTATGCCATTCAGGCGAGATTAATGCCGGCGGCGTCCTCTTCACGATCCCGAGCCTGAGTCACTGTGAGGGTGGCCGACAAGCGGCCCATTAATCCAGGGTGCGAGCGGAATTAAACGCTTCTTCAAACTTCTCCTGCGGTGCCCTTCCGGGGTCCGTGCGCGGAAAGAAAGAACACAACGGTTGCATCTGGGCCTTGGTCGAGCATGGCCGGCGACCGTCGGCTTCATGGGGTAAGACCGGTGGTGGCTCTACGGTAACGTAGAGTTGTAGCGGACCGACATGAGCGACGGATGAATGTACGGGATGTCGGCATATGCGTCCGTCGAATGGTAGGCTTCGATGCGTTGAGGTGCGAGTCCTATGTTTCGAAGCTTGTGCCTCGACTCGGGAATGATTGAGGACCTCCTTTCACCACCGGGATAGACACTCCGCATCGGAGTTCGGGACCAATCGAGGGGATAGCAGCGTCGAAGACTACGATGCGGAAGGAGGACCGTCGCGGAGAGAATTCAGCCGGGTCCGTGAACCGCGTACAGACAGTGACATCGGTCTAGGTTTGTCGCAGAGCGACGCCGCTCCTCGAGGCGAGAGGGAGAGGGTAGCAGAGAGCCTGAGTACTGCGGGAGTAGTCCTGCGCCTCGTCTGACCAATGGGATGTCTGGAACCTCCCATTGGTCAACGCCCTCGGCCGGTCCACCATTAACGTCGCGGCTCGTGGGCAGAATCACCGGTACCCGATGGTCCACGATCATACACCAATGATGGAACCGTACTCTCATCCTATCATAGCCGATCCAACTTCCCCAGGCCTCCGAGTCCCTCGCCTGTAGAAGGGCTTTCAGCGAGGTCCCGCGTCGGCCAAACGACCACATGTCGCGGCCCGCCCCAGTGGGCAAACATGTGGCAGAACCGAGACCGCCACATTGACCACGCCACAGAGCATGTTCATCTCTCCCCAAGAGCGAACTAGAGGACGAGTACTCGCAACATGGACCTGCCGGACACGACGTGCCCCGGTGCAGACGACCGCCGCACCGGTGCCCATGGGTCCGAGAGATCCACTGAATACGCGCCTCCACCCGTGCATTCATTCGCAAAGACAAGCTTTCGCAGACGCCGCCATCTTTTCCCCACGGCGCACGCCCCCTATCCTCCCGCACCTTCGCCCGTGTCCCGTGGTGAGGCTTGAGAGCGGAGATGCGCCAGGGCCTGCCACCTCCCGCTCCCGCCGAGCCCGGGCCCGTGTCCTATGGCGTGCTTTGACCTGCCATCTTCCCTTCCTCATCTAATCGCACGAGGCACCGAACTTCCGCCCGGGATGGCGCACTGGCAGTCAGGGGGCCAGCAGGATGCGCGCCCAAGCTCCTAGCTTGGCGGGGCATGCACAGTGCATCCTGGGAAGCGAGCGCACATAGGGCGCCCGAGGGCGCAAGACCAGACCGAGCCGAGTCCCGCCCTGCGCCCTGTTCGCCATCTGAGCTTGCGGGGAGTGAGCAAGGGTCCTGGCGGCGGGCTCCCCCAACTACCGTGTACGCGCGCAGAGCAACAGGGGCCAGAGAAGCACATGACCGACGTGGGCGTCGAACCCTACAGGATTCGTGCAGGGTCGATGTGACGTCTCTACTCGCCTCCTGTCCTCGAGCGACCCTGCCGTCGGCCTGCGAGCGCCCCAAGAGGCCTGGGGCTTCGCAGGTCTTGGCCGCATTCTCGTCTTCGTGGGATCGGAATCTTCACGCACGTCGGTATCGTGGCGCTCGTGCGCAGGCTTCTTCGCATCCAGCTGACTGAGCACCGCCGGGGTTGTAGGGAACTGACGCCGAATGTTGGGGAAGGGGGAGGGACGCCTGGCTAGGACTGATATAGTCAGGCGATCGACCGTATGCAGGGACCGGGCGGGCGTCTGCGCTGGAAAGAGGGGCCGGGAGAGAAGGCACACGGACGGTCGTCCCATTTAGCACCCGGGTACAGTCGGCTGCCAAACCTAATCCGCGCGCGTGTTTGCGAAGCCTACACGCAACGCGGGGCGCGTCTCCCCTTCGTCTTCTCGCGTTCGGGGCGCACACTTTAATCTGTGTGTATGCGCGCGCGCTCGTGCTATCCGGCGTATGCGGGAATCTCGCTCCGGGATGAACGCCTGGGTTCTCAAAATTCGAGGCATGAAAGCCTGCAGCTGGCATGCATGAGGAATCCTCTGTCAATGGCTACGCGCGTCACAATTTTCCGCGCACGCATGACGAGATGCGCTTCTCCCGTAGCTGAGAGCCGAGGCTAGTCCATATGTGTGCTCTCTGAGATCCGTCAACACCGGGCACAAAAAGGAGTCAACGTCAGTGATATACACACAAGGAAGCTGAACGCACCAGCTGACCTCCTATAGAAAGCGTGAAAGCGTGAAGGGGCTATTGCAGCCGCTTGTGGCCCATGGCGAGCCCCACACGCCTCGAGACTCTAGGCCCGTGCAACTCGAGGAGGCAATTCGGCAATCCCACGCAGCCGAACCCGAAGGAGGAGGAGCGCCCGCCGTGCGAGAGAAACTGATCGAGCGTGGTGCAAGGCGGAGGCAAATGGGGTAGAACGTGGTGCGCAAGGCGCACGTAGCAGGGGTTCTTCGAGGCCCAGAAGCTGCATGGCCGACCGCCGCTCAGGTGTGGACGAGGCGGGCGCACGTTGTCCGTCCTTGGTAATGCGACCCTGCAGCTGACATGCTTCCGGCGCCCTAACCCGATGAAAATAGCGGCGGGCATTCTACGCATGACCTATTTGTCGTCGACAGAGGTTCCGATAAGCATGCGAGGCTAGCGGCCGGACGCCAAACTAGTGGAAGAGGGGAGCTGGTCGTCGGGCCTGAAAGGGAGAGAGTGGCCCAAGGGAGGACTGGGAAGGGAAGAAGGCGCGCACGAAGACGCAAGATGATCGTGCCTGTGCGTGAAAAGCATACCAAGGTTAAAAGGCGGCGTGGGACGGATCAAAACTCAAGGGTGGGCTCACCTCTATCAGCCCGATCGAGGCGCGAATATCCTGCTCCAAGAGGAAGCTAGATGCATCCGCAAAATAGAGTTCAATCGCTTCATCGTTCGAGCTCCGTCAATAAGTGGGGGATAGGACTGTGCTGGAATCTTACCTCATGAGATTAGCAACGTTCTAGAAATCACTCCAATTAGTGGCGAAGCGTGCATCTCCCTGACGTCCCCTACGAGCGTGACAACAGGCGCCAGTGCGACCTGCAGCAGACACGATGTGGGGACCTTAGTTGATGACAAATGAATTGACACACACCAGGCAATTGTGTGTCAGAGGATCAGAAAGTAGAATTCAACGGCGACGGTTCTAGAAAGATAGCCGAAGGAGTGCCGTTCAGCCTCCGAAAGTGCCGTGGACTGAAGCAGTCTTTGGAGTCCGGCCGTTGCGGCCTTCAAGTGAATTGCGGCCAACAGATCGCGCTGGTTGGGCATAGGGGTGGCGTGGGGGCGTCAGACCATAAGCTGCGACTCGTGATTGAGGTAGCTCGGCCCGGCCCTACGGTGTTAACTGGTTCGCGACCATGTTGCGTTGGTGTACCGGTTCGGAACTGGGGCCTCGAAGGAGACAGGTCGACAAATTCATCTTGACGGTCTATCACTGAGACCGTGCATCAACCCCTGGAATCTGCGACTAAACCAGGATTAAGTACGCACCTCAAGCGTGTCATCACATTTATGGACTAGCAGAGAAGAAAAACGGCCTCGATCACCATAGATTCTTGCCGCCGGGTCGTCAACTGGCTCTTCACGAACGACCTCCACTGAGTGACCTTGTCGGACCGTCGCACGAGCAGGGGTTGACTAGTTGACTGCCGGCAGAGACGCAGCACTGTCACACCCCGCCCGACGCCCACACATCACGGTATTTGTTCCGGGAATGGCATGAGTCCAGACGAACAAGCGGTATGGCTGGCTCGCCCTGAGCGACGGGCACGCGCCGCGCCGCGCCGTTATTCTATATGGTTCAGATGAATCAAGAATGTCCGATGGGGCACGGCGTTGGGAGTATTGCATCCCAGCGAGCCCTGCCACACGGGTTTGGGGTTAGGAAATACGCTGGCTAAGCCGTGCGCATGTAAGACGCACGTAAATCCGGGTCTCATACGAATATCCGGCTGTGGGGCAGTGGGAGTGTGCGTGTTTCCAGACGCGCTGCGAGTACAAGGGCGCAGTTATGTCCCATAAAGGCAAGTTGTGCCTATAATACGGAAGCGAACAACTGCAACCCTACGCCTTCGAACGGACTCGTGTAGTCGAGCGAAGGTCGGGATAGGGATTGATGGTCCGTGTTGCTGGATTTCAGGGTGCGCATTGCCGTCAATGAGGGGTGGTAGTGGAACTCGCCCTAAACGTCCGCCGGTGTGAGGGGCGGAGCGGAGCCCGGCGTGGCTGGATGCGGCCTGGAGTGAGGTAAATATGAGTACAGACGAATTTGGAACATGAACGCTGAAAGACGAAGCCAAGACGTGATCAGGATAAACTCAGATATACGCGATGGGGACGTCGTGGCTGATCGCGCCCATTGTGCTCGTATGCCCTCGCCTGGATGCAGACGCGGCCTTTTCGGGCAGGGCCACGCGCCCAGGCGGATCATGATAGGACCCGAGGGATGGATGCGCATACTGAATGGTCGCCTGGCGGGGCTGGGCTCTGGCCCGCTTCTAGTCATGAGAAGGGGTGCGCGGCGGGCGTCAGAGCAGCTTATCAGACTCCGGTAGCGCAGAGTTCATGTGAAGCCGCGCAGACGCCATCGAGATCGCAAACGTGTGGCCGCCCTTTCGGAAACTATGCGCGCGCCCTGGGTGACCGCTGGCTGCAGAGGTGCGCATCGGGCGAGGTTCCTGATCCTGCTGTTCCCAGGGCGAAGCACACCGTCTGTGCAAGCGCTCCACGAGCACGCGCCGTCAGCAGCGCTCGCAGATGCACGACGGGCGGCGCTTGTGGTTTGGAGGCATGCAACGGGGGAAGGGGAGGTGAGATGAGAACTCACATGGATGACCGAGGGAAATTAGAGAACACGCTGCGACTTGGGCGGATGCAGGAAGAACGGAAAGAAAAGACGGGCGCGTCGACGATCCAAGGATTTAAACCCCAGGACGCTGACGTCAGGGCATGGCCATCGTGAGATGGGCCGAGTTGGACGGCAGCTGCAGCGTTCGCACCTGACAGATGTCCGATAGACCGCCCGTGATGATCTCCAACGCCCTCTTCGGATCCTTCATGGCGCTTCCAGAAGCCAGAGACGGCCGTCCAGACTGGGGCAGCTCGTCCACGCAGAACGTGATCTGGGAAATCGAGGGAGGCAGCTGCCCCACGACGGTGGGCGGGGGTCAGAACCTCTGCGCCATTACTGCCAAGCGCGAAGACTGCTCACCTGCCGAGAAGGTCATGCGTCGTTCCGGAAGACGACATGATGTGGTGACATAGCTTCCGGAATCCGCGTCCACAGGCAGCCGCGCGCTGGAACCGAGCGTTGGAGGGCGTTCTGTCACGGTAGCGCGCGTACATCCGTGTGGACGCGACGAAAATCGCGCTTGACAGCGACGCTGTAGGCCGCCGGCCAATGCATTTTCCCCGTGAGAGCTCGCGCACGGCGGCAGCGGCACAGGGCGACAACCCAATCTGCCATCTGTCACGGTCAGACGATTCTCTATATCGTCGTGCCGGCCTGGGGCCCCTGTTAGGCTAGATTGCTTTCGAGTATTCGTATTGACCAAAATAAAGCTCACGTAGCTGCAGCAAGTCACGAGCTTCGCGGGAACACTGGACGGGGGGGCCGACTTTGACCCAGTAACGACAAGGCTCGGACGGGGTCGATGCCGCGCGCGTCGACTTCTGGCACGATCTGAGCCCATGGCGCGATGGCTGAAACAGGGAGATTGTGTGGAGATTCAGAGATGCCATACACCTGGATACGAGACGCAGACAAGGGGGCTACCACCGCTGGCCAGGCCGAGGCCAGGGAGTCGAATCGGGAACATCACCACGATGGCGAGTGTTGGTGCGCGTTGGGAAGAATGTGACATTGATGCAAGCGCCCAAAGGGTCGCCTCGTTCCCGCGCATTGTGGGGGAAAGAAGAGGCGCCGGGGACACGCCAAGGGAGCAGGCAGGAGCAGCTGTCACGTTTGGCGAGTTACCTGGGTGGTGCGTTTGAATACAGTTTGAATTCGAGCCGCGCGACCGCACACGGGGTCCGGGCTCAGATAGCCTTCTTCGCTGCCGTCATCGCTCTCGCTCTCGTCCTCCGTTTCGAGCGATCCATCATGCCCTCGGATTCGCCCGCCGAGCGGACGAGAGCCGGCGGGGACTGGATACGGACCATGGACCCGCTGTAGGTTGATTGGGGGATGGCGGAGGGAGCGGGGAGAGGTAGGTTGGGGGCGGAGATGGAGTTGAGAGAAGACGGGGAGGAGGATCGGCCGGGCGCGAGTAGCGTTCGAGGGTGGAGGATGCGGGTGCAGAGGAGATTAGGTTGCGATGGGAGCGCTGGGAACAAGCATCTCGCATTGACGGAAACTCTGCGCGCGCTATCCGTGGCAGGGGCATGGCTATCGCGCGAGGCGCGTCTGGTGGCCCAGCGTCAGCGCTGCTAGCGCTGCCAGGTAGATCTCGAGCCGTACCCGGGCGCCCGGGTGGCTGGCTGGCGCAGAGGCAAGGCAGATGGCGATTGGAGACCTTGCCTTGCCATTCTCCTGCCAATGGCCACGCTCCTGCCAGAGCCCTCCGGGCTTGCCACGGCCTACTCTCTCTCTTCTAAACTCTATTCCTACCTCGGAGCGCTGTTGCCCATTCCCATATAGCCCCTGCTATCCGTCTACTCTTCTCTTGCCGCCCTTCTCCCCGTGCCCTCATATACGCCCGCCACCGCCCTCCTCCATCCCTCATCCCCCCGGCCAACCCAATCCCTTCCCCACTCGCTCCCCCGCATCCAACCACACATGGCCCGCCAGGTTCCCACCATCACCAACATGCGCATACGCTCGGTCCGCGATGCCGAGATCATTCTCCACGCCGTCGCCCTCCGTATCCTCCCCATGGTCGTCCATCGCCTTTGTGACGAGGAGCGTCTCGCCCTCCGGCCCGGCTGCATATACGTTTGGGAGGAGCGCAGCTCCAATCCTCTCGAGGCCACCGGCCAGGAGATTCAGCGCTTCACAGAGGGCCGGAGCTGGGGGCCTTCGCGCGCTCGCGACGTGAGTTTCTCCCCATCTGCCCTCTCCCTGCCCGCCGCCCCCTTCCCGGGTTCACGCTCGCGCTGCCCGCGCAGAACTTCCTCATCTATTACGAGAAGCCGAACCCCTCGCGTTCGTCCATGCTTCACCGGAACGCCCCCCGCAAGTGAGTCCCTCTCCACCCGGGCCTCCTCTCGCCTCCCGCCACCACAGTCTGACGCCCGTCCCTCACAGTATGCCACAGCTGGTCAAGCAGACATACTCTGTCTTCGTCGACTACCCCCGGAACTCGAGAAAGTGGCATCTCAGTAGGCCGCCATCCCTTCACCCGCCTACCGCCGCTGACGCCTGCGTTCAGACGCCTATTATACACAACAGGACTTCGAGACTCTTCATACGATCGACGACTACCCCGAGCTCTCACGGATCGTCGTTCCGCACAACCAGTACGTCTGCGCGCGCAACAACGGTGGCGCGCGTCGCAACGTGCGCTCCGGCGGCGGCGGCGGCGGTGTGGCGGAACCCGTCCCGCTGCCCCCCGCCTACAGCGATAGCGACCGCTCTCCCGCGCACTCGTCGAGCAGCTCCACAGAGTCGCTCCCTACGTACGGGCAGCAGCTGCGCCCTGTCTACCCCGCGCTTTCCTCTTCGCCCTCGGATACGGAGCCGCTCTTCATGCCACCTCCGGCTGCGCCGATGCGTACCGGACATGCGGTCGCTGACGACCGCCGCCTCGCGCCCCTCGAATATCTCCAAAACATCTCGCCTCGTGCGCGCGATCCCGCGGACGATGAGGCCCTTCGTCAGTTCCAATATACCATGACGCCGCTCTGACGCCGCTCTCCCGCTCCTATTCTCGCCCAGGCTGTGCCTCCACATCTCCCTACCTCTCACTTGGCTAGATTCTGCGTCCGCTACGCTTTCCGCCTGCTCTGTTATACCATATGTTGTTCTGGCTGCCCGCCTCTCCATCTTCGCTCTCGTCGCTGTACTACACTGTATTATCTCCCCCACACATTCACTTTTTAGGTAATGATAAGTAATGCTACCTCGCCCACGGACGCTCACCTTCCGGTCCTGTACTATGACGACATCCATCCATCCACCCATCCGTCCGTCCTACGAGTCGGCTCGAGTTTCTGGTGTACGATTATCCCATGAAGGACGCGGACCCACTCCCACTCTCGAGAGCCCGTATGTACGCTAGTGAAGCCTGCCCACGAATAGACTCCACCCGCTGCTGTCTCAACGCCAGGACTCTGCACGGTCTCGAGCTCGCTATCGCGTTTCGCCCCAGGGCACATACCCTGTCGGTCTCTCAATGCCTCCGTAAGCTCATATCTCTTTCTTGCTTTTCGGAAGCGCGGACGTCCCCCTCCGCCGGCCGGCCTTGGCTTCGACACCGGACTCGCGCGAGCACCGCTACGGCAGCGCTGGCTAGCTAACCTTAGGCAGTAGCGGCCCCCGTCGACCAGTCATGGCCACCTCCACTTCCACCTCTCTCCACTCCCCACATGCCCACCCGCGCCACCGTCCTGCCGTCGTCCAATAGGCCGAACGCGCATGCGCATCTGTCGTCGACGCTCGACACGCACGGCCCCGCACCTCGGCTCTCGGGGAGACGGGTGCACTCGCGCTAGCCCAAGTTCGCCCGCCCGCGCTGCTAGTGGACGATGGGAGCATAGCTCGCGGCGCAGCGCGCGCGCGACGACACGAGTGACGCGCCAACTCGGGCGGGTCCGCGCCCGCCGCCGGGACGTGCCCTCTGCAGCGTCTGGGGCTCTGACATGTTCCAACATCTGCTGGGAAGCTCCCCCCCTTCGCGCGCGGGCTCAAAATTGCAAGATTCAGACCGGACGCGCTCTCGCGCTGCGATCGCGGGTCCCGCTGGGCTGAGCGCCGAATATCTAACGCTGCGTCGGCGACCTGAATGTGCGCGATCATTTATCTCCTTGGAGCGGGATTCGCGTGCGGCTTGCGCTTCCGGCCGTTGCTGGAACTAGCATAGGCATTTCGAGCGTGGTTGACGACGCTGACAGGGGCACTGCGTCGGCGACCTACGCATGTAAGATCATTTTCCGTGCCCAGCGCTGTGCCGACGCATCCACAGCGTGTCAACGTACACACCAAGAGGCTTCAGGCTCAAGCTCAAGGCGCCCCATCCCGTGCGGCGCTGCTGGATGTTCCGAGGTACTTAATTTTAGCTTCCAAAATCGATTCGCGATGCGCGCCCCCCTCAGGGCCCGGCGCTCAAGCATCGCTGCGTCTACCGTCTGCAGGGTCTACAAGTGCTTAGCACTCGTCCACTCGCAATGATAGGGAGAACCGCCTAACGCGCCCGGCGCGAGCCCACCGGTCTCGCCGCGGCGCGCTGTCGGTGGTGCCAGGTACGTACGCGGTACGCCCCCCGCGGGCCTCGCCCCCACCCCGCCCCACGTCCCCCTTGGCCGCTTCGCGCAGGCCGCCTTCCTCTCCTGGCCGGGCCCAGCCCGCAGGGCCCGCGGGGGAATGCGGGGCGCGCCCTGATTCGCCCGCGCGCAAGAGCGAGGGGGGGAAGGGGGGGAGGGGGAAGGGGCGAGGCGCGCCACGATCTCGAAGCGTCCGCTCGAGCTTGGGTGGCGTTCGCGTTCGCGTTCGAATTTGAATTCGGGCGCGGACGCGATCGCGAGCGCGGTGCGGCGCGCGTGGGGCCGGCCGTCGAGCGTGAGCGTGAGCATGAGCATGAGCGTGGGCGACGTGGACGTCCGAACGCTAACCTTGGCCCGCGCGACGGCGATAGCGCGCGTGTCACGCACCCTTGTCCAGTGCGTGGCGCGGGTCGCGGCCGCCTAGAACCGTGCGCATACGCTGGGTGGGGGTCGCGCTGCGAATCTGCGATACGTCTCGTCGTTCGCTCTCGCGCGGCGATGCGGATCAGCCCCATTTGGGGCATTTTGGAAGACCGCCAACTATACTCCGCGCGAAGCGTTCAGGCTCTCATCTCGCAGTACGGCTGCAAGGTTAATTAATGGGACTGCCACACATGTAATATGTATGTAGTGGAGCACCAAGGCACGGACGGAGATGACGCTACGGCTCGCGGCGTGTTAGGGTGTTAGGTGAGGCGTCCATTGAGCCGTGTGTACGGTCGCCCTGTAAACGTGTGTCCGGGCCTGAGGACGCGACGAAGGACGGGTAATGGCGCGTCGGACGGCCCAATCACTAGACAGTAGGTCCGGGTAGACGCTTCGATCTTCATGCCTCCAGGCGCGGAGATAGTTACGCGCGCCGGTCAGTACTTGGTGCCTCAAGTGAGTAGTCGAGAGCATCTAAGACAGGGATGCTGGCATGTCCGGCGACCGCCGCAGCGCGAAGTCCTTCAGGCTCCCGCGCCGCTTGCGCCGTTCCTGACCTTCCAGCGCTCGGAGTACAGCTGCTCTGCATCAAGGACACTGTAGGCGCTAGCAGTCTCGGATATGAACGCATGGACTATCAACGGCTCGGACGCGAGGAGTCGATGGGAACCCGCGAGGGATTAATGAGCGTTTAGACTCGCCCGATCCAACCAGATGACGCACCGCACGCGTCGGCTCGCGGCGCGGCCGTGCCACGCCCAGCCTCGCAGAGCTTCTCGTCTCGCACGGGTTCATTACGGGTAGCAGCCGCGGTGACAGTTTGTGCACCGTGGCTGTCACCCACCTGCCGTCTAAGGCAGGCAGCACACCTGGCCCGACGACGGCCGAGCCGCACGGACGACTCCCGGGCCCCGGCTCCGAGCGTGGCATCTTCGTCCATGCCAGAACTCGAAGTCAATCGGCCGCCGCGCCGGGCACATGCTCAGTATAAGCAATTTCAAGACCGCTAGGCGTCGGACGGGCTTTACGATAGCAATGCGGGCGCAGCATATCTGGTGGAAATGTGTGGTGCACAAGTTACGCCGCTGCGTGCTAGGCCGGGTGATTCTCGTCATTCTCCACCCAGAGCCCTGTCGCTGCGCGCACAACCGACGGGGCCCTGGACCGAGGGTTTGGCGAGCACGCATTCCAGCGTGAAGCGAGAGAAAAAAAGCGGAACTTCCAAGACTCGTGAGGGCGTACCGTAATCGCTCAAGCTTGGTCAATTTCGCCGGCGGACATGGCCGGCAAATGGCCATGCGTATACCGTATGTAATAACGCGTTCTGACAACTGTCAAAATAGTCCACCGATATTTCGATCGAATGGCCCGAGTGCTCTAGACGTACGCACTGGGTTAGGTCGGGAGGCCGAAGCTCCGCTGGGTCATTACGAGGGTTTCGTGAACTTGACGTGAAACCTCAGACTAGCCCGGGAGGCATGCCATGGCGCCGATCGAGAGTGAGGAAGGTGCCGCCAGGTGCTTGGAGTGGTAATTTGACCCTGAGCGACATGTGTTAGCCGAAGCTCTCCCGGCCGACACAACGTCGACGAATGGCTGGCCTTCTTGTGCCAACGTGTGCGGTCTGCGTAGAAATTGGGGCACCTTCTTTAGATTGGCCCGAAAGGCGTATCAATAACATAAAGAAACCCTGTTCGCAAGTGACGACGACCGACCGTTTAAAATACTTGATCGAGTAGCATCATAAGGTGCAGCCGTGGAAATAAGAGCGGTGCGATAAACGAAATATCGGCCTGCAACCGATTATGTTGTTTGCATGCCGCCGCGGAGTGGTAACCATCTGTGATCGGCCTGCCTGTCGCAACGTAGGGCGCTACACCAGTTTACACCCACGCTGCTACCGTGGTGTCAGCTGACAGGCCTGGTACAAGCTGTGGTAACGCACCTCAGTCAGGTTCCGAGTCTGTCGCTCGCACCAACTCTTCGCAGGCTGCCAGTGGGACTAACGAAGGCTTGCCCCAACTCGTTACGGTCGGCTTCCTGAAGGAGCGCCCTCCTCTTGACGCTAAAAGTAGCTACCAACAAGCACAAGGCTTCTTCTATGGGGGCAATCTAAGCGTATCGCACGTAATCGAATAACCCGGTAGCTTCGCCCGTGCCACTGAAACTGGTGTAATATGTTTCCCGCGCCCGACCGCCGCAAGGTCAAGTAAGGACCGGTATGGAGATGTCGGATATTTGTTGCTGCACAAATGTATCTACTAATAAACATGTAATTTTTATTGATCAGCTTACCGCATTTTCATCACGAAAATGTAGGGGCGAAGAAAACATACCAGTGTCAAGAGTAGAAGCCACTGCCAGAGCGCACGCCCGGGCCGAGACGGCATTCTCTTGGCTCTTGAGCCACAAAACTTTCGCGTAGAACGGTCAAAAAGTGCGCTATTGTAGGAGATCGAAGGTGCCGGTATAGTCTGGAGACGTGAAGATGGCGAACGATGAATTAGGTTTCTGGGCGACCCTGGCTTCCGAGAGCATGGAGCAACCGTGACACGTGTCCGAAGGCGCTCGCCATCCCAAAAAGGGTCGCTCGAGGCCAGGGGTGATGAGGCGTGGACAAACCACCCACTAGACTGGAGGCCGTTCCAGGGTCATCGTCAAGTTTACGACCCTGCAGGCCACCACTGCTTGTCCTCGATGACGTGAAACTGTGTCAGCGCACCTTCAGAAGGTAACGCACTCGGGTGCCACATGTGAGGGTATGTGATAAACATTCGCAGCCCAGACTCGCTGTGCAGACAGCCTGGTACGACCCGTTCCGACCAGAGGACACTACGTCCGAAAGCGTGATATAAGAAGCCTTCTTGAGACGCCTAGGTTGTTCTTCGGTGCGTCTCCCGGTGTTCTCGTGCCGGCCATTTGTAATCCTCTGGGTATGTTTGAATTGACTATTATAGGGACTCACGAAAAGAAGCCATGGGCGGCGGGTTCTGTGAACGTTCGGTATTTGTACATCCAAGCCCCTCACCCCTCGAACCATAGGAATGCCGCAGATCGACTCTAGAATGTCACGAGGCCTCCTCCTAATTTTCGAGGATGCCGGGATTCGCTATTAACGGGGCTATACTAGAAGTTTGTTGCTGAGCAAACTTTTACGCACCTTAGCGAACGTTTCGATCCTTTGGTATACTTAGTGGACACTTCTATAGATAGATTAATTCGTCTAGGATATCTCCTTCAACTCCAATCGAGCTGCAACTAGGCTGTGAGCACAACTGTTAGGACTTGGTGTTGATATCTATATGGTTGACGCACAACACGGAGACTGGCTGATATGAGTGGCGCCATGTGCTAGGCTTCGGATGATCAATCTGGTTTGGAAGCCCATGTACCGGCAGGCGTGTCAAGAAGAAGATGCTGGTGCCAGAGGAATATCCGAGTACATTAGCATAAATCATCCCCTAGCATGGGGGAGCGGGGGTGTCGGGCTACCAGATCCGAGAAAATCCTATAATAGACCTTCAGCATTTGCATGCGCATGCAACACCTACAACGGTCCTGCATTGGGAACGCAACATATTTTCCAAAAAGGTTGCTAGAATGTTTGTGAGCAATAACGTCTAGAACTGTGCGATTAGCCGTCTGGGAGGAGGATGGAATCATATTTATGTAACACGTACTACATGCCGCCCGGGTCGGGAAGCATCTAGCACGAACCATTAGAGGGGAATTTTGCGTTTGGCTAGATCGCACTTACAGAGTCAGAGGACCGCTCATTGCCCTGTGTACGGCGCATGAGAAGCGCGAGCGAGAATCGAGGGTGAGGATCGAACACGCTTGTCCCCTAAGCACTAGATACAACGAGAGACACGTTGAGCCTCACCTTGCGATGCAGAACTGCGATTGGTCCATCTACGACTCCGGAGTTGGTTATATTGGGTGAAGCGGCAGGTGAACGGAGGTCGGGCCTAGGACGGCTGCCGGCTGATGCAGGTGCATGAAACACGTACAACCGCCCTGTTGCGAAGATGCGAGGCTGGCGAGCTTAATGCATCGAGAGCAGTCTCGTGAGGCTCTCAGCAACACGTCTTAAACTCACCTATGCGTGCGGGAACTCCAAAAGGGGCTTCTGTCCCTCCAATTAACGCAGAGGGCAGTGTGCTACGGGCTTGAGGGTCCCAGGGGTCGGTCGGATTGTCTCAGGGGAAGAGAACCACCACTCCCGGAAGGTGACCTGTTGGAAAGTGAGGAGCGAATTTGCACCGCGCCGAGTATGTGCCGACTATGTGACTCCTCGAGAGTGGCCATCACTTTTCAGGTGACATAGTCGATCTGGAGGCGTGGTCTAAAATCCCGACCATAGTGACGCAAGCGTTGCGGTGGAACATCGGGAGCAAAGGATGGGGATTGGCCACAGCTCGCGTTGGGCGCCACCCCCGGTCTCGTTCTAGCAGGACACATCGCTGACGAATGCGGTCTCTCCTCCCTTCTTTGTGGCCTCGAAACTCCCCACCATGCATATTCTATGACAGCTGTTTAGTTATAAGCACGTCCCACGGTCTCTTGCTGTTGCAGCCTACCTCTAACTTTGCTCTCAATGGGTTCAAAGCTGCGGGTACTGCCAGTGGAGACCACCCCACAATCCGGTACCTTGTTGGATCGCTTCAAAAGCTCAACATACGTCGAACGAGGAGACTCTGAAAGAATTGAGGGTCAGTCATCATTGGGAACTCACCTCCAGTTACGGAAAGAAGGGAGACACAGAAAGCAGTAACCTGGGTGCCCAAACCGATCTGTCCTATGTAACCCCCTTGAATTGATGACATGTAGTCTGCGGAAGGAACAAGCCCACTCACAGGGTAGGCGAAAGATCTAGTCTGCTACGTGGCAGGGAGTGGAGACACCCACAGGTGCGTCTTCAAGCCTCCTCCAACACTGTTTTACTACGCATGCTTGATACTTCAGGCTACTCCGCGAAGGTATCGCTTAAACCCCCTTCAAGGCTGTCTCTTCGCCATGTTTACAACATACCCAGCCGGGAAGGGAGCCACGACGTGACCCCTTCCAAGCCAACGCCATCATACTCCACAAGGGCACCGAGCAGATCCGCTCGATCTATGCAATCTGCTCTCGCGAAGATGACTCCGGCGCGCATGAATCCCACAGGCAACAAGCGTCGCGCCAGCTTTCTAGTCGCAGAACTAGAGAGCGCCCTCTATCACCGCTTCGAGACCGCCCACGATGGACGTGGTTTGTCTGCATTCGCTAGGTGCAACTGGGCGGGTCATCATCGTTCAGTGAGCCTTCGACACGGAGAGGTGCGCATCCATGCCCCAGAGACTGACTTACAGCTCATTCAACTCCTTGCACTGGCCATTCATCACTGTTGTTGCTGCGCATCGCAGTCGCTGCTTGCGCAACGTTGCAGTCTGCGTCGCGTGGCGCATCAAACTAATGTTACTATCGGATGACGGTTTGAGTGGCGGCATCCAATTCGGCGGGCGAGCGTGAGCGGAGACCGAATTTATCTCCGCGATAGGCTAACATGGATACCGACTTGTCACGTTCCACAACAGAAAACCCAACGCCGACTCGCGCGGGGTGCTTAAAAGGATGCTGGGAAACCCGTGATAGCTCATGAAAGCGTCCACATGTGTGCAGCTATCCTACTGCTATCCTTCGAGCGTTTGAATGGCTAGGCGTATCTATAGCTACTCCCCTCACAAGGCAGCCGAGGGTTGAACATTCAGAGTCTAGACGGTGAACCTTGCTGTTCATGTACACCTGCCTGTTTTAATACAGCATTAGTCGAATTGGTAGCTGACTCTGGCTCGAAATTCCATAGTCATTCAAGTGACCTTCCGAGAACTCGCTGGTTCAAATTCACTCCATTACCCGGGAGACCTTTCAGGTTACCCAGACAGCCAATTTTTCTTCAAGCACAGCGCTATGTAACTGCCACTGCTCGACTGATGTCCGGAACGGTAATGACTCTCCGCCGGATGGCTATTTGCGGTCCACGACAGCGTTCAAGTATCCGAGTCTACCGGGACTCAAAAAGCTGTTCAGACACCCTGACAGAGCTGGCCGTCACGTTAAGCTCAACTCGCAAGGTATCAGAGCCCGGTCGGACATCCTGTGGTACACGACGGGTGCATGAGATTGGCTTCCACCCACTGCTGGCCCGGCACGAGCTCGAGGGGCCACGGTGGTGGACGGTGGTGCGTCGGCGACCATAAGTTGACGCCCATATAGAGAGATTCCCACGAGTGCTTTAGCCGTGCTCCCGCCTGCTCCCGCTGGTTCCCGGCGCGGCCGGGCCCTGCCACGCGCAGCAAGGTCTCGCTCGGTTCAGCGCTCGCGCGCGTTAATGCGGCGGACACGTCAAGCCGCCTCTTTATCCATCCGTGCATCCTTCCCGCCTTCCTCTCAACACTCTACCACCACTCTCTCCTACGCTCGCAGTTGTCACGCCACCAATGGATCCCACTGTCGTGCCCGTTCAGGCTCCCGGCGGGCCTGCTATTGAGCTTATGTTCCGGCAGATCCTGGAAGCCGTTCACAAGTCGGTGAGTCCAGCCGGTATTGCGGTCCACGTCAACGACACATTCTGACGACTGGGTCATAGCAAATGGAGATTGCTGAGTTGCGCTCTGAGTGCCACGAACTCCGACAAGCGAACGCGAGCCTCGAGCGTCAGGTCAAAGAGGGTCTTCAGGTATGTTGGCATCTCATGCTCTGGCAAATCTCGCGTCCGCGCCTTCTTCGTTTGGCCCTGGGCGGGCGAGCAAGCAGCAAGGGCGCAACATTATCGATAAACATGTTGTTTTCGCCGTTGGCTAGAGCCGTTCGGTGGTCGAGCTCGCGTCAGCTATCCATCTATCTGCGTCGTTGCGGCTGACACGGGGCAGTATCGCCGCCGCGAAGGCGCAGAACGCTGTTTGCGCGGCACTTGGAGTCTTCTCGCGGGGCGCACAATGTTTGAACATCTGCGACGTGTCCCCGCAGCGAGCGTTGCCCAAGTAGTGCACTGCATAAGCGTATCATGATCGCTTTTGGGACATGGTTACTGCCTCACCTCCGCAGACTTCATGCACGTTGGATGATCACATCGCGCATCATGGCTGCGCTCCTCAATTTCATTTTTGAGGACCCGCCGGTCGGCATAGTCTCTTTTCCCTTCATCGTGTCTGCCAAAGTATTCATGCTAATGTCTTTCGTAGAACGGAAATGGGTCCAGGCTTGGAACACCAGGCTTTACGACACCCGCTCCCGGTAGTCCCCAACTCCGCGCGAAGACTCCTTTCCTCACGCCCAATTCTGTTACCTCTCTTGCTGTTCCACCAAGCATCTACGTCCCTTCACCTTTAAGCGACAATGCGCTCGCTCAGTTCCCCTTCGGTGTTCGTGAAATTCCCGGCTTCTGGGTCGTCATTCCTGCTGGTGGTGCCGGTACGCGCCTGTGGCCCCTTTCCCGAGAGGGACATCCCAAGTTCCTTCTAGACCTTACCCTCAAGGGTCGCTCTCTCATCCAAGCGACTTGGGACCGTCTTATTCCCCTCTCATCCGCTTCTCGCACCGCCATCGTTGCAGGTCCTGCCCACGTTAAGAGCATCACTGAGCAGCTCCCCGACCTTCTTCCACATAACCTCTTCTGTGAACCTAGCGCGAAGGAGTCCATGGCCGCCATCGGTCTTGCCGCGGCCGTCCTCGCGATCCGTGACCCGAACGCAATCATCGGTTCCTTCGCCGCGGATCACATGATTTCCGGCGACGACGCTTTTCTCTCGGCAGTTGCCGAAGCGGTCGAGGTTGCAAGGAAGGATTACCTGGTCACCATTGGTATTGCACCGTCCCATCCGTCGACTGGGTTCGGTTACGTGCGTTTGGGCGAGAAGCTCGGAATGCCCGATGCGCCCAATGCGCGACTGGTATCGAGTTTCAAAGAGAAGCCCGACGCACGCACGGCGGCGGCCTATATCAAGACGGGGAACTACCGCTGGAATGCCGGTATGTTCGTGACAAAGGCAACATTCCTTATGGAGCTTCTCAAGGAATACATGCCGGAGCTGCACGAGGGTTTGCAGAAGATCGCGCTTGCGTGGGATGACGAGAACCTGCGCCAGAAAGTCCTCGACGAAGTGTGGCCGACTCTCGAGAAGATCGCTATCGACAACGCGGTTGCGGAGCCAGCCGCCATGGACCGTAAGGTCGCGGTAGTACCGGCTACCTTCGGTAAACCACATTCTTCTCGTACGCGAACTCTCAATGCTGATGCTTTACGCCTCCTTCTAGGCTGGGACGACGTCGGAGACTTCTCATCGCTTGCGGACCTTCTTCCTGCCGAATCGAACCAACCTCGCATCCTCGGCGATGGCGGTCTTGGTATGTTCCCCGGTCCGGGATTCATGTTACAACGATAACAGCTGATGTGCGTTCCCACAGTCGTTACTGAGCAGGCGGCCGGTGGAATTGTAGTCCCCGGGTCCGGCAGATTGGTTTCGCTCTTGGGCGTCGATGATCTCATCATTGTCGATATGCCCGATACTCTCCTCGTCACCACCCGCGCACGCTCGCAGGAGGTCAAGCGCCTTGTCAAGAAATGTCGCGAGGCTGGCTGGAAACAACTCTTGTGAAACGTGCAACGTGTCGTCTTGCTTTCCTCGACCGGCCCAACCCGGTGTCTCAGCAGGACATCCAGTGTGACACTACGGACTACGGTGCGGACTCTAATCGCTTGGTTAGCTCTCGAGCACAGACGATCAGTATATAATACAAGTAGTGCATAACGGTGCCCTGAAAGTGTGGAAGAAGTATAACTCCTCCCGTCCCCACAGTAGTCGTCTATATTATTACCATCTCCTCCGGACTGCTATACCTCGTTATGTTTCGCATCACTAATACGGACCCTCCATACGAGTTGTCATATCGCAGTACATTACTTGTGGGGACTGAAAAGCGGTCCAGTCTGATGCGTCTCCGAAGGCGCGGAAGTTTTAGTGGTGCTAAAGAACCGCGTGAAACGCGAACCCTCAGGCTCGCAAATACTAATGATGGAATGCCTTAGCCGTCCCCAACACAAGCGCATACCCTTACGAGAGTGCGTCATATACAAATTGAGATTAATGCATTAGGGCTAGACGGAATACAGTAAGTCCTGACCACAGCTCCCTCGGTCCTGGCTTCTGCGCGTCGCATCGCCCACCCGCACCCGCGAGACGCGTCGAAACGCTAGCCCCCTCTTGGGTATACATCAAACCAACCCCGCCCGCGCTGACCGGTCGCGTGGGGTGTGCCACGGCGCAGCCCGGCGCGCGGCCTCGCAGACCTGGCCGTGCCTTGCACGTCCGTGACTGCCCACAAGTCCCCGTCCCTGGTTCCCTGGTCAGCCAACGACCCTCGCGGCGACCAGCCACCCCCGCGCATCGGCGCACGGATGAAGTGGGGCCCAGCCCCGATCGGGCTTCCGGCGGCATATGGGCGCCAACCAACCCCCCGCGCGTGCGGGGGCGCTCCTCGTGGCACGACCGCCGACGCCCGCCCCGCTGGCAGTCTCGACGCGGGGCCTAGACGCGTCGCGCCGCGACGGCGGCCGGCGGGCCTGGTGCCGCACGTCGGGGGCGGTAGAGCGCGACGATGCGGGCTTTGCGGACAGCGTCGCGCGCGGCGCCGAAGTAGCGGGGGGTGTGGAAGGACCAGTCGAGGTTGCCGGCAGCCCAGGCCTCCATTCCCCGCGCGTGAGCGGCGACGAGGGCGTCTGCATGTGGGCCCCAGGAGGGAAGGCGGCGTTTGGCGTCGAGGTAGGTGCGCACGAGTTGTGCGTAGTATGCACCAACGGCGTCGGCCGCTCCTTGCAGGTCGAGCCGCTTAGAGCGCATGAGGACAGTGAGCACGTTGTGCGCCGCGTGACCCATGGACTGCTCCATGTTGTAAGAGTAGAGATCCTAGACAGCCGAGTGGACGTGAGCACGCGAGCAAAGGCTGGGCAGGAGAAGGGACACACGTTAGCCCACCAAACCATATCTGCCGCGGCTATGTGCATGGCGTGGAATGCGGGATGATCAATGACTTCGTCGGGGAGGTCGCTGCCTATTGCAATGCCGGCGAGCGTGAGGCAGGGGCGGACGGCGCTCGCGTTTCGCCTTGAAAGCTTGTACGCCTCCAGGTCAAGGACAACATCTCGTTCGCGATACTCGGCTTCCTTCGCGGTCGCTTCGGTATACTGCCGGCACTGCTCGACGAACCGGTCGTAATGCGAAGGACATACAGGGTGGCACGCCTCGCGCAGACCCTTGGTGAATCTAATAAGAGGTAAACGTCAACAGCGCGAAGGGAGGGGACGCGGGAGAAGTAGGTAGCAAATACGTACTTCTTTGTCAGCCGACAAAGCTCCGAGCCGTCGTCAAAATCGTCATGGCGCAAGCTGTTGTAGAACGTCTGTCCAGTGCCCCAGGCAGCGGTGCCAACTTGGTCATCGGTAGTGAGGTCGACGACGTAAAGGAGGTCGATGAAATCGCGAATGACCCGTAGACGCTCGAATGAGCCTTCGGGGAAGGAGTAGGCGGCGAGGAGCTCGCCGGTCTTCGCCTGGAAGAAAGCTTGCTTGCGAGAGGGGAGGTGTTGGTAAAGGGCGGCCCGCTCTGGGCCTTCCTCGGCGAACCTCGCGTGGTTGGGATTGCACTCGCCCGGCCAGGGAGTGAGAGCATGGAGATCAGGGAGAACGAAGGAAAAGAGTGTGGAGGGCATGGCGAAGGGAGTGATGGCCCCGTAGGGACTCGACCAGCAGCCAATACATACTCCCCGGGACAAGGGTCTATCTTCGGAGTTGGAGGCCTAGGTTTGCAATAGATGTGTACGAGGGTAAAATGCGAGATAACCGAGAAGTGTGATGCCGCGCCCACTCTAGATTATTTTCTAGCGCGTAGTCTCGTAAGCGGTCTTCATGGCAATCATACGTCCTTAGCTGAAAGGTAAAGACAAAATCCTAAGCGCTGCGTGCGACTCGGACGTTCTCGCCTGAAGCAGCCGCGCGATTCTTACAAACTCGACATGGATATTGTAGGAAGGCTGCGACACCCAGAGGAATGATCCATATACGACGTGAGGCCCGCAGAGTTGTGTTTGGCATGAGACTGCGGGCCGCGCGTCATTTCCGGGGGGATAGCTGAGGCAAGTGTTTCGGGGCAAGAATTGTGGACGCACATGGGAAACGGCGGAGTTGATTTTGGCGATCTCCCGATCTCCTCCGCGCGCCACAATGGGCCCGACGGAGTGGCGCTCGTAAATGCCGGCGACCTGTAATATTGACCCTTCTCATTAAAGGCGCCGAGCGAGCGAGCGGGGTGCTCGACGTTTCCGTTCGCCCGGGACAGTCGGAAGACGTTGGACTCGATGAAGCTTGACGACCGTCCGCGTCGAATGCGGGGTGACAGCGACAGTACGGCATGGGTGGCCCTCGGGATTCGCAGCATAACAGTTACGACACAGGCATCTGGCCCCCTACTGCCGAAGGGGGAACTAAGGGTCACAGCAGCCAGAAGAAACGTTGGTGCAGGCGGTCCTTAGTGGGGCGAAGGGCGCAATACATCATGCGCTAAGGACTGGCAAACGCTGCGAGAAGGCGAGTGGATTCGACACTAGTTGAGTTGTAACGATGTCATTGTCGTAATCGCCGGCAGGCTGCAGTCTGCCGGATGAGCAGGCACAAAGAGCGATCGCTTTGCGGTAAGCGGTGGCCGGTAGAGCGGTGTGGACGTTATGAGGTGTTCTGCCCCTGCAAGCCGGCATAGGCGCCATATGCGGAGCGCGACTCGCGAGGAGCGGAGACAGGCGGAGACGTACGTGGACCTCAATCTTCGGGTGAACGGTTTGCGATTGCAAAGCGCTGTTCGAGAACGGAGGGTCACACGAAGTGGTACCTGTCGGGGAGGGCGAGCGCTGACACTGAGCTGAGTTGCGGCAAGCGGTGGTGGAGGACGGGTTCGAGGTCGTGAATCAAGACCGAGGGCCGCTGGGCGCGGAGAGCCTGGCTCGCGCGCTCCGAGTGGTGCAGAACGCGACGAGGCCTGGGGAGACCGCCCGCAGACCGCCCGAGCGATGCCAGGCGATGCCCGTCCGCGCTAGGGCGACGCCCGCATGGCGCCTGATGCGCTCCTGGGCCAGTCTCGTTGCGATGACGTCGGCTTGGGCCGCAGTGCGCACGGCGCACGGTTAGGGCGCATCGGCCGTGGGTACCCTTGCTCTCCTGTGTTCTCCGGCCGACGAACATCCGGACACTAGTCCATCAGTCCCTCAACGACATGCACCCACGCTTTGTTCAGCACTACTCAGAGTCGATACTACTTGGGTTGCGAACGCCGCCATCTCCGTATTTTGTAGCGCAGTCAGACGACGTCTGTCGTAATAGAAAGTGCTACGTGACTTCGCCTTCAGCCACACGCCCGAAATTCGCTACTTTCTCCCGGGTGGTTCGAATATTCGAGTGTTGGGGTGTTGGTGTACAAAGCCACTCTCCTTCCCATTCAATCAACAGCTTTGATATGATCTGCAAGCCGGCGCGAGGCACGCTTTGATGGTAGGTCCATCCGTCCTATATATGTGTACATAGCATGCCTTGTCGAAAGGTGGAATAGTCGACGGCAGGAATACTTACGTCTCATTCCATTGGAATCACCTGAAGAAGAATTAGGTAGGATCGTGGACTATCGAAGGCGTCAACTTAACATCCCAACGACGAGTAGCGATCTTTTTCGGCGGCCGCTTATGGCATAGAAGTCGAACAACATACCATGCGTACCGTAATGTGGCATACGAAGTCCACAACGTGGGACTGTGGCCGGGGCGTTTTCATGTGATGTTCATACATCCGCCGTTTCCCACCTACGACTCTAGAAGATGAGGAAATTGTCCACAACTCGCCTCTCAAAAACGCGCATTCACACGACTAGGCAGACGGGAGAGATAGGTCAGTTATCGGGATGATGACGCATGAAATTTTGGACGCTTCGCGGGAAGGAAGCTGTTCAAGCAACGTGCATAGATTCTCTACGTGTTTGACGGTCAACCATTAATTGACTAAGCCTTGCGATGGAGACGGACCTAGCGAAACCGGGATTGAGTTTCAGCTGCCAGGAGCTCGTCCACAGACCTCAATATGCGGGTACACGTTCCGTACGCATCGAAACCTGCGTCAGAGGGAGCTTCAGGTTGGCGTCTAGAGTCGGTGGCAGGTGGAAGCGCATGCAAGCCGGCTCTGGCCGCCGCATCAGAGTATATTAGTCAGGGAACGTGCTTTGTAACATACCTTTCACCAAGAGATAGCGCGGAGCTCCCTGACTGCACGCCCGTCTTGACAGTGTCTCTGAAACTTGGAAGTCCGCGGCTAGATTTCCTGTGAACACGTTTGAAAGGCGGAGGAGCGTCGCGGAACAGCGTCTGCTCCGCCCGGCCCGCGTCATCCGTACCTCCACGGTCGTGAAGATCCTTCAAACTCGTGGGAGGACGGTCGATCCGGGCATCGAGAGCACAGGTGCTGCGAACGCAAGCTCCTCGTGTCTCCACGTAGACGTACATTGCAGTATGTTGCAATGCATCCACGGGCGTTGTCGGTGTGCTATGCCGGACCTCAGACAGGCTGATTTTTCAATTATGAGCTTGTTGTCTCAGAACTGACGACTGGCGGCTGCAGGGCCACCGGCCAAGTCCAGAAATCGGGCTGTATCGCTTGAATGGGTATGCCCGGGCGATGAGGCGGCCAAATGATCGATGGCGGGATGATTATGATTAACGGTTTTGTCATCCTTTCCCGCAGCTCATGTCAGTGAATCTTGGAGGGCAAGTGGTTGACGTTGGAATACGGTATACGTTGGAGAAGGCTCATAGCACCACCAAGAGGACGTCGAGGTTAACGTACATAGTGGGCTGCTTGAGGACGAGGATGACCATGGACCGACGTCAATGATGTGCTTTGTCAGGCACGCCAGCGAGTCAGCAGGTGGCGGAGTTGCCGATGAGCGGCCCTCAGACCGGAGGAGGCGGACCTGTGGCGCCCTGCAGTGTGACCTTCTGTCACTCCTCCCATAGCATCACTGGTTACTCCAGTGGAGCGACTCAGTGGTAGCTGTCTTGAAGGGAAGAAAGTAAGTACTGCGTTCGGGCATGCGAGCTGAAGCACAAAAGGTACGTACTAGACTCGGGCTATTCTAGCAGGCGTTGATTGACACCACGAAAACAGGTCTGTCGGGGATGCTAAGAAGGCAGCGCAGATCATCGACAGTTAGCCAATCCCTATCATTGTGCCTGTCAGTGCATTCTCTCGCCCATCCGTTTTCGTCTCGTGTAGTTCCTTGCATCTTGGGATTGTATATCATACGGCCTAGATCGCGCTCTGTATATCTCACGATGTATGTCAGACGTGTCCAGTGAAAGAGTTCTCATTGACGCACTGCTATGCCAACCACAGGCCGAGTCGCGCGCGCTTTGAGATCGAAACTATCTAGTAACTTCTGCAGCAGCGCTTACCATTTTCATGCCTTGAGTGTTCAAAAAGGCCGCTGTTTGGTTGATACTCTCTGCACGAGTACAGTACTGAGATCGGCGTGGAAGAACAGATTCAGAGGGCCATTGTCACGGGTGCTAATGGACGTTACTGAAGCGTCACGCCGAGCCTTTCCCGACCCTGCTGAAATGGTCGGGTGCCGGCATCGGGAGCTCGGCTGGGCGGTGGCCTTAGTCATGCTTCTGGGTCGGGTAGATAGAGATTGCGCTCGTCCTTTTCTCTCTTCCACCATCTCCTTCACTCCTCTCCCGGCGTGCAGGCTCTTTTTCTAGCTCAATCCATCGACGCACTTGGTATGCGCACTGCATCTTCAGCTAACCCGCTGCTTCCGCTAATGCTCGTACAGAGCAGAGATCTACCCTCCTGCGCGTCTTCCGTACCCACTAGAAAAGAATCCCTGAGCACGCCAGCCTCCACTCACGATGGCGCCATCGAACCTCCAAGGCCTCAACATCATCCACCCCAACCCTCCACCTAACCCCTACCTCTCGGATGCGGACCTGTTGTCCGTACCCCCCTTCCCGGACCTCAACGCTCAGCTCGACCTCTGGACGAATCTGAACTTCCAGTCTGACGAGCCCCTCGTCTCTAGCCGTCCAGGCGAGGGCAACAAAAGGGACCTTGATGGCAAGCATGGCGACGTCAGCGAGGATGATGCCGACCGCTACAACGACCCGGATGACGACCTGCAGCGCAGTGGGATCGCAGAGGCTCACTCGCATGAGAATGTGGTGATGGGTACCGTCCTCCCCCCTACCGGTGTCGTGCATCCCCCACCTCGCAACCTGCCAACCGCCACGTCTGGCCAGCTCCCGCCATTTGATATTAACAGCCTCCTCGCCGGGTTTGGTATCGACCCATTCTCCGCGGCTGCTGCTCTTCCCCAGCCTCAAATTGCCCCCAACACACTCGCACAACTGCTCTCCCTCCACGCGTCCTCCTTCCTTTCTACGCCTTCGGGCAGCGCGCAGCCTATACCTCATTTGACGCAGTCTGCACCCGTTCAATCGCCCCCGCAGCAACCTTCTTCTGCCTCGAGCACCCCTTCCACCTCCGCTGCTTCCCCCACGGCGACGAAGCGCGCTCGCACGGCGCGAGGATCTGTCTCGTCCGATGCGGGGGACGCCTCGCCCCTAGCAGATGCAGCCGAAGAGAAGCCGTCTGGGACACCTATGAACGCGGCGGAGGACAAGCGGCGGCGAAACACGGCTGCTTCTGCTCGCTTCCGGTTGAAGAAGAAAGAGCGGGAGGCGGCGTTGGAGCGCAAGGCCAAGGAGCTCGAGGTGCGCGTGGGCGAGCTCGAGAAAGAGTGCGAGGCACTTCGGCGGGAGAACGGGTGGCTGAAGGGGCTCGTCGTCGGCGTCACGGGCGCGCAGCAGCAGCAAATGGTTCAGCAACAGCACCAGCAGGTGGATGCGGGCACGAAGCGTCCACGCGAGGACGATGCATAAACTGTACTGTTAAACCAGGTGTCTATCTAACCATACTTCTTGATGCGAATATTGCTACGACCCACCCGCCACCCGCTGATGAGCCGCCCCGAGATTTATTGATCTTTATTCCTTTAACGTTCGTAGGCTCCGCGTTGGTCTTGCCTATGCATGCCGTGCTTCGAATTCCTGACCTACCTGTTGTTTCCCCTCCCTTTATCTGCGTCTTTTACGTACGGCTACGTACGGCGATGCATTCGTCCCGGTCGACCGCGTGTTAAACGCAAGGAGACGTACCGTATTGTGTATTCATAGAACCTTCCGCATCCGTCCATGTGCGCTATGAACCTTGGCCGTTGTGTTCTGCTATCGCCGCTGCCACGCTTGCCCCTGATTGAGACGTTTCTCGACGATTCATCGAAAGGGGCGATGTTCTGCCGCGCTTTCTACGTGCTTGGACACGCTTTTAATACCGTCCATCACCTTGCCTATTCATGTTCGGTTCCCATTGCCATCGATCTCGGCAAGTTGGCGACAACAAACCCACGTTGATGCTGGCGACGAATGAGGTCGTGGAATCCGTCTTGGTGAGCACTCCCGTTATGCCCGCGCGCTATCTGTCTGAATTCGGGCTTTATTGTCAGACGGTTACCACAACTTCGCTTCACGGGACAATCTTCCATCTGCGCCTGTCGCTCGTCCATACCCGGGTTCGCTAGGGGTTGTTAAGCCTACAAGAGGGTTCAAGGGGCCTGTGCAGCCATTGTGGTACAGGCACGCCGCAGATCACGCTGGCGGCAACCATAACCGAATCCTCTGTCATGGACGGGGCCAGGCCGTGGAATATCAATTCAATGACACGTCTGCCGTGACGCATCGTCGGGCGTGGGCACTGCTGCTCGAAGCACGCGGTACCGCGTGGCCCGCCGTAGGGGCTTTTAAACGGGTGCGGACCGTGTGCGATTCAACCAAGAAGCCCACTGATCACATATACGGATTTCTCAGCCTTTGCAGCTGTACTTTTGGGATCCACGTCATCCGTGCACAGGAACTGTCGTCGATCCTCAAGGCTCAAGTTCGGACTTCAGAGCATTGACGGAGCTTCAGACCTCGGTTCTATGCTTGGTTGATCATTAGCTTCCAGCGGTATGGGTCGAACAGAACGCGTCCTAGACCGCACCCGAACGCACCGCGGGCCCCCGAATTCCTCCCTCGAAGCCCGAACGCGCGGCTGGGACAGGGCTCGATTCGGTCTAGCGCACGAGAGCACCCGGATCGACGCCTTCTGCACAGACTTCTTCGGCAGGGCAGCTGACTCCGGGGCGAGTCGCGCTATGCTTGTTGCGGGGGGAGACCTTCGCGTGAGGAAGCCAGCGCGGGAGAGGGCGACGGGGATCTGGTCACACGGGACCAAGCCGCGATGTTCTTCGGATGACCGTGCGAGCCGTGTCTGCTGGACTTTCGGGCGAGCTGTATCGAGATAGTTGCTGTATACCCCGTATTGTCAATTAGGACCAACTCCTCTCAAGATTTCTGATCGCCATCGAGAGGGAGAGCCGGAATGCTCGACGTTGAATTACTAGGATTGCTATAACCTCCGCTTCGCCCTTGTTCGAGAAATTTGGCAGGTATCCTGTGCGGGGCCCACAGGCTAGAAGCCATCGCGATACAGTCAGAGACTCAGAGTTAGAAGGACCGGGACCAAGTAAGCCCGTAGAGTGTACGGAATTGTGACCTGGTGATGGACGTTGAGTGAGGATGAGGAAGTTAAGCCGATCGCGATAGGGAACAGTGCGCCTCTAGAACCAGGATGTTTCTCCAGGTGATTGAGTGGCGATTGACCTTGTGAGGATCTCTATGCCGCCATGCTGTGAACTAATCAAAATCAGTGCATATAAACGCTCTTTATATCTTGATTGAGGCTACTTTGCAGTGTATGACAGTTGGGCTCATGTCTGTCTTGATGTAAATTTCATATACGTAATTGTTCACTTCATTTGATACTGGGGACCGCACAGGCCCGCACATTGTGTGGATGCGCAGTTGTGGTTAGATCTATAGTCCTACGGGCGACAACGTGCCCGTGATACGCGGGATGTAGCGTTGTGTAGCAGTGTCCGTAAGCTGGCCCGCCGGCTTGGGGAGACATGGCCGAACAAATCGCCGGGGTTACCAAAGTTTGAAAGGAGTTCAGTAGGCGCCGGCAGAGTGCTGATGAAGGCGCTGACTAATGGGCAGAAGCGCTGGGCGCCACCGTGCACCAAGTACTTACAGAGCACAGCGAAGAAGTGAGCTTGATTGCACTTGTGCGACTACCACAACTTTCTATCCACCGCCGCCCTCTCACCAGACTCATTGCTCACCTGTACGCGACACTTACTCGAAGGCTCTGTCAAAGACGAGGCACATGGCTTCCAACGACAACGTCACCGTCCCGTTCTTCAAGAAGAAGGGCCGTGGTCGTCCTACGACCAGCCGCAAACGTTCCGCCTCTCCTCCGGCCGAGACGAGCACAGGCCCCGTCGCATCCTCTTCCAAGTCCCAAGTCGTTTTCCCCTCGCGCAAGACGGCGGGTAACTTGCTCAGCGCGGGCACGAAACGTACCGCGTCGCAGCGGCAGGCGGACGACCTCGACGACGCGGACGCGCGCGACAACGGCCCGGACGTGAAGTGGACCTCGGCGGGCTCGCACGTTGACGCCGCGCGCGAAATACTCGCGGGTGACGAGGCAGAGGAGCTGCTCGCGAAGCGGCGGCGGTCGGAGCGGCGGGCGGCGGGCGAGCCGGAGGACGAGGATGGTGGGGATGGACCTGACGACGGGCTGTACCACGGTCAGAAGGCGTACAAGACGCACATACGCAAGAATCAGGAGGTACCGAAGGCGATGCGCGTGGGGCCGCAGAGAGCCAGCGGGAGTACGATTAGGACGGTCACGATTTTTGACTACCAGCCGGACGTCTGTAAAGACTATAAAGGTGCGTCTTGGTGTTGTGTTCCAGAGAGTTCATTGTCGCTGACAGTTACATCTGTCCTTTCGTCATCAACAGAGACGGGATACTGTGGTTACGGAGATTCGTGTAAATTCCTGCACGACCGTGGAACATGTGCGTCCTCTGCCTTCATTCTTGTGGGCAACCCGCTAATTCTCGCCTATAAACGCAGACCTGGCCGGCTGGCAACTAGACAAGCTCGCCGCTGAGGGACCTAAGAAGGGCGCAGCTGAGGAGTCGGATTCGGACTCAGACGACGAGGACATCCCGTTCGCGTGTCTCATCTGCCGCAAGCCGTACACGGATCCGGTCGTAACCCGCTGCGAGCACTACTTCTGCTCCGCGTGTGCCATCAAGCGTTTCGCCAAGACACCCAAGTGCGCGGCATGCGGCGCGCCCACGGGTGGCATCTTCAACCGTGCGGACAAGGTGATCGCGAAGCTGAAGAAGACGCAGGAGGCGGGAGGGCAGGATGCGGACGAACAGGACGGCGGGACTTCGGGCGGTGTGCAAATAGAGGGTCTTGGGGGAGGCAGTGAAGAGGGCGGCAGTGATGACGAGTAGACGTGGCTGTCTCTTCGCCTGCTCGAAAAGATGAGGCCCACAGCCTGTACCCTGCGGCTCTCATGACGTGTTTGTACGTACAGTGTATGTCACGGAAATCTCCAATGGTTATCTGACTATTCGTGGGCAGCGTCTCGGCGGTTTCGTGCGATCTACTACCGAGGTCGGAGCACCGGTAGTTTGCCGACGCACGAAACGATCCGTGTGCAACCAATGGACATGCGGAGGGCTGGCCTTGGCAGACTGAGGTCTCCTGTGACGAGATGACGGATGTTGACGTGTGTTGCAGGTGCCAAAATATCAGGAGACAACGTTGGAGACAGATGTCGGGGATGCCTGCATATCTTTCAAAGAAGCCCTGTGCGTAACTCGCCGGTCGTCCGACCGGTGTTCATGAATGCAGCGCACCACGATGGGCTGTTCATCGTAAACATGTCCGCTGTATGATCGAGGGGGAGATTCCAACGCAGCTTCCATTCCATCTATTCCTCGTGGTATTTTCGGTAGAGTACGTCCATCTTTGGTCGACAGTGTTCTATACACTCGTTCACAGCTAACCGACTGTCTCGTCTCATTGATGTACAGCTTGACGAACATACGCTGAATAGTGACCGGCGTGGCATGTGGATGCGTCCTTCCCTATTCGACTCGATGTGGACCCCGAACTTCTGTGTTTCGTTCCATTACCATCACTCCCGCTCGGTCGATGCAGCAGCTCGCGTACCGGCAAGCTTTACTGCCGAGGATTTTGCGGATCGGTGCAAAACGTACGGAGATCCAGAGGACGTCGAAATCGGTCCGAGTCTGCTCCTCCGGCCGTGCAAGGACCCGACGAGGACAACAGGCCCACCCCCGCGGCATGCTCCCAATGATGCACGACGCGCCCGAGTCACTGCATGCGGCGGGCGTCGACGTCGCGAATCGCCTACCACGCCGCGCGCCCCTCGGCCTCGCGGCCCTCGAGTCCCCGCCGCCCCCAGAGTCCCAGACGGGCAGCCCGCACGCCCGAAGGGGGCACCCAGGCCGCGCGGCACGGTGCGCCCTCTGCCCGACTCGGACCCGCCGCCGCCGCCCGCCTGGCCGGAGCCTGCTAGTCTATCGAGAGGCAATCGTCACCGGGGCACCGGCGCGCAGGGCCCGCTCAGAGGCAGCCTTGCGCGCAGGCAGGCGGGCACAAGGTCCCGAACAGCGGTCTGCTTCGGGTCCGGTTTGGTTAGATGGCTCGGCGTAGGCTGCCTCCCCATCGCCGTCTGCGCCGACCCCGACCCCGACGTCGTGTGGGGCCCCGCGACCGCTCGGGGCTCCGCGTCGTCGTCAGAGCAGCGCATGCACGAGCATCGGCGACGGCCTCGCAGCGTGGAAGACTCGCTTCGGCGCCGGTCGCGGACCGCGCGGAGAGACTGGCTTTGTCATGTATCGATATCCTTGAGTGCCCGCCCCCTGTCCTCCTTCGCCGGTCGGTTCGCGTCTCGTCAGGGAAGTCATGGCCGGATCATAGCACATAATGAAACGACCTCTACCCGCCGTGCATCATCGGGGCGGTCGCAGAGGCCTCTTTCGCGGGGGAGGCCGTCTTCCCCTTTGGACGGGAAGGGCGTCCCTGAGGGGCGTGCCCGACAAGACTCGTCGCAGGAGGACGGCGCGAAGCATGGGTACGTGTGAGCCTGCCGTATTCGCTGTAAAGTAAATCACTTACCGTTTTGGTGCAGGTGCGCTGCGGGCAGCCTTGGGGGCGACACACCGGTTTTGGCTAGGCTGCGAACCAGAAGCCCCCTCCACTGCGCAGGTGGCTAGTGCGACACGGTGACGACACGAAGCCTACACGGCTGCAGTGTGCCCATCGGCGATTGGAATCGCGATAGGCGAGAGAACAGAACAGAACGCGCGAAGCTGCGTCCATCGCGCCTGCACCGCAGCGCGCGGGGAGCTAGGGATGTGCTTGCGCGTACGTGATGGGACCACCTTTGGCTGTAGTTTGCGCGCTCCGCCATGACCAGCGTCGCCTACGAACTTATCCGCGAGTGCGTAGTGGACGTGACTACGTCAATCTTCGTCCAGTGCGCTCGATCGAGTGCGCATACGTACCTGGGCTACTTACACGTCAGTCGGATTCTCCGCGCCAGAGGACCGCCCACAGCAAAAGCCGACCCGCCGGAGGAACCCCGAGGACCGGCTTGGGCTCAGCGGGCGCTGTCGCGATTGCCGCGATCGAGGACGACGCTCGCGGTCAGCCGCCGCCGCCGCCTCCTCAGTCCCGTGCTCGGACGTTGAAGATGTTGCTGCGTCGTCTGTCCGCGGAGATATCCGCAAAGAATAGAACGTCGTATCCTGGGTCCTGAGGTGCGATATCCCACGTGCGCACGTACTGCAGCTGTCTACGTGCCAACCTGCGCAATGATGTACCATGATCCATCTCTCGCCAATAGGCAGATGTCCCTCTATGTTCCCCCACGGGGCTGCGAACAGCCGGCGCCGGCAACTTTTTACGTGTGCGCGCATGGTCACCGGGCACACCAGGCCACACGACCATCGCGGGAGGGGTAGATGGCCATCTAGCCAGGGCGCGTGGTCTCCTCCGTATGCAATGCATCGCACTGCATTATACCTACCCGCCCCACGCCCGTACGACGTACATACGCATACACTCACAGCACACCATCGATCAAATCACCATCGATCGGGCCGGGCTATCTCGCATCGGGGCAGCGGGAGGCGCGGCTGACGTACACACAACACCGCACCGCAGGCCAACCCCGCGCACTGGCACCCGCCGCCAGCCTCCGCTCCGCCGGCGGGATCGGTGTCCAGCACCGTCGGATCTCGATGCATACCCTACCGCTTGCTGCCGACCGCAGGCTCTGCTCGTCATCAGCGCGCGGCGGGTTTGGATAGGAGACCGGGCTCGGTGTAGAGGCCGGCGGCGGCGGCGGAAGACTTACGGGCTTCAGGGGGGTTGAATCTTCAGGGAGGTAGTGACGGTATGGCGAGACACCTAGGGGAGGAAAATAGGCTTGGTTGATGTGTTCCCGGCTTGGAGGTCCGGCAGGACGCCGCGGCGCCAGAGCCTTCCTGGTATTACTTAGTCAGTTGCAACCGTGCGTGCCATGGTCATAGGAGTTCGCGCTTCGTCGCGGCTTGAAGCCAGTCGGACGCACGGCAACTTCTAGCACCAATCTGACATGTCCGCTGAGGGCAACGGTTCTGAACTTCGTGCCGATGGGTACTAGCACCAGCGAACGATGCGGTTGAATGACGGGCTGAAACCGACGTGCGACACCACCGCTGTCTCGCCGTAGAGAACCCGGTTCGAGCTCGCCTGCCCTGGGGACATCCATGCATGTCGTAGTCGAGGGGCGGCAAGGCGATGCCCGCGTACCATAGTCTGTTCGAGCGCAGTACGTCAACGTTCCCGCGTCCATGTCGCTGCTGCACATGCTATTCTCCGAGGACAACCATTGCGAGGGACTCGACCTGTTGGGCCCCGGCGAGCTCGGGCACTGGGGATCATCCTCGCCCCAGTTCCCGTCCATCCAAGTTCGTTTAATTATTGCTTCCCGTCTAATTGCGCTCAGACCACCGTCTGTCATTTTTCTCTACCTTCCGCGAGCTGCGGTCGGAAGAAGCACACCTCCTACGTGGCGCGCGTGCGTGCGGAGCTCCGTTGGTGGCAGGGCCCTGCCGTCACGCTGGCGGTCAAAGTAAGCGTGTGTCCGAAGATTTCCATCTCGCAACGAGCGACGGCCCGCCTTCTGCCAATGGCCCGCTGCGATACGGAACGACGAAAAACGGGTGATCGTCGAGGGCGGGCGGGCCTGTCGCTAGCCTCCGAACCCTAGGACGGACGGTGTTTCGCGCTGACAGAGACGCAAGCTCGGTGGAGGGCTCCGGACGTGGTTGATTACATATAAGCGCTTGGCAGCCGAACAAGCTCGCGCGTACATTAAAGCTATATGCTATTGCGAAGACGGAAGGCGGGAACACGAAGCGTCCGAAGCACGAAGTGCGAAGCACGAACAAGGCAAGCACGGGCGAATGACAGGGGCGGGCGGAAAGGCGGAGGGCGCGGCTGGCGGGGCGTACACGTCCGAATGTGGCTAAGAAGCGGCTAAAATGCGTGGGGGCGGTGCGCGGGCCGGGCGCGCGACTACTAGGTGTGCGTCGTACTCTATCGCCATCCAAGATGAAACTAGCCGAGCCTGGGCTCGGGGGTGCGCGTATACTGGTAACAGCAAGATGAACGGTCAATTTTTGGCCCGGGTCGGGCAATACGCGCAGGCGGGCTGTACGATACCGTGGGCCAAGCAATCCAAAGCGGTGGGCGGACCCGATATGTGAGCGGATGGGCGCGCGAGAGCGGGGTGGGCAGCAGATGCGAACACTCTTCCTTGAGGGAGGCACCAGCGGAGACGGCGGCGGTGGCGGCGCGGCTTCTTCCTCTCCCTCACTGTCCTCCCTCCTCCGCCCCCTCCCTCTTTTCTCCTCCGCAGCGATGCACCTCTCATGGGTTCATCTCGGGGTCCTTCTCGCACCCGTTGTCCTGGTGGCGCTTGAGCGAGTCGTTCCGGCTGAACGTCTTGTTGCAGAACCGGCACATGTGCGACTGTTGCATGTGCGTGCTCTCATAGTGCCGCTTCTTGTCGTGCGCGCGCCCGAACGACTTGTCGCACCGCTCGCAGTAGAAGCGTTCCTGAGGCGGCGACGCGGACGACGCAGGCGGAATCGACGCCACGACGGGCCCGACGGAGTGGATAGACGAGCCTGAGGGCGAGGAGGAGAGCACAGACGAGGGCGATGAGCCGGGAATGTAGCCGTGGTGGTACGTCTGCGCAGCCTGCGCGGGCGTCGGCACGAGGTGTGTCGAGGTCGAGTGCGAGAGCGAGGGGTGGTGCGAGCCCCGCGGGAGCGGGTAGGTCACCCCGCGGTCGTGGTGAGACGGAGGGCGAGACGGGGGCTGCCAGGTGCCGCTGTGGCGGTTCGAGTGGCTCGAGGAGGACGGCGAGCCGCCGCGCGAGGTCGAGAACGGGAGGTCATGCAGCGTCGGGCCTATGTTTCGGGGGAAGGAACTGGGGTGAGCGGGGCTGCAGGCCAACGGGAGCGAAACGGCTAACCGAGGGATGGAACCGAATACGAGCTCGCGAGCTCCATGTGACGGCCGCTGCCGTGGGCTATGTCGCGCGAGCCATAACCTTGCGGGTTAAGCGGAGGCAGCATGTTGTGCGACGGCGAGGCGTGATAGCTCGACGGCGAAGAGTGCTGATGTTGCTGCTGGCTGTAGGATGGGCTGGTGTGGTAGGACGACGAAGGGGACCCTGAAAGCGGTGCCTGGTAAGGATAAGGGTGGCCCGGAGACGAGGTAGGGTCGGAGGAGCGCGCGTGGGGTTGCCGAGAGCCCGGGGAGGACGCGGGGTCGTTGGAGGATGAGTAGTAGCCCGAGTAGCGAGGGTCCATAGTGAGCAGCAGGGACATGCAAGCGTGAGCGCGGGTGCGGTGGCGGATGTGTGGCGTGGTGTGGTGGTGGGGGAACGGTGTCGGACGCAGGCCCGGGGATTTATAGCAGTGGGGGCTGACTGGGAGGAGAAGAAGGAAAGAAGGCTGTCGAAAACGATGGCCGGGGGGAGCAGATCGACAATGTATCATGAGCGCAGCGCTTGACATGGCCGCTCAGGGAGGAGGGAAGACGGTTTGCCTTTTTTTGTGGAGAGGGCGCGACAGGCTGAAGCGATGCGGGGCGGAGGCCAAGATAGACGGCCGGGAGGCAAGATCTGCCCGTTTGGGGCTGCCGTCCGGCTGGCCTGTTCAGTGCACAAGGGCGGGCAGCGCTCGAGCCTGGCAGCGTCCGAGGCGAGCGTCCGAGGCGAGCGTCCGAGGCGAGCGTCCGAGGCGAGCGTCCGAGACGATCACGGTCGTCCGCCCCAGCACGGACGGGCCTCGATCATCGTCCACAGGGCGTTTGCATCCCATCGGACACGGCCAGGCGCGGGCGCGGGCGCGACAGCCTACCAGCAATCGGGCAACAGACTGCCTCGATGCTATGTCACCCTCCGCGGACCTTGCGCGCGTCTCCAACGTCTTGTTGCCCGGCTCAGCCACCGCGTGTCCTTGTTCTCGGGAGAGCAGCCGTGCCCCACCCGCACCCACCGCGCACCTACATTCCTCTCTCGTCCTCGGGCCCTGCCCCGGCATCCGCCGCCCGACCCGCACCGCACCCGCCCCAGGCCCGCCATGTCAAGCTGCTGCAGGGCGGGTGCGTCAACGGTGGAGAGCGAGTCAAGGGCCTCGGATGGGCTCGCGAGTGGCCGGCGTGCGAAGAGTCACCGAAGACAAAGGCGGCTGATGTCGGTTGGCGCCCATCGAGGCTCGCGCGCCACTACTCGCCCTGCTCCGAGCTCCCGACGCGACAATCTCTTCACGAGCGTGGCACAGACTCTTCTTGCAGATCAGCCCATCGAGATCTCTTCTCCCATTCTCGGCTGCACGCCATCCCAGCTGCCTGCCAGTGCTCGATAGCGTGTGGCCCGCCACAGCGCAGTCCCCTCGCACGCGAGCCCGACGCCTGCGCCATCCTCGCCACTGTCCCGACGCATGCTCACCCATCACCTGACCCTCTCCTCGTCGCACGATTGGCTCCTGCCGTGGGCCTCTCCTCCTCGTTCGCAAAAGCGCCGGTCTCCGCCGGGACCCGGGTCCAAGATGCCCGGAATACACGCCTGCATCCCCGGAGGGGTTAGAGAGAGCGTCCCGCGCTAGCAACAGACAAGGTTTACGTTACCCACCCACGACTTCCATGGCCTCCATGCTCGAATCCTTCCCGTGTTGGACTCGTCCTTGCTTTCGGGGACGAGAGCGGGGACGCTCGGACGTTATGCTTCTCCTCTGCGGACGCTAGAGGCCCAATGGGAGCCCCGCGCCGTACGTACGGCCCTGCGATCGGTCATCGGGCGTGCCGTGGTGCGGGTCTGAGCACGTATATGAATTTGAAGGGCATGTCATGTCAGAGCTTACTGCCCCTCGCGGGCACCTTAGCAGACAGACTTACTCAACCTGGACGCCGGACTGTGGCAGCTAGGACCGCCAATGGCGTGAGTCGATCACCAAGAGCGCGTCTGAGGCCCATCCAGGCCCCGCCGTGCGCTGGCATGCACCAGCACCGGCCGGGTTTAGGCCGCAGCGTGGAGACGGTGGTGCCAGCGAGATTTGCGCGAGAACAGCGGGGCGGGGCTAGCATGCCGGCAGAAGAGGACGAGAGTATGGCATCTGATGAGAGAATCACGGCAGAGCGGGCATGGACGACGGGCCGACGGCCACAGCAATGAATGGGTGGTTGCGAAGGGTCCGTGGCGGAGCGGCCGTAAGCCGGGGGAGAGGACCGAGTGCCGCTTGGCACAATGCGTCACCGGCGGGACGTTTGCGCCTGAAGACTCGTCATAGGACGTGGCTCGATGGAGGATGGACGTCCGCTTGCCGTTTGCGCCGCGGACGGGGTGACGTGCCAGAAAACCGTGTCGTCTGACTTTCGAGCCCCGATGATTGAGTGCGAAACAGTTGTCGAGAGGGACAAAGAGCCGAGTACGAGAGAAGGGAGGTCGCATCATTGCCTGAATAGCCTAGATTGAAGGAGCGCGGGGGTGAAAGGGAAGGTTCAGATTAATGCGGCCGGCTTGGTTGGATGCGAGTCTGCAGCGTGGGAAATCGTTTCGTAGGGCTCTGCCGCATTTGGTCCCTTTCGGTAAGTATCATCCGGTTCTCCCGTTTGCCACATTAGGCGAAGTCTGTAAACACGCGCAAGCAACTGCCTCAGCGGCGGTGACTGTGGAGGGACGGGCCGAGCAAGGGCGATCTACTTGGACCTAGACTCGGACTCTGCTCATATGGCACCCTTCGACCTTGACGCATGCATACAGCAACTCCTCCGAAAACAGCTCCTCCATGAAGCCCTCCTCCGCGAGATATGCGAGAAGACGAAGGAGGTCCTCATGCGTGAGTCAAATGTTGTGCATGTCAGCGCACCCGTGACCGTCGTCGGCGACATCCATGGGTGAGGCCTACCCTTTCCGTGTCAATGCGCGGAGGCTCATCAACATTCAAGCCAGTTCTACGACCTCATAGAGATCTTCCGGATAGGAGGATACGCGCCTCATACCAACTACCTATTCCTGGGTGCGCGTCTCGCGCCCCGCGACTTTCCGCTCGCGTGCTGAACAAGGACGGACTGCTCAGGCGATTATGTCGACCGAGGTCTCTTCAGCGTGGAGACAATATCCCTGCTTACATGTCTAAAGCTGCGTTGGCCGGATAGAGTGCAGCTCATTCGGGGGAACCATGAGTCGAGGGCGGTGACCCAGGTACGCCCACACACGACTCATGCTCGGCCGTCTCGGCCATTTACGTGTTCCCAGACATACGGTTTCTACACCGAATGCGTCAGAAAGTACGGCTCCTCTCATGTGTGGACATACTTCACCGACATGTTCGACTTCCTTACCCTCTCCGTGGTCATTGACGACAAGATCTTCTGTGTCCATGGCGGTGAGCAGCCCTTGTCCTTCCGTGTTTTGAACTTTCCCCAACAAGCGAGACGCTGCGTTTCTCAGGTCTCTCTCCCTCAATACACTCAATAGATCAGATCAAGGTAGTGGATCGATTTCGGGGTGCGCCTTACGTTCCGCAATTATGACTCCTCGAATTTCACTCACTATACCCGCAGAAATCCCACACGAGGGCCCAATGGCGGATCTTGTCTGGTCAGATCCTGATCCGGAGAAGGAGGACTTTGCCATCTCTCCCAGGTGAGCGTCATCCTGGCAGTGTAATTGCACCGCCGCCCGCAATAAACTCATCATGTTCCCTTCTACGCCACCTATTCTGCGTTGTTCTTCATCGGCTTCTTGTGGCAATACAGAGGTGCGGGCTACACCTTCGGCTCGGGGGTTGTCTACAAGTTCTTGGAGACGAATCAAATGTCGCATATCTTGCGGGCGCATCAGCTGTGCATGGAAGGTTATACATCTCTCTTCGACGAACACCTCTCAACCGTGTGGTCGGCACCCAACTATTGCTACCGCTGCGGCAATTCCGCGAGTATCCTCGAAGTTGGCCCGGGCGGCTCCATGTTCTTCAATGTCTTCCAGGCGGCTCCAGAAAATGAGCGCGATGGTCCTAGCCATCAGGCCGCGCAGAACGCCGGAGGGAAGGTGCGTCCGAAACACTTGTAGCACCATCAGCCGCTTAGCCTAACATTGGTCTCCTTGTGCCGCTGTCGTCCTGCTCACAGTTGCCAGAGTACTTTTTGTAACATACGTTGCGGACGGACAATACCCATCTTCGGCCCAGTGCACTGTATTCTAACCTAGTGGACCAAGAACGCGTCTGAGAGACAGTTTAGCGGTTTGTTTACCGCCACACAGCCCGAGATCGAAGCTTTCGGCGTATCGGAACGCTCTGGCTTTATGTCAATGAACACGCATGGCGGCGGCTTCGACACAGGTCTCTAACTATGCCGGCTTCCTGGGCTGCTCGGCCCTCTTCAAGCGACAAGCCAAGCACCACGAGCCGAAAATCTCGACTGCGACCACCGGCCACACCATTCACATACAAGGACTATCACGCCTCACCCCCGTATCCTGATGCGCCGGTGAACACTCCGTGGCGCACAATCCTAGTGTGCAGGGTCGCTGTTGTGCCCCCTTACTCTTACAATCGCCGGCTAAATTGTGGTGTCTACCGCGTGCGGAATACAAGGGCTCCCCGCTCCTCGAGGCTGCGACGGCCTCGCACCCGCTGCGCAACGGGGCGCCAGATGCGCCTTTCGCGGAGGCCGCACTGCAGCGCGTCGGGGCTGTCGACAGGCGGGAGGCGCTCTGCACACTCACGCCACCGCCGCCCCCTGGATGGCGCGTACGTAAGCGCCAGGCGCGGGAGCGGGCGGCCCGGAGGCTGACGCTCAGCCACTAAGTAGGGGGTCCTGTTGAGGCGTTCAGGGTGCTGCCGCGACAGACAGTATCGTCCGAGTGTACCGCAGCGACCTCGGCGGACACCATTGTTACGTATTGCTGGAGGCGTCTGGGGAAGTGCGCGCAAGCGGTGGCATATTCGAAGGTGTAAGGATTGCGTGCGTATGCGCCACCGCAGTCGGCCATAGACTTGTTATGTGGTTTGATCGTGACAGGTACGTAGGGCGTCTGATGTACAAAAGTTCTCGAAAGAGAAAACGAAGACATGCCTGCTGTATGTGATCTCGCTGTTTTCGTGAGGTGATCTCGAGCGAGGAGCATCATGACTCATGAAGTAGCCACCTGTGAGCTTTTGCACAGAGTCGACGTCGACGTCAGGCCGTCTAGGGTTCAATCAATTCGCGCTATGACGTTGTCCCATCAGCTGAGAAGGTCTCTTACCTGGTTTCATCAGCATGTGTAGGATATTGTGCTTTCTATGCTGGAGTGGGGAAGAGAATTGTGGCACGCAACCGATTGTACACTCTGAGGTTCGGGACGCCCGGCGAAAAAGCTGTCGTAATGCTACCGTTGAATGCCAATCAGCTGACTACGAATTTTAGAAGTGCATCGCGGCGAACGAGCTCGCGTAGACGGTGTCATAGATTGGACAACCGCGCGGCATACTTCTACGAACGAGAACCCAGCAATTGACCGAAATTCGCGTCCGGTCGTGATTGACTCGCCCCCACTTCCATCCGAAGGTGCCATCCTCTGTCATCCCTCCTGCGGCTACAGCGGACAAGAAGGACCTTTTCCCGGCTCGAACTCGTGCAAACCGATTGGGTTTGGACGATAATGACTTCCGGTTTTCCCCCGCCGGATCGTCGTGGAGCTATCACCTGGGGATGCTCAGGCTCGCGCCGATGCGTACGTACTTGTGCGCAGAGTTCAGCGTTGTGTGCAAGAAGAGGCAGGAGTGGATTGAGCGGTCGGGGCGGGGGTGGTCAGTGGCAGCGAATTGTCAGCCATGTTGACAACACTAACGCCACTCGGACGGCGCACTAGACTGGCAGTAGTGGCAGCTGGCAGAAGGTCTAGCGCTCACCAGCGGCGACTGGGCGAAGACTCGCCACGCCAAGACGGCCCTGCCAGCCTTTCTCTAGGAAGGTCGCTATGACGTCGTGGGTTGGTGCGACGGCAAGGCATTTCGGGCCGGGGCTCTGCGGGCCGGGTGGACGGACGGCGAGGTGTGAGATGGTATGGTTATGATCATTCGTCGCGAGTGCGAACACTGACTTCGGCGACCGCCGAGTGGGTCGTGGGCCGTGGGCCGATACGAGCTCCAGCGCAAGCGCGACCGGAAGGAAGTGCTCAGAAGCCGCGTCGGGCCTTGGTTCTAAGGACGGAAGTCTGATGGCGGCTGCGGGCGGTCCTCTCATGCGGTGAACCCACAGCGCGGCTGGAGACGGGGAAGCCCTTTGTTCACGACGTCGGAGGTGGAGGAAGGCGAAGGGAAAGAGGAGGGAAAGAAGACGAAGGCCAGTTGCCAACTACCGCACCCGCCCATCCCGATGCCATCCCGGATCTGTACACATCGGTCGCACGGTAAGGGCCATGGCAGGCGACTCCGTCGCGCATCGGCACCTTGCAGAAGAGCCCATGTAACTCGTCGCGCCGAGCGGAGGAACCCTGGGTTCTGCGTGCGCCCGATGGAACCCTCTATCGATGCTGGACATATGGCTGAATCGGAAACACGGGCGGGGTCGGCTGCGGCTGCTAGCCACCGAAGTTGCGGGATAGAAGAGAGGAGGAGGATGGGTTGCCACAACAAGTACTGGGGCCGCCGGGAAGCCTCGCGCGCGCTCGTGATCACGTCCAGAAACAGACAGTGAGACGCAAGACGCCGCCGCCGCCGAGGCACGGGAGGGGGCATGGTGCCAGCTGCGCAAAGCTGGGGTGAAACAAGGCTCACCGGCCCACTCGCTGGGGATTTTCTCGTGTGGAGGAGTCGAAGCTGCGGGGCGTTCTAGCCGACGTCGAGGGCACGTCTAGGGCAAGGCGTTCGCCGGCTTGGTAGAGAAGCTCCTTGAAGAATCCCCACCAGTCCATCGGATCGGTCCCTTGCGTAGACACGCGGTCGTAGCGTGCGAAGTGAATATCGAGAAACAGGCTAGCCAGTCACGCCGTGTTGTGATGGCCCAGAGATATTGCAGACAAAATGTTGGAGGCGTCCACCCCGATGCATGGGCATGACCTCCGAGGAATGGCATATGATCAGAATCACGTAGCTGGTGTCCCGAACAACCGCGCCCCCGCTCTCCAGCCGAGAACACGCGGATGTCTTCGGAACCTGTACGACAGGATAACAAGCGCAACGCAGACCACAAGGTAGACTCGGTCCTTCCAGCGCGCCCACCAGAGCCCGGCAAGCGTACGGAGCAGATCGCGCTTGCGCTGCCGCCCGTGTCGTAGTGTCGGAATCGGTTCGCCGCGGCCGGAAACTGGGTAACCAAAGTAAGGGTTGAGATGCGATGTTGGGGACATTGAAGGAACTCGAGGTATCGGCTGAACAGACAGGTGAGGGTCGTCCGCGGACTTGGAGGGCGGGAGGCTTGTTCGGCTGCCCATCTGCGGGGGTGCACGCATGTACTTCTCCAGGGGATCCTCAAGTTGCGACAATGGTAGAACGTTGCCCCCATAGTCTGCAAGTGTGTCCATCAACGGCCTCATAATTTGCGACGAGGAGAAATGACTTACCACGTGGTACAACAGCTGGTGTGAGGTATTCCAGTAGCTCGTCTTGTGTTGGAAAGAATATTCGTGCAAGGATCGGCCCGGGTAGTGCGCGCCTAGAGCGACAATTAGAGCTCAACGTCGGTATCCAGCGTGTGATTAAAGTCATACTTTACAACGCTCCAGACACCGGCATGCGCCCACGAGTAATTAAGAATTAATACTACCGGGATGACATTAACGTCAGATGCAGAGAAAGTGGCAAAGAGACACGTTACTAGCAGCGAGCATTCCAGGGAAGCGAGGGATAAGCTCATATATGAACCAGGTCAAGAGGTCGACGCTCTGTGTCACCAAGCATGTAGACAACCGAATTTCGTTGAGCATATCATTAGGACGTACCACGGTCTGGACAGAAATTCCTCCAATGTCTATCAACGCGACATACTGTAGTACTGGCAACTCGCTGTCCTGTCGTATCTTCTCCTGTTCGCGATTAATGTCCCGGAGGTTGCGACGAAGTAGCTCGATGTATTGAACGAGAGCCGGACGAGCCTCTTCGGCGGATGCGAGAAGTTCTGCCAACTTAATCACTAATAACGGTCTCCCAAGAGGATCCCGGGTAGTCAAGGGCAGACAGTGGAGGAATTTGGCTCTCGGATGGGGTATATCTTGAGGGAGAACGGCTAGTCGCCACAGAAGGACATCACGAGCATTCTCCAAGGCAAAAGAAGTAGTGAACTTGTGACGCTGTACATGTGCTTCAGCATACACCCGTGCTTTCAGAGGGGGCTACATCCTACCCGCAAGAGCCTAAATATCGATTCTAAATACGCGACGAGGTTATACGCGCCCTCAGCCGACGCGGACACTGGGAACACATACGGAGATCGTCTATCCACTCCCTTGCCCTTTGTTTCGCCTCATCATCGAGATCCAGCTCGTCCACCATCCCGGGAAAGATGTCTTGTTCAAGCGTGCGTTGGAGTCGTTGTGCACCAGCAACATTCGAGGCGTATGAATCCGCGAAGTCCCTCTCCTTTTCGCGGATCGCTTGCATGATTGACATGTTGCTGAGGATGAGAGCAGTGAATGCGGAGTCCTAGTGGAAACGGGGAATGTGGAAGCAAAGGGCTGCACGGCAGGCAGGAGAGAGCCGCATGGTCGCGCGCGGTCGTCGCAGCAAGGGCCAGGGACGCCGTCATTGGCCCAACATGTGAATTTCCCCGATTTTGTCGGAAATAGGAAACCTAGACGCCCTTGACAAACGTGACGCCAATGCAATGCACGCCCCTCCTCGCAACCAAGCCGTCGCAGTCTTATGCCTGAAGGTGTCCATGGAACGCACAGACGACCGTAACGGCGGTATTGATGCCATACACAGCTGTGCACAGTGTAGCACGCCTTGCGTATTGTGTCGCATCATGCTAGGGCGAGGAGACGGTCGTCACTGCGACTCGGATGTTCATGCAAGCCGGGGCGTTGCAGCTCATTGGGCCTCCCACTGGCTGCAACGCTCCGGCGAGCGTGTACCTCGACCGCTGACCCGAATTGTTTAGAGATGTGAGCAAACTCGAGCTCAAGGGCGATTAAGTGAGTCTTTCTTTGACCATAGGACATACCGTTGAATGCCATAACTCGCTAACCCCCAGTACATGTGACCATAGTCGAAGCGTAGAATCCGCATGACATCACTGCTTCCCGTCACTATTCGTTGTTGCCCCACGGTCACGCCTTGCAGGTTTCAAGATCGTAGTATCAGTGATCCTCGAGTGCGTCTCAATCCCCTAGTCACCTACGACTCGCACCCTTCTCATGTCCGCCTTCGAAGATCCTCCGATGGCTAACCTCAGCATTGTGGCTGCGGGTGGCTCCAACAGTGGTGTACATCCGTGCGGTTGGCAGCAGCGGATGTGGTTGTTGGCTCGTCGTGTGTTCTGCTTGCACTCGCCCAATACACGCCTTCGTTGGCATTTCGCGTGCTGTACGTTTAGCTCTTCTAGTCTCTCTGTCCCTTTGATCGCCGCCTACACGACTCTATCGCGGGAACAGTGCGCCTGGCAATACCCGCACGCCCTCAAGCTTCTCCTTCACGAGCTCGGTATTAAATCCTAAGATCCGAAGCACGCAGCAGAAGCGCAGGCGCAGGCCATTCGTAAGGCGATTCACATTCGTCTCTCCGCAGAGTCGCCAGTTTCGCGACTGGTCGATCTGCGGCGGTCGTGGACGTCTCGTGAAGAGAAGCGAACTACCGTGGCGAGCAGCACGTGCTACCGCCGGCAGGTCTGGCAGGCTCTGGTGCGGCCACAAACGAACATCCTCTCCTTGCCTCCTCTCCTTCTCCCGCTGCGTTCTACCCCCTCCCGCTTCCAACGCACTCCCCTGCGATATCTTCCAACGTAATCCGCGTCTGCCTCGGACAACGTGCCTCTCGACTCACAAACGTGCACGGCACTTCCGTCTAGGTACCCCTGCGACGTGCATTGTGAGGCCTACGGTTTACAACGACCCTCCCGGGCTCCCCAGTAGCCGACGCGTTCCTGTAGCGCGTGTTATCTCACTCGTACACGCTCTGTTTATTGTCCTTAGCTCCTCCGAAGCTGTTGACAACTCACACCCAATCTTGCACACAACGCCTCGCGTCACCCCGTTTAATCCCTTACATCCGCTGCAACTATCCTCCTCTATCTGGTGCCGCCGATCTCACCACCGTGGCCACGCATTTCAAGATGGTTCTCCTCGCGAGTAAGTCGCCTGCCAACCCGCTCCGCTCTTGACTGACTGGACGACGCAGATCGACTTCGGAGTCTCAATACCGAGCCATGGGGTCCATCCCCGGCGACAGAGCGCGACGACCCTTCCGTAAGCACTCGGCCGGCTACCAAGCTACAGTCAGGGTCATTCCTGCCTTCCGACATGAGGAGGGACCTGCCGCCTGACGCCATGCGCGTACTGTCTCTATCTCTGACGCTGTCCCGGTGGACACCACTGCCTCCGTCTCAGGTACCACAGCAACGGAACATCGCCGAATCTCAGAACAATCTTCTAGCATCGAGAATCTTGAGTTCGAGTCAGTCTCCGACGTTGCTTACATCAGCTTCGACAAACGTCTCTCCTAGTCCTCTGACGCTGGGCGACACACTGGAGATCCGGGGAAACTCTGTGGCTCCCTCCCAACACGCTACCGACCGCTTCCCTCGTTTCACTTATCTGCTACGGAACGGCAAGCCCCAGTCCGATTCGGAGCGAGAATACTTGCGGCGCTCAGCGGATCCTGAAGGCACTCACGCTTCTCTGTGGGCCCTCCCGGACGTCTCTACACAATGCGGAATTCGCGACGAAACAGGCCTGCAGTCATGCGCCGCCGCTTCAGTCCCTAGTACTTGTTGTCCTGCCGAACGCACTTCTTCTCCCTCGAGGGCTTCCATCACCCCTGCCATCCTCCCCGCGGAACCTCTCGCCTCCGCGCCTGAGTATCATCCGCCTTGGCTCTTACCTACTGCCTCTACGTCTGGCAAGGCGGCTATGGCGACCTATCCGTCCTCATCACGGGGCGGTGCACGTACCGGGAACGACCAACAGCAAGTCCTGGCCCCTAACCCCACGAGGAGGGGTCCTGATCGCATCTCGAATGAACGCATCACGTCTGGCGATGCGACACTCTCTGGCCAACTCCACTCTTCAGCTTCAGCGCAGCTTTCGGGAGGAGATGAGGATACCGAAGCGGACGATTATGACCCACAGACACAGGAGGGAGCTCAAGGAGATGGTCAACAGCCCAGGAAGAAGAAGACGCGCCGCGCGGGGGTCGCCATTACCCGGGCGCGGCGCATGCAACGCGAGGTCCGACGGCTCGCCGAGGAGGACGATTCCACGATGCGGCAGCCTAGTCGTGTACGTCCCTATATCAGATCGCGCTATATCATAGTACCGTACGATGCTATCGCATGCCCGTACGCTGACCTAGGACCCTTTCTTTGTCTCGCGCCACAGTCCCTCCTTCTCCCCGGGATCCACCAGCAGAGTGGCGGCATGTCGCCCACGGGCATGTCCCCGTCGTCATCCAGCAGTACCCTCTCCCGCCAATTTCACGGCCTCTCCCTGAGCGGCACAACGAGCCCGACACCCCGCGCGATGCCCGCCAGTCCCGTTAGCGCGGGCTTTCCGGGCTCTACCTCCCTCGGACGCCGCCCCATGCCACGCAGCGAATCTACTCCCCCAGGGTCGAGCGGGCCCCACGCCGCGCCTTCACGTGGGCCCGGGTACGACCGCATCCTCGAGGTACGTGCGCGCAGCGTGCCCGCGGGGTGGCATGGTTTACATCATCGCCGCCGCTCGTTTTTCTCTTGCCTGTGCTCGCTGTCCAGATCCCGCGGGGCTGACTTTGCTGCTTTTGTCCGCTGTTTTCGTCCACGCGCGCCCGCCTCGTGTCGCTCGCGCTCTTCGAAATCTCAGGACGGCGACGACGTCGTCGTCTACGGTCGCCTTCCTGGCCTGCCCGGCGCAGTGCGTGCGCCCGGCTCGAACTCGAACATTTGGGCGTACCGCCCAGAGGAGAGGGAGCAGCCGCGTGGTGGCGCCTAGCGCCCTGAGGCAAGCAAGAGATGGGGGCCTGCGCCGGAGACCGCGGCAACCAGACTCGCTGGGCGGGCGAGGCACGGGCTTCGCATGAGCCCCCTCGTGGCGCCGACACGCTCGCCGCGGCGCCGATTCCCATCCTGAATCCCAAGTCACAAGTTCCAGCTCGTTCGATGTTATGTACGCCGACGCCACCACGCCGGCCTCCACCTTCCACGACCCTATCGACCGGTGTGGTCGGACAGGACGCGCCTCGAGGGAGCGTCCCCACACAGAAGCACCACGTCATACCCGCGCAGCGCGCATCTGCAGTGTTTGAAGAACGACCGCTATCGCCTTCACCTCTTCTTCCATTCTCTCTCCACGCATCCCTACCACCACGCCTCGACGGGCGCCGACCCGTCTCCTCACAGCTTACGTTCTCCCGCGGCTCCTCGTATCCTCGTGTCTTGTAGAAGCACACCGTCATCCCACATCGTGGCAAGGACAGATGTCCCGATATTGTTGTACATATATCCCCGGCTGTTTTTTGGTTCCCTGTTGTAACGATGACTTGAATTTGTGAAATCTACCGTTCTTACATTCTACCACGTGCGGCCCAAGCTTCTTCAGAGACTCGCCGGTGGCGAGGATGCAGTGGGCTGGCGCCCGGCCCGCCCATGGGCCCACTCGTTGAGTATGACGCCCCCGATCGCACTCGTCGGCGGTACCTTGAACGCCGGCCCACCGCCAGACGCCGCGGGGGCGCCCACCGCGGCCTTGGTCGTCGCCTGGGCCTTGTCGGGGGCTGCCTCGTTCGGGTTGCTCTTCTCGGCGGCAGCGGCGAGCTCCTTGTGGTCCGCGCGCGAGAGGCGCGTGCCGTCGTTGTGGTGAAGGACGGCAAGGAGCTCGTCGCGTGTGAACCAGCGCGCCTCTGCAGCGGAGCGAGGTAGGGAGGTAGGGAGGGAGGATGGAGGGACGTGTCAGCTTAGCGTAGGCGCGCGGCGGAGCGGCGAGAGAAGGGGCTGGAGACGCGGACTGCGGTGCAGGGGCAAGAAGAGAAGGGAAGAGAAAGCGGGAGTGTGTAGGTTAGGCGGATCGGGTAGGGTGGCCCGAGGAATAGGAGGCTCCCGGGAAACGTGCGGAGGAAGGGAGAGGGGAGGAGGGGGAGGCACGTGCCTACTGCATACATCACTGCGACAGAAGAAGGCACACGCACCCTCGAGCTCGTTGTCCAGGTCTGTCCGCAGCGGCTCGTCGGAGCTTGCGGTCGCGTAAAAGCCGACCATGAGCGACGCTGGGTAGGGCTGCCGATCCGGATCGGCAGGCGCGGGCGTGCACAAGGAGGCAGGCAGACAGAAGTCAGTAAGGGCCTTGAACTGAATGGGAGGAGAGAGGCACGGGTACCGGGCGGATATTCGCCGCCCGTGGGCACTACGGGGACCGCAGGGCCGCTCGGCGCGAACGCCGGTATAAGAACACAACGCACCCATGGTTGTGAGGAGTGGTAGCGCACGTCCCACACCTTTACGCCTGCCTCCTCCCAAAGCTCGCGTTGGACGGCGTCTTCAAACGACTCTCCGGGTTCGATAAAGCCGGACAAGCACGAGTAGAACTTGGCGGGCCATTTCCTCTGTGAACGCAAATCCGTGATACAGGAGGCAGGTAAGCGGGGGCACGCGAGGACGGGACGGCCGGCGGCTACGTACATTGCGCCCGAGGAGGATCTTGTCGCCTGTCTGGTCAACTACGGCCATGATAACGACACCGTCCGTGCGCGGATGGGAGAAATTGTGGAGTCCAGTTGCGGTCGGACACGGTTTTTTGCCGGCGTTCTCCGCCCAGGGAAGGAGGGAGGAGCATGTGAGCTTCCAGCCGGCCCACGAGGAATAGACGGGCTCGCCGCACGAGGGGCAGAACTGCACGCCGAAGACGAAGTGTTGGTGATCCACGCGACCGTGTAAGGCATGAGTGTATAGACGCACCTTGTTGCGCGCATTCCAGTCGATGATGCACCTCGCTTCGGCGAAAGTTGCGGCTTCGAAGGCCTCAAGCGTGCCCATGGCAGAGCGTGGTTCTACAAACGCCAATTCCGTACCCGGGCGCTCAGAAGAGGAAGAGGCGGCCTTGAGGATCTGGTCCAGCTCCTCCTTGGCAACGTCGCTTACGTCGAGGGAGAAGTAGGCATCGCCCTTGACGTTGGAGATGATCGTCTGCAGGTCGGCAGACGCGCTAAAGTCGGTCGACGGAAGCGCAGCAGCGAACGTCGCTTCGGATTCATGCAGACCGAGGAAGGCGATGGGGGTGCCGCGGAGGCGGGCCGCCTCGAGCCCTTTGACGTCTGGAGGGGCGAGCTCACCGTCCTTCTGGCCCTGGGAGAAGAACGGTTCCGGGCCTAGGAGGGGCCGGACGTCGCGTGTGGTGAGACGGGCGAGGGACTGCTTGAGCGTGGGCGCGCGCTCCGAGAGGGCGGGAATGCGGACGAGGGGCTGGCCGTTGTTGAATAAGAGCCAGCGCGTTGAAGGGGCGTGGATGATGGTGTTGAGGAAGGGCTGGGAGGTGCGCAGCCAGGCGAGGCGGTTGAGAGGGCTGCCGCTGAAGTAGTTGACGTAGCTGAGGAGGACAGATGCGCGCTGAGCACGGGAGGCGCGGCCACGCGAGAAGCAGGAGGCAGATGCTTACGGCTCTGGGCTCATGGCGAACCGCGAGAGGTGACGACGGGCGGGGAGAGCGAGTTGGCGGTGAATGGTGGCGGTTGGCTGGTGTTCTGTGCGCGGAGGCTTATGCGGTACGATCACAGTCGAGCGTGTGTTTTATGCGAGGGCGAGGACGTGTTGGTCGGTCGGGGAGCGGCGGGTGACAGAAGGGGCTGAGAGCTGCTTACTCAGGCCTCGGGCGAGCGAGAAGGCTTCTTGCGCGCGGGTGACCGAGGGAGGCCTGCGACGCGGGGGTCGTCGGGGAGGGAGGGAGAGAAGGGAGGGCGAGTGGGGTGGGATTGCGCGATAGGCATCGTGAGCGCTGCTGGGACGGTGAGCACGGGGAGGACCAGGAGCGTGCGCTGTGCGGAGAGAGAGGCGGCAGGCGGACCGCCGTCGGGACTCGGCACATGCATGCGGTCACGCCCCGCCGGCGTCTGCGGGGCGCGTCGCGTCGGGCGTGTCACTCACTCGGGCTAAGCCTAGGGCGCCGGGGAGAACCGCGCCGCCGCGGTGCCAGCGAGCGCCGCGGCTGTGTGGCCGGCTCTCCCGCTCGCCTTTCACGACGCACAAAGGCTGCCTTCGCTCTCGCCCAGAAATTGCTCAGAATGGCCAGCCGCGCCATGGCCAATGTCCGCCATCCGCTAATTCTAACGTTCTAGGGCACCCACGCCCGCCTCGCACGCGCACTTTTGACAGTCCCCGTCCGGCCTCCTCATGTTTTCGGCGCGGCCACGAAGCCACCGAACCCGGCCCTCCCCATGCCTCGGCCCACGCTCGCCATATCTCGTCTCAAACGCTACTGCGCTGGGACCAATCTGACTGTCTCTGACTTCGCCACAATCCGCAATGGACCGTTATGGTTGCCGGTTTAGCTTGTTACTGCCTGATGCAGTATGTTCGAACGCTTCCGGATGCATCGGTATGGGATCTCGCCATTGTCCGTCTTTTTAAGGGACGCTTAACCAAGTCATACAACTCGTTTTTAGCAACGGCCCGTCCGCGTTATTCGCCGCCCGGACTACTTAACCCACCCCTGGCGACAGCAACCGGGCTTACAGCCTCCTTCTCTCCACCACCACCACGTCGCCCTCCTCCTCCTCGCCCGCGGTCTGCACCACGATGTATATGCCTCGCTCGGTCTGGATGTGCAGCGTGGTACGTACCTTTTCGTACATCATCTCTCGGGGCACACGGTTCGCGTCTTCCGAGTCCCATTCAGCCTTCCATATAAGGCATCTGGGTGTAAGATCGACCTCCCACCCGGTCTCTTTCTGGCTGTTCCTATGTACTTTCCTCGCTCGACCCGCCGTCCTCGAGCGGCGTACCGAGCGAGGTCGGTCATGCGATCTCCGATAACCCAGCGGCGGCGCGTACACGTCTTATATAAGTTCCAACCTTGGCGATGTGCTAGGCCATCTTTATGACCCCTTCATGACCGTTGTACGCCCTGCCCCGTCGCCCGGCGCCCTAATCAGCTTTCGCTGACGTTGCCTGGTTCCTTTGCGCGCAGATGCCATCAGACCCGCCGACGCCTACGCACCCCCAGCGATCCAATCCGCACCGCGTGCACACCACGCCTGGCAGCACACCGCGCACACCGCTTTCCCCTGCAGCAGCCATCGCACAGGCGTGGCTGCGCGAGTCGGCAGAGTCGCAGCACCAATGGCGAATGGCGGACGCCCGGGCAAAGGAGAAATACCTCGAGCCCGTCCGTTGGAACGTCGCAGCGACATCGTCAGGGAAGAAGAAGGGCTGGGCGAAGATGTGAGGGGCCCCCGCGCGCACGCCGCGCACGGCGGTGGACTGAGCGGAGGAGGCGACGAAGTACCGGATACAAACACTGTAGGATCAGTCCCCGTCGAGGGAGCGGACTCTTTCGCTGTTCGGAGGGCGTTGGGACTCTAATGTTTCGCATTCTAGTAGCATATGTGGTTATCGTTATGCGCATGCCCTATGTATTCGTCTATGCCGCCTTTGGCCTCGCGCGGGCTGGAACTGGCTTTTAGAGGCACAAAGCAGGGGGCCATCTAATCTAATCTATTCATCGCGCCCTATCGCCCGCCCGCCCCGCTTCAGTCCCGCTTCTGCGGGGTAAAAGTTCCTACCACGCCGATTGGCTCGGGCCCGTTGTCGGTGGCCGCCGCTAGCGGCGAAAGTCTATCGCGCCAGTTTCGCCTCTCGCTCGCCCGACACCGGCCAGTGACTCGACTGGGACGACTACGCTTCGTCTCGCCCGACGACCTCCTTTGCCTCCCGCCCCGCCCCTTCATCCCCGAGAGTCCCAGCCATGTCCAAGACAGTCAAGGATCTCACTGCGGGCACCGCTGGCGGCATCGCCCAGGTCTGTGCTGCCCTGCAAGAATCGGTCGCCCGCCCACACTAACTCGCGGCCTCGCACGACCGACCAGGTCTTGGTCGGACAGCCGTTTGACATCGTCAAAGTGGTACGTGCACCCTTTAGAACTTCAACATACCCCCTCTGCGTCGAGTCACGCGGGCTGACGCGCCCCCGCCGTCTCGCAGCGGATGCAAACCGCCCCGGCCGGTACCTACAAGGGCATGCTAGACTGCGCTGGCGGCATCTTGAAAAATGAGGGCCCGCTCGCTTTCTACAAGGTTTGGTGCGCCCCGTGTTTCCCCGACACTTCTTGCGGGCTGACGACCGCTCCCGCGCACTTTTTCCCCGCCCGCAGGGCACACTCACACCCCTGCTCGGCATCGGAGTCTGCGTCTCAATCCAGTTCGGCGCGCTCGAGTATTCAAAACGCTACTTTGCGGCCCAAAATGTGCTCAATGGCCGGGGAGGACCGGACGGCGCGGCGCTGGGGAGCGGCCAGCTCTTCGTCTCGGGGGTGTTCGCTGGACTCGCCAACGGCGTGGTCTCGGGGCCCGTCGAGCACATCCGTATCCGTGAGTGCTCTTTCATACACTTTCATCTCCGCCCCGCCACACAATCATCGATACTGTTTCAACCTTGGCTCGCGGAGATGCCTTGCTTCCATTTTCCCATTCCGTCGCCTAGAAGCCACCCTGTCCACTGCAACAGCACCCCGCTGATCGAGCATATCTAAACCACTCAGGCCTCCAAACACAATCGGCGACGAATCCGGTGTACGCCGGTCCGTTCCATGCGATGAAGAAGATCTACGGGTCGTACGGCATCGCCGGGATCTATAAGGGCCAAGTCGTCACTCTCTGGCGCGAAGCCCTCGGCTATGGCATCTACTTCTGGGCGTACGAGAAGCTCATGCAGCGCGAGATGGCGCGGAAAGGCATCCGTCGCGACCAAGTCAATCCCGCGAACGCCGTCCTCTTCGGGGCCGCGGCCGGATACGCGGTACGTGCCCGCTCCTTCCCTAGCTTCTTCTCCGCGCCCTCCGTCCATCCATCATTCACACGTTCATTTATCTCGCGCCCCGTCTGACCCTTGACTACTCGCGGTTACTGACGGACACGCGCGTACGCGCGCATGTACACGCAGCTGTGGGCCGTCATCTACCCCATCGACATGATCAAGTCCCGCATGCAGACCGACGGCTTCTCGGCCAAGGACGGGCAAAAATACAAGTCGACCCTTGACTGCGTCCGCACCGTGTGGCGGACGGAGGGCCTCCCCGCGTTCACGCGCGGGCTCGGCCCTACTCTCATCAGGTACGCCACGCTCGCGTTTCCCCTCTCGCTCGGCATGGCGACAGGGCGGTCCGCTCATTATGTGTTTCACTTTACCGTCCAGGTCGCCGTTTGCGAACGGTGCGACATTCCTGGGCTTCGAGCTCGCGAGCCGGCTGCTCAGCAACCTATGACCGTGACCGGGATCGAGGCTGCTGCTCCACCACCCATAGACCGCCATAGAGGAACCGTACTGGATACCATACGTAATGTCGGCGCATCGGCCCTCAACGCGGCGCGGTGCTTGGTTGCTACTTGTACACGGGGCTGTCACAGTGCTTATCGTATCCTAGGTGTATGCGTTGCCACCCAGGCTTGCAGTTTAGCACGAGGCCAGAATATGAGGGGCCATGATCTAGCTGGTCCTGTTCCGCTCGCGTCAAATTGAATTATCGTTGCAAGATATATGCTGGTGATACGACGAGGGCTCGATGGTTCCAGAGTGTAGGTGCATATGCACGAGGACTAGGCGCAAGGTCGACCGGCCGTGTCCGTGCTCCGCTGTGTCGCTTTCTCGTTCTTCCTGCCGAACGTTTCATCCCTACACATGGGCCTTGTGGTCCCGTCACGAAGATCTCCCCGGAGGCATACACGACTACCACAGGACCTCACCTGTGAGATGCTTCCAGTCTTTAGCGCCTCTCCAATTAACTGACGAAAAACAACAGGCGGCTGACCGGACGGGAGTTTGCCCTTTGACTGAAGGAATTTGTCGGCTGTCTGTCAAGGATTCACCCGCAATGATATCATGACAAGCACCTGCCCACTCAGAATCTGTTCAGTCCGGACATAGCTGGTGTTTACGCTCCGAAGAACGGAGCCCCGCAGTGAAAATATGGAAGAACGACGTAGTAAGATTGCTAGGTTTACGACTGATAATCTACAAACATCGATTCCATAAATCCACAATGCGATGCGAACTGGTGGCAAACGATGAACAAGACTCGACTTTGGCGCATGTTGGTTTCCCGTCCAGCGAGGCTGCGACGGTACTTATCCCGAGGACCGCGAAAAGGTCTGCGCCAGGACGGGCTGCAGGAGCCAGCCCGCCCTCCCTCGGGACCTACCTTCAACATTTCTTGAGGTCTATCCATGTCAGCCTCAAACCACTCAAAACCAAAACGGACCTACCTATCCTCAACGATGAAACGGACTTACCTGTACGCGTAACAGAAACCACCTACCTTTACAAATAACAAAACCACCTACCTCTTTACATGACAAAAACCACTCACCTTTTCCACAACGAAATGCACTTACCTGCAAATCTAGCAAAACGCACCTACCTTAAATCGAAACACGACGCACCTTTGTCTACCGGGACGTTGCACCGAGGACGCGTTTGCGGTCCCTCGCCCGTGGGTCCGGAGTCTTCGGCATCCTACAGGCAGCGCAGCCGTCCCGGCGCGCGCTTGCGGATCGTCGCCCGGTTGGGGCCTTACACTTCGGCACTGTGACCTGTTCTAGTTGTGAGTAGTGCGGAGCTAAACCACATAAATAGCAACGTACTATTATCTTGCACACTACTAGCTCACGATCCGACGACCGAGCGTTGCTGAATATTGTCGAGCTTCATGTCTGCGTCGGCGGCGGCCCGAGGAAGTAGTTCAGACCAGGGAAGTGATATAGTTTGTGGTGAAACTCACCTGCCGGAGTCGAGACAAAGGGATAGATGGTGGTGGTCGACGCCTGCGTTGTACCGACTCCGGGGGAGGGATTTTATAGTGCAGCGGCTGACCGCGACGTGGATCGTCATGTCAGCCTCTATGCATCGGAGATCTGCAACAAACACATGCCAAACACATACTTCAGTACGCAAGAGCTCCAGACTCGAAGCCTTCCATGTACCGCTACGTCAACCGCATATTCCTGTATGTTTTGCCGAAAGTCCGGCCGGGTGCTATAGCAAGTTGACGTTTTGCTGCCTGCCATGAAAGGAATGAGTTACAAGCAATATAGTAACTATCCATGACTCTATTATTAGGTTTCGCATGGCAATTGATAACTGTCCGATTGTGTTCAAATCTTCAACCTTCAATATTCAAGTAGTATCACAGATACTACGCAGTGAGGGCTTGGTGAGGGCCGCGATAGTTGCGATCAAATGGGTGTCATTAGGCGCTCATTAAGACTGCCTCGAGCCGGCCCGTGTCGAGCTTCTCGCTGATTGGCTAGTCGGCTCCGTCAAACGCGCGTGTGCTCAGTTGTCCTCTCGCTCTCGTCGAGGCTTGCGACTGCGACGCCCAACTCGCCCTCCTCCTCCTCGGTTCCCCTCTTACAGAGTACCTACGAGCACGACGCTCATTTTTCTTCTGCACACCTTTCACCGGCCTCGATGGACGTTCGCCATCCTTCACACTCCGGGTTCACCACCGCTCAACTCATAGGACCTCATGTCGTCTAGGACTAGCCCCTTACCCCTTACCCCTCTCCCCTCTCCCCCTCTCATCCCTCAGAGCAGTCAACACCTCGGGGAATAAGGGGCACCCTAACGTTTGTTTTGAAGTGAAAGGGGCTTGACGTCATCATCGTGGTACGTCCGTTAACCATGTTCAAGTTCGGAAATAATCTGTACGCGTACCTTTTACTTCGCCACGCATCGTACAACGGTAGTTGGCGGGGTCAAATATATGCTCAAAGATAGATGGATTGTGCATCCCTTTGTCCGGTGTGGTTGTCGATAGGAGTAGTGGCCTCCTGGCCGTTGCAGCCGACGTAGAACAGACATCCGACACCCCTTGATAACATCCGAGGCGGATGTGCTGGTAGCGCATATAGAGACCGCGACTCTCAGCCTCTCAGTTCCCCCTTAGTCTTCGTCTCTCTTCGCTTTCTACTCCCTCCCACCACCTTCTCCTGCTTTTCCATCCTCTCGCCTTGATACCGCACTTCGTTGACATGTACAGACCGCCGTCACCGGATACTCCCTATGGCGCTGGTATGGTATGTGCCCACTCGTCTCCTGCACCGTGTATACTGGCCAACTGAAATGGCCTGGCATGCTTGCAGGCGCGGACGGCATTCGTCCCGGAGACGCAAGCCCGCCCCACTCCTCCTCGCTTCGGAGACGTATCCTCCAACTCCACCGACAGCACCGCAAGAGGCTCTGAGGACGCCGAACCTAAAAGGCGTCCCGTCGCTCCCCGCACGTTCTCAGAGACTGAGATGGCCCTGACTCTGTCCCAAGTCCGTCCGCCCGAGGTCAACAAGCGAGTATGGTGGCGCTTCTTGATCCTCTTCATCGTCGCCTTCATCCCCCTAGCGGGTACCCTCACCGCCGTCATCATCGCGGAGATTCGGAAGCAGAACGATGCGGGAGCGCCGGTCAGAGTGGACGAGAGCGGCAGCAGCATCTCCCACGACTGGACGTCCACTAGCACCTCTTCGACCATATCCACCAACGTCACCTCCACTTTCGCCGGGAGCAGCGCTACCTCCACATCCAACAACACCAATGTTCATTTGGCAACATCTACCCTCCACACGACGTCGACAAAACTTGAGGGTGCGGTCAGGAACCATGGCTGGAGCACGACCCCGTGTTCGGCAGATACTACGACGATGGTTGTGCCTACGTCCACGCCTTGCACCCAAGCTATCGCCGAAATTGCTAGTGCGATCCCGACCAGCTTCATGTAGAGCAGTCAAGAGAAGATCTTCCGCGTGGATACTCGGACGGCAGGCCGGCGACGCCCGGCGGAAGATACAGGATCATAGTCACAGCGTGGAAGGATTCTCAGCATGTCGTAGTTTTGGGTAGAGTGCTTTAATTATACAACGGATAATATTCCTTTTTCTCACCACGTTCGAGTCATTGTCGTAAACTTGGAACATGAGCTGGCAGGACAAGAATCTGTCGCACCCTCGAGCCTTGGCCCCTGGAACACCGAACGAGGCCGCTTACCCACTCAGTCGACTCAGCGTCGGGGGTCGAGTGTCATATTCTCGTGTTTATTGTTGTCTAACTTCTTGCCCCGGGAGCGTCTGGCGATCAGTACATATTGACATTCCGCCGCCGGTCGGCCGCATGAATCACGGTACTTGGGTTTTGTAGAGCGTTCGTAGATGCAGTATTGGGTGTAGATAGCTCCTCCCCAGTCCCGAACCTGTCCCAAGGCTATAATCTATATCGTTAGCTACAAGCCGGCTGATAGAGAGTTTTCAGATGTGCTTACGGTACGATCCGAACAGGGGTCTCAAAATTTGCACTCAGCTGCAGGCATCGAAGGTTCAATGTCTCCAATATTTAAACTCCGCTCGTAGTCTTATAAGGAAACATTGTAGGACATCCCAGCCACACATCTCGTGCCGAAGTGTCACTGGCAGGCCGAGGGCTCGCTGTCTTTCCTTCCATCATCTCAAAGTCTGTTCATGGTGCAGTTGTCTCCTCAATATCAGCCGATCTGCTGCCGTTTTCCCCCTCAAGTTGTTGGAAAGGTGATCACTAGTACTGCGACCTGCAGCTCCTTTTGCCGTCTTCTGCTGGCACCTAGTATACTACTGTAATAAGGTACCGGTTGTTGTCTGTTCCCCCTTCGTATACCTTTGAACCCCATCTTGTGTGATAGGTCTGGCAAGGATCCATCGATTATCACAACGTGGGCACTCAACGAAGCTGAATACAGCTCCCTGCTCCTATTTCATCATGATCTGGCCGTGAAGTGAACGGCAATGCCACATCCCACGACAGTCGGCGTCGCGTGAGGAGACATGCAAACGTACGGTATCGTTCAAAGCAAGTTCGGGTACTATTCCAGTGTCCGATGCATCGAACAGAATGACGGCGACGTAGATAATGCAAACCATTCGCACACTCCAAACCATAGTCGCCTCGGCGTATAGGACTCGAGATGGAGGATATTCCCTCCTGTCTCCACGGAATCAGTAGCCGGAAATGGGGTTCAAAATGCCGTCACGCATAGCTAGGTCGCGCGTATGTCAACGCCACCCTGGCCGTGCGGCAGAATAGTGTTCACTTGTCTCGCAAACTCCATGGTGAGTCCCAATACTCTGATTTCAACGTTATACGCAGCCGCTATAACGCAGGCCTCTTACGCTACGATGCGCGTAGGAATCCCCATTTCAGCCTGTAAATTCTGTTAAGCCCTGACGAAGTTTGAACTGTGCCTCTATAACCGCACAATCCGTCTCCCCTTTCAATGGATACCTCAACAGAAGCCATCTGTTCGGCAGCTATGCGCTCCGCCTGAGCTTCTCGGCGGCACGTGTACACCCGGGAATCTAAACCGAACGCCGGGCTACTCATTCCAACAACGCACGAGGCCACCGTGGCCATAGGAAGGAAAGGTCTCCTTCTGCCCCTGCCAAAGAACGCATTCGCTATCACTTCCAGACGACATCGTGAGCAACGGCTCTCCGCAAATAGTGGGTGAAGAGAAAATACGAGCCAGAAGCACCGGCACCCGAGCATCGGATCGTGCCGTGCCCCTGCGGCTCGTGAGCGGGGAGGCATTCCTGCGCGCGATGGCTTAGAGTTCCTGGCAAGGAATATTCCTCACAACTCTAAACGATGAGGCTCCCAGCAAGTACAAAAGACGAAGGAAGTCCAGGTCGGGACTGCAAGGGAATCCGATTCATCTCCCGTTCTCGAGGCTACAGGCTCGCTTTCAAACGCTACACATCATGAATCAGGTTATCGCCGCCTTTGTACTCGCATTTGCCACCGCGTCGGCTTCCCGGACGTTTACCGTGTACAACCAGTGTCCGTTCACTATCTGGTAAGTCGCCATAAGTTAATATTGCGCGGTTCTGAGAGACCTTCGGTGTTAACTTGCTACATGCTTTCCTAGGCCCGCTGTGTGTTACTCTATTGCCGGGGCAAACGAACTTCCTGACGCCACCACAGATTTTCACAGACCTCAACGTTGAGGGTAACATGCCACCTGACCAGCCTACAGGGTGAGTCCATTGGTCCGCGTCGACGCTGTCCATCAAAGATATACTTAGAATCTATACAGGTGGGAACAGGAAGCGTTCGAAAGTGTCTCGTTCCCCGTGTGCGACACCTGGAAGGTTGGGCGGATCTGGGTGAGTGTACTAATCGCGCACGGCACCGTAGCTGAACCTCCCTCGCACTTATGTCGGATGCTCGCTAGGCTCGCCGGGACTGCGACTTCAGCGTGAACCCAGGTCCGAGCTCTTGCCTTGACGGCGGCTGCAATGGCGGGCTAGAATGCGACCCGTACACAGGGACCGTACGTATCCTTTCAAACGCGTCTCCAAGTGATGTTCGCTAATGATGGTGCCGTCTTGCCCGCGTTGTAGGGCGTCCCTCCCGCAACTTTGGCAGAGTTCTATCTACAGGGCGACGGTGGCCTCGATAACTACCACGGTGCGGCCTCGTCCTCTTGTTCGACACGATGACGATGACTCATGCACCGTACGCTTAGTATCCCTCGTCGATGGCTACAATCTCCCTATGCGAATTAGCAACAACCAAGGTTGCGGTGTCGCCGACTGTCCGGTTGACCTGGGCCCCAACTGTATGTGTTTCCCGGCGTTCTACTTGACACAGGTGCTTCTGATTGATCCGTTCTTTGTACCTGACTCCTCTAATAGGCCCGTCTGAACTCAAAGGCCCGTTTGATTCAACTGGCTTCCCTGTTGGCTGCAAGAGCGCCTGCACGGCGGACCTCGACGGGGACCCGGGTAGGTGGCTACGTGTCTACTTCAGACATCTTCGAAAACTGATTCTCCGCGTTTCACCGATTCAGCCAACAGCCCGAACTGCTGTACCGGAAGCTACGGCACCGAGGCGACATGCCCTTCGTCGGGCGTTCAGTACTACAGCTACTTTAGTCCGTACCTTCCGTTATTTCCCCTACATTCATCTGTTGACTAGTGACGGCACGCGAATGTAGAAGGCAACTGCCCGAACTCATTCGTGTATGCGTTTGACCAATCGAGCGGGACGGCCGTCTGGACGTGCGACTCCAGCCTCTCACCCGACTATACCATCACCTTCTGCCCGTGACCGTGTCCGAACCAACGACCTCAAAATGCCCCTATCATGAATGTGCCAGCATCCTGCTATCTTGGATTAGAAGGCCTTCTCGTAAGCAAGGTCCGAGAGATCCGTAGGGTTGAAACTCCTCATGTTGTCCTTCCTGTTGTTTCGGCCATTGCATCACGCGATTACTAAATCTAGTTGAGTGTGGGCTATATGAGAACGGCGCCACCAGAACCCAATACCTCTGGAGACTGATACACGTATTCACACTCCCCGCCAGACCTCCAGTAATTCAGGAATGCTTTTAGAAAATTCCATTTGAACCACATCGAGCGTGAGCTGAAGCTGGCGTGCGCATAAATCGTGGTGCGTGCCATGCCATTTCTTCCCTCCCAGTCGCAGGTACGCAGCGACGACGTTTCAGGCGGAATCTCACGAATTGACCATTCAGATGATGCTTTCACTCTGTAGCTACCAACATGAGAGAAGACTTAAGGCGCATGTTGGTTTCCCATCCGACGACTGCGAGGCCGACGGAGGTACTTATCCCGAGGACCGCGTAAAGGTCTGCGCCAGGACGAGCCACACGCTCGCCCTCCCTCGGGATACGCACCTTATATGTTACGAACCGAGCACAATCGTCGCCAGACTGCAGTCAAGACACTAGGCCCTAAGGAGAACGCCTGAGCCAGACGGAGAAGCAAGTAGCGCATCGAATAAAGACCAGCATTGTTGACTTCGCCCAGACAGATCCGTAGCTCACCATGACAGAGGGTTTGAATGTTGGACATTGAATACATATTGAACACAACGCACTTGCGGATCGCTGCCCATTTGGGGCTTGCAGACTCTTCAGCGGGTCGGCTGTCGGGTCACCACAGACTCAGACAAACGGCCAGAGACAAGAGTCTAAAGCGGAACAGTGTCCAGCAAGGTGCGCGATCGCCACAGCAGCCAGATAACATAGCGTCGAATGTTTGTGACGTTGCAGATGTCGCCAAAGTCGCCAAGAGAACTTAGCAGCTAGAGAGGGCTAACGCTTGAGGAGGCAGACGAGAGGTAAAGCAGACTATGGCGGCGAACTTGAACTGAGACAACAGCGGCTGACGGCGTACCGAACAACGATCTCTTCACCGCGGCCGGCAAGCGGGGGAACCCAGACTGTCGATCGAATACAACTTGCAGAACTGTGGCGTCATCGGGCGTAGTCTTCACATTGTTACGAGCTCGAGGCGGCGGTGGCGTCAGCGGCGCAAAGGGCAGACACGAGCTCACATAGCGCAGTCGTAGGTTCTTGAGAAGTCTTTACAAGAAGATCGCATCTTGGCATGACTTGACGGCATCTAGCGTCCGGGTCGGAACTGTCAGCCACCGCGAGAATCCAGGCAGGGCAAACAGTCGCGTACATACCTTGACGTCAGTGCCGAACTCAAACGACATCTTGAGCAGAGCGTGTGGTCGTCATTGCTATTTGCCTGTCGATGCGAAGAAACTCTTGCAGTTGAAGTTGAAGGCCGAGTAGAGCCACCCAAGTGCAGCGGAGGACCAGAGAACAAGGAAGGGAGACAAGTCGGGCTGAGCATGAGAGCCCCAGCGACCTCCTGCTCTTATACCCTTCCGGAAAACGCTTTGGCGGTGCCACACGCACCAGGACAGCCATGCAGCCTTGGACGCTTTGGGCCTTTCGGGGTGGCCGCGCGTGTGGCGTGGCCCAGCTCCTGGCTCGCCACCCCGCCACGCTTGCCTCTGAATGAGCCCCGGGGGACGGAAAAGGCAAGTTTGCGCCCCGAGCACGCCTACGACGGGCTTCGATCGAGCCTTGCCGAGGGCAGAGCTGTGCAGGAAGCTGCTCGCCTAGCACGCGAGCGGGGCGTAGCGTCGACAACAATGGGACGGGCGAAGTGGACGGCCTGGGCCAAAGCTTTTGAGAAATGACGATTCGGGACAAGAGGGCCGCCACAGCATCGTGGCCTGACTCGAGCCGCCCGCCGCAACTTTACTTGTTTTCCGCCACGTGCGCGGCCGGGCCGTGGCGATAATATCCGAATATCTCGGGCCTGGATCCTTAGGCTGCTCTTTCCCGTCAGGACCACGTCCTGCGGCCTCCCCGGGTGCGGCATCAGCGGGAGTGAGCATACGAAGTCCTTCTATCCAAATCTCACGAACGCTGGAACGATCGGGTACCCCGATCACCAATTGCTCGGTCTCAGAGCCTCAGAAGGAGCCCGTATAAAGCTCTGCGTTTGGCGCACCACCCCACGACCCGCGACACGGCGTACACGGCGGGCCACATGGCTCCGCGATACGTGCGCCATTCCAAGAATTCGCGAGCTGCCACGGAGTACCTCCGAGACCTTGGCACCAGGCCAACGACAGCGTCACTGTTCGGGGAGCCCGAGGCACAGGCGTCGGGCACCCGCCGGCACTCCTCCTGCCGCGCTCGGGGCCTCAGGTCCCACTCCCATGGGAGCGGAGACTGCGCAGCGTGAAAGTGATTAACGTTTCCGCTGGGGTACGTCGCACGGCCGCCCTACGTGACATCCGCGGTTCCACTCCGACGCGGACGCAATATGTCCAGATGTCGGTTGACGGTGGCTGCAAGCGGGATCTGCGCGCTCAGGCTATGAATGTTGCAGTGCTTGACAGATGCCGACCTAGTACACGAGGATATCATGGTCTAACTGCGCCACGGACCAGTGGACCACAGTGGCATGAATAGCAAGGAGCAGCTAGTTTACAAACATCCATCCGTCCAGTAAGTATTCAAGCGTGGAGCAGAGAAGTAAGGACAGCACTGGTGGTACTAGCAGATAGCAGGAGAACATGTGTGCGCCGCCCGGGCTAGTAGAGAGCGCGTGCGTGACAGTAGAGCGACGAAAGCGTCCGCCATGTGCGTGTTTTCGCACACAATAACGCCTAATGTCCCGCTAATGTGCACACGTAACGTGTCAGCGCAGAGTGGAAGTAATGCGTGTGTGGTCAGTGAGAATGTCCGGACGAAACGACGTTAGGGTGTATGATCGTGCGCGGGCAGAGCTAAACGATAGCGCTGGTCATGCGAGAGCATACCAGGCCATGGCGGCGGTCGCGAGGTACGCGACAAGAGAAGTCGACGCATGCACAAGTGACGCCGCGTCGCTAGTACCGCTCGCGGTGGGGTTCGAGCTGCCACCTAGTCGCCACCATTAGCGCGCCTCCTCATGGAAGACTTTAAACTGCGGTTACGTACTGGTCTGGGTGGCTGAAGAGCCTGAAGGCAGCGGGTCGCCCGTCGCCGAGAACGTGGCGCTCGCCAGTGTGGCGGGCGTACCTGTACCGGACGGGCCATTTTGAGATGAGGAGATGGAAAGGGGTATACCAGATGTCACGCCAGAAGAGACCGTGGATACAGTAGCAGGAGAGGTATCAGAAGCAGATGAAGGAGCGGAAGAGACAGGAGCTTGTCAAATTCGTTGCATTCATGTCACACGAAGGGGATTGGAAGACGTACCTGAGGAGCCGCCAGCAGCGGACGAGAGCTCAGCAAAGCCGACAGCAGCAGGGTCCGAGCGGAAGACGCTGTACACGTTTTTCTGTACGACGTCGTGTGAGCAGGGATGTCCTCGAGTCGAGCTGACGCCTATACTCACAAGGAAAGTATCACCGACGACCCACTGCGGGTTGCCGCCACCGCTTCCGACGTTCGAACCTAAACTGAGGTCGAAGATGCCGCCGAGGCACATGCCCGGGGTGACCGTGCCGAGGTTCATGTCGTCGCTGCTTATGGGCCACGACTTGCCGCCGAACGCGAACGCAATCTGGACCTGGGTGCTGCACGCTGCGGACGGACGAGAATAGTGCGCGTCAGTACGCGGAAGCATGATGCGCGCGCGGAGCCGCTGCGCAAGCATAGGGCGAGGAAGGTGGCGGGGGCAAGAATAGACGCAAGGCACTCACGGAACGCGAAGAAGCCCTGCATCTGTCCCTTCAGTGCCTGCGAGCCGTTGACGGCGGCCCAGATTGTGTTGACCGCATCGGAGGGACCACCGATGAGGGTTGTGCCCGTGTCGATTGCAGAGAGCGCGTTGTTGCCGGTCGGGATCGACACGGACTGGCCCTGCACAGTCGCGCCTGTGTTCGGAGGAAGATCAAACGTGAGCACGCGCTAATAACGCGCAAACGGCCGAGGGTGGTGGCCACCATCAACGGGGGTAAGACGCAACGTACCGGACATTTCGAGCATCCAGAACGTCGGCTGGCTGCCGACAGTGGTGAGCGAGTTGAATTCGATGTCACCCGTGAAGAGAGACGAGTTCGTTCCGCCAAGGGTCATCACGCCTCCGGACTGCTCGTCGGCACCACCAGCATCATCAAGGTGGCGATCAAGCCAGAAGGAGATCTCGGGCGAGGTAAATTGGCCATTGTTGACGAGCGCCTGCCAGAAGGGAGTTGCGCGGGTGGATGCGAGGGCTTCGAATGCAAGACCCATGATGCCGGACACGTCCCCGGAGAGCAGACCTTGCGTCATTTGTTCGACGACGAGGAACTCTTGTGGGTTGATGTTGAAGCCAGCCATAGACACGGTGTCCTGGGCGAGGATACCAGCGACGGATCCGCTTCCATAGCTGATGGTGACGGCCTGTTGGTTTCCCGACGCACTGCGGACTGCCTGGATGGTGGAGGACTGTGTCGGGTCGAAGGGTGGGGTGGAGCCGCAGGAGAGACAGTCGCTGGAGGCGACCCAGAGATCGGATGAACCGGTGTCAAGGACGACCTTGAACGTCTGGGCGGGCGTTCCAACGGTAATGGTTCCGATGTAGGACGAGTCTTGTTCCTGCGCCCGCGCTGAGCAAAGGTCCGGAAGGCACGCGTCGGGAGTGGTTCACGCACCTGGTCAATGATGCCTACACCGACGGTCTGCCCTGCGCGTTTTGTGCGCGCGGTGGTGAAGCCATACTTTTGGCGAATGAAGTCGGCGTGGGCTGCGAAGCGCTCGATGGACGCGTTGCGGTTCGCGGAGCGGCGGGCGATGGGGACGTGGAGAGGCGGGGGGACATGAAGGGGTTCGGCGACGGTCGCGGCGACGAGAGCAAGTAAGGGGAGGAGGGTATGGGGGATCATGGCGCAAGGAAAGGGAAAGGGGAAAGAACGCACTGGGCGTCGGAGAGGGAAGGTATAAGACCCGGGGAGGGGAGGTCGGAGAAGGAGGGTAAGCAAGGAGCGACGGGGCTGCGGGGAAGGCGACGGTGGCTCTGGCTGGCTCTGGGTCACACAGGGTCACAGACCGTGCAGCGAGAGGCAGGCGGAGTGCGGGGCGGTCGTGGCTCGAGGTGGACGCGACGGTCTGAGAATAGAACCGCAGCTGCGCATCCCCTCGTCCTCCCAGTCCCAGTCTCCCCAACCGCGCGCCAGCATTGTCGACGATCTTCCTCCGTCCTCGACTCTTCCTCTTTCGCTTTCTCGGCGCCGCCTTCCCCCCGCACGTCTCTCCCTACTGGCTCCGAGGTCAGCACCGGTGTTCTCGCTCTGAATATCCCCGTCTCCTCGCCCACCCCGCAGCCACATGAATTCTCACATCATGAATGTTCAACAATGCCCAGCACTACATATCAAGCCCTCTGACAGCACCCACAATAAATGGTGCACAAGCCTCCAACCTGGGCGGCTACTTGGCAACGATGAGGAGGACGGGCCCTCGCTACCATCCGGGCCCACGTCGCAATTTGTTCGTTGCCGGCGACATAGCTAAGCCCCTTTGACTCACGGTCCGGGTGGAGTTCGCTCGGAGCAACGCAGAGAAAGCGCCATACAAGACACTGCACCCCGGGTCGAAGCGGCGCTCGGTCTTCTCTCAACTTTACGCCGCTGCGGGCCTCCTTGCGGTGAACGGCGCATTACGGGCGTGTGAGCCGCGCTCGAGGCGCAGACTTATACAGGGGTCAGGTCAGTCAACGCTTCAGTGATTCGTGCATCAATCGGATATACACCTGATAGACGTCTACTTATAATAGCGCGGGCGATGACGTTGCCATCCCTCCGTAGCTTGCGGTCGGCCGCCGCGGGTGGTGTCGATGAGCTTTCTTTGGCCTACGCTGCGCTACGAAAATTTCTGCCACAGAATCCTGCTTCCAACAGTCGCTCATGGTCCAAGTTTCCGAAACTGTCTGACACTACGGGTTTCGGAGATCGGTGCGGAGCGCTTGGGCATTCGCTCCGCACAAGAAAAGCACACCGGCTGCGCACTCGCACAAGGGGCTGGTAGCATGATTGGACGCTTAACCTGTCACAACCATCTGTCATGCCACACTCCTCAGACTTGAAGGTTGGCAGTTGTCATTCCGAAACCTTAGCTCGGAGGAACGAGCGTAACTCGTTCATTCGACAATAGAGGCGGCATAGGGAAACAATAGATAGACGGAATAACCGCGCCCGAGCAGAATGATATCTCTGACCTCAAGCTTCTCTCGTGGACCAGTACACCGCAATCAACTCCGGGCCGTCTTTGAATGAACCGCATCCTCCATTTTACGCGCTCTGTATAACCCTGCCAATGGTCAGACGTTCCCGTTCACGGAACACTACGCGCTCTCTCTTCGCGGGAAGACCCACGCCCGCATCTCGACCTCGTCCCTAAACCACGCCGCCGACCTTCCGCATTCACGGAGCACCAAGTATTCGTCCAGCTTCACATCCGCACCGCGCCGTTAGCGCTGTACGCCAGGCACAGGAAGAGGGGGCTCACCTCCGGCCAGAACCCCTCTACGCTACCAGCGTTTGCGTCCGCATCCGGATCCGGCGCTTGGACCGCGTCCCGTAGGTAACTCCCGTCATCGATCTCGAGGTCCCCTTTGCCGAACGCAAGCGGCCAGCAGGGCGCGCCCGCCGCCATACGCGCAACGGGGTATGCGAATGCGAGTGTGCGGGGAAGGCATCCTGTGCGGCTGGTGACTGGCCATGGATGATGCCCACTCGAAAACGCGCGCGAGGCCACACCGACGGAATTCGCGTCCGAAATGTCTAAGACGGACACGGAGGACGCAGTCGAGGGGACTTGCTTGCGTGAAATGTTTCGCGTCTCGAATCCGCTGTTCTTGACGACTCTGCCATGAACATGTAAGGAAGAGTGGTACTTGACGAATAATTGGAACATCAGTGCACCTGGAGGCAGAGTACGACAAACCAAACAACCGCGATGGCGAGGACCAAGATGTCCGACGCATCGCCAGGTGGTAGGTGGAAGACATACCAGTCCGAGTCGAAGAAGGACATCGTGATGGTATTATCGCTGCTACACGTTGTGAGGTCCAGCTTCCCGGCGTATCGAAATAGCCTGCTTACCCAAAGATCTGGAGGTATACCATATACAACGAGATGATGGAGATGCAAATAGGCAGAAGTAGAAAGGACACGACGCCAAGCAGGAAGCAGTCCATCATGATGGCGAAATGTTAGTCGAAGAGAATGTGCGTTCGTGAAAATGTTGTGTGGACTGTACAGAGGCTGACAATTGTTGGACCTGCGCAGTTCCAGCCTCCGGCAGCCATCAGGCGTATAAGCCTGACATTGGTTTAGATTGTCAGCCAGATAGACGAGGGCTTGGATCCCCGAGCATGCCCGCATTATGCCAGGAGGGAGTTCACTGAGCAAGCGTCCCTGTGACGAAAGCAAATCATTCAACAGATACTGTTACATTTGGTCATACCGTGAACCTCCGTAACTTCCACCCATCCATGTACAGTCCGACGATCAAAGAAGACTCCTGAGGATGCCATCACCCTCAACGAGGATGCACGGTCCGCCGTAGATCACCTTGTCAGCCAAGCCGTTCTCTTTAATATACTTCACCACCGCCTCGTCTTCGGCTCCGGGCTGCAGCCACAGGGCTGGCACGTTGAGTGCCTTAGCTTGCTCCAAGATGCCCAAAGTGATCTAGAGAATTCGTCAGCCTCACTGAGCGGTCGCGTTGGTCTACAAGGACGTGCCTTAGGGGGAGTGATGATACTGATTGACGTCTCCGACGGGGATGCGAGGTCGCCAACAGTGCAGACAGTCTTTAAACCTTCGAGCTCCTCCTCTTTCTGATAGCCTCATCAGGCGAGATACAGCGCTGAGGCTGGGGGGTCATACCGGATGCACGGGGGTAACATCTTTGCTTCTTGTCTGGTACCACTTGAGCACCTAGGAAGCAACGTCAGCGCTGGGCGATCGGTGGCTCGGAGGTACATGATAGGGCCCTACCTTGGTGCCGAACTTGGACTGGTCTTTAGACGCACCCACGACGGCAAACTTGGGGGCTGACAAGAAGGTGGACTGGATGGTGGTAAGGCTAGTCATGGTTCAGAGGGGTAGCGATGTGATGGGGGCGGATGTGGTGGATCCGGAGAAATATAGAAGGTACCGGACGTCGTCAACCCAAAGGATGGGTCATGCTTGCGGCGCGCACGGGATTTGAGGGAACTTACATCCGGAACGGGGTTGAGGACCTCACCGAGAGCATACGGGTGGTAGAGAACGCGACATATTGCATCATTCGTGCACGATACGACGACGACGGTCGTCGACAAAGAGGCAATGAAGGATAGGCTGAGCCACGGCTGTGACTGCGACCACTGGCGACACGATACAGCGCGCGGTACTCGGCTAGATAATCTCGAGTGGTGATGCAATCGCGCAATGGCCCATAAGCATGCAAAGCCTGCCCTGAACGAACGATGGTCCGTGCGCATCGCCACTAGTATATAGTCCACCCCCGGACATTCGAACAACTCATACTTACCTTGATGGCACGAGCCCCTTCATGTACCTGGGTCCGTGGGCCGTGGGGGCCTCTCATAGCACGGCGACCCTGTCCCCAGGGGGCACCTGCGGTTTGTATGGGCTTCGGCTCATGCACCGTCTCAATATTTCCCTGTCCCGCTTCGGCCCTCGGGCTGGGCGGGCCGTTTTTTTTGGTTCCTGCCTCCTCCTAACCCTAACCCCATGTACATACAAAAATGACAACGTGATGACCTCACATCATCTCACTCTTGTTTGCTTGCGTGCTTTGCCAGTGTGCCTCAACTTGTACGACGACCGTCCATGTGGTGGGTCACCGGTCACCCCCAGTCAAAACTCGATCTATTGCCAGTCAAACGGAGTGATATAAATTCAATCGGAGCTATATGCAGCCATCTAAACGCCACATAGGCGCTTATTCACCTCGTTTTGTGTAACTTCGGGCCCGTCGATCGTAGAAGTCGACGTCACGAATTCTACAAGTGTCCAAAGTAATTTTATCTCTTGTCTTAGTTGGGTAGTGCAATTGTACGATTCTCGGGACAAGTGGAACTGTGAGTGCATCAACACGCCTGCACAAGTCCCCAACAGTGCGCTCACGTGATCCCGACGCGTCCGAAGACGCGACGTGCCTGTCGCCTTGGCTGGATGCGGCACTCTTGCTCTGTCTAGTACTCCATCATCCCAGCTCTTTCGCCTCGTTCGTTCTCCTCCCAATCCAACGGTACTGCTTCACTAGCTGAGGCATTTTACGCAGCTACTAGACACTCCAGCGCAGGCGTACCTGTAGGACCCAGCCTGCCAGCGGCCAGGAGCACCGCAAGCACCTTTATTCCGCAAACCAGGTGAGTATATGCGCCAGTGAAACATTCAATCCGGTGCAGAGACCAACTCACCGCTTGAGGTACCACTACATTAGCTGACTGAGAAGCTTTTACGGAGTTGTGGATACGCTTGGGAATGCTGTGGACCGTGGTACCATCAGGTGAGTTCCTGGGCGCGTCTCTTGACTATGTGCGTGATCATTGCTGTTGCACTGCAAAAGTCCGTTAACGAGAATGAGGCGGCGACGGCTAGAGTGAGTGCCACTAGGAAGTATCTACGCGATCGACATAACTCACGAGGCGCGATACCAGGATGCCTAATGTGTGCGCCGCGCGCACGCACAAATTGTGTGGTGCGGGACACGGGACGCCAGCGGTCGCTGACGAGGCGCGAGGCGAACGGGCAACGTGCGCGGGCGGGCGAGAAGGGCGCGAGAACACGGGCGGTGGCGCGGCGCGGCATAGGTGCGGGTGAGCGAGCGAGTACATGGTGAGTGGTCGTCGGGCGCGAGGGGATTGCACGGGGAGCAGCGAAGACGTGTCCCGACATTGGATGGCGCAGGTGCAGGTGCAAGGCGTGAGGGCTGTCGACGCGAGGGCGAGGGTGCGCGAGGATGCGGGGACGCGAGGGCGCGGGGACGCGAGGGTGCGAGGGCGCGGCGGGGACGCGAGGCGGATGGCGCGCAAGGGCGACGGCGCGCAAGGGCGGGTGGCGTGAGGGCGGGCTGCGCGCGTGCGGGTGGCGCGCGCGAGCGGGCGGGCGGGGACTGCACGTGCAAGGACGCTATTCATGTAGATTCGCATTCAATCAAACAATCAGAAGATGAAGTGAACTTTTGTATATTGCTCGGTATAGAGCCGTGTAGCTGCAAATCGAGGCGAATAGAGCAATTAGATTTTCGCGATATATATGTGAGAAAAGTCTAGATACGCAGCCAAACGAGTCAATATAGATATATTCGTGGAGCTATATACACCCGTTTGAATGAAAATAGAGCGAGTTCTGACTGGGGGTCACCTCCTGGTGTCTCTGTCCATACTAGCGTGACTAGGGTCGTTTGACTGAGTTTACCACCACTACAATACTTCCCCTGCAATGGCGTTCCTCGAGACCTTATTGAGCTATTTACCGGCTAGGTCAGCAGCTACGAAACAAGTCTTCTATGGTGTCCTTGCTGGGCTTGCATTGTCTCTCACGACAGCGTCTACCGTCCAGTATTACAATCGAAAGAAGCAGAAGAATTTGCCGCCATCTTTCGAATCGCGACCAATCGAGCTGCGCAGTGACGAGGTTGTCAACGGTGTCATCGGACTGATTGGTGAGCTGAACGAGCCAGATGCTTCTGCAGCGGCTGAATTCATCTGTATGTCAGGCAACACGCCTCTTGTCAGGATCAACTCGCTCAGCGATGCGCTGGGTGTCGAGATTCTTGGCAAATCAGAGGTAAGGTTTAGCCCAATATATTGTATCAGAGAGTTGCAGCTGACCTCTTGCCAGTTCATGAATCCTGGTGGTAGTGTGAAGGATCGCGTTGCTTTGCGCAGTGCGTTCAATGACGCATCAATCGTTACAGACCCTTCACTCACGTATATATGCAGTCATTGAGGATGCCGAAATGCAAGGGTTGCTGCACCCAAACACAGGTTCCCGCATATTCGAAGGCACAGTCGGGTCTACAGGCATATCTATTGCAACCATCGCGCGAGCAAAGTACGCTTCTAATGACAACGTTCTAAAAATTTCACTGATACCCGTCTCCTAACAGAGGATACGAAGCCAGTACGCCCTTTCCCTTCTCTGGAGTCTGATCGCACTCACCGAGGCGCACAGCTATCATTATGCCTGACGACGTGGCTGAAGAGAAGGTCAAGGCATTGCTTGCTTTGGGCGCCCACGTAGAACGCGTCCGCCCAGCTAGCATCGTGGACAAGAAACAGGTGCGCGCTGCGTCCTTTGCCAACACCACAGGTCTAATAATATTTTGTTGTAGTTCGTTGTATGCACTGATTCCCAGGGCTGTTGCTTCTTGGGCTGACCAGTGAGTAGAATCTCGCCCGCGAACACGCGAAGAAATTTGGCTCCAATCCCGGCGACGATCTTGCCCATCCTTCGTCGACGCATCGTGGACACCTCATCCCGACTGCATCATCATCCATCGTGGTCACGACGACGGCGGACCAGGCGCTGGCCGACGACAGGCTCATGACTCCGAGTGAGGAGCGTGAGTTCGCGATGAGGCCGCGCGGTTTCTTCGCCGATCAGTTTGAGGTGCGCGCGCTGTCTGAGGCCTACTTCACAGCCTACCCGCACGTGTGTCTGACGAGCTGCTTGTAGAACCGGAGCAACTACTATGCGCACTATGACGGCACGGGCCCAGAGATCTGGCGGCAGACGAGCGGCGCCATCGACGCGTTCGTCTCTGGGGCGGGCACAGGCGGTACCCTCGCGGGGACCGGTGCGTTCCTCAAGTCGAAGAACCGCGATCTCTTCGTTGCGATGAGCGACCCTGAGGGGAGCGGGTTGTATAACAAGGTCAAGTACGGCGTTATGTTCGACCGGAAGGAGGCCGAGGGGACGAAGAGGCGCCATCAGGTGGATACGGTTGTTGAGGGCATGTGGGTATCTCCTGTTGGGGCGCGCGGCCGATAAGATGACTTATGGGAGTCTGGGGTACAGCGGGATTAACCGGCTGACCCACAACTTCGAGCTCGCGCTCCCTATCATCGATGATGCCTTTAGGTAAGTCTGCGAAGAGCCGCTACAGTTCGTATTCTGATTGTTTTCACCCCGTTTAAACAGAGTCACAGACGAGGAGGCAGTTGCTATGTCGCGCTATCTCGTGCACCACGACGGTCTCTTCCTCGGTTCCAGCAGCGCCTGCAACCTGGTTGCATGCGTAAAACTGGTGAAGAAGATGAGATGGTCGAACAAGCAGAGAGTGGTCACTATCCTGTAAGTGCCTCGGCTATCCGAGTGAACCAGAGACTCAACGGCCCCAAGGTGCGACTCGGGTAATAGACACTACTCTAAGTTCTGGTATGTTGCCACACAAAAGTCTCCGGTCTCGTCGCTGAGCCTGAGTTTGTAGGAACGATGATTATCTCGCGAAAGCCCACATACCCATCGATATGGGTATCATCGACCAAATGCTCGCGGAGAAGGCCTGAAATGTCACCATCGTATCAGCGATGATGCGTGGACGGAATAGAGATGGATCCGGCAAAACCAAGTACTCGCATGGATAGTGTACAGATGCGGTAGACTACAGAGTATAATGAACAGCACGATAGCAATAAGGACAACGGGGAAGTACGGTATGAGCGGGGAGGCCAGCTATCGAGGGCGGATCGACCGCAGTAAAAAGCAAGGCGTCCGGGGGAGGAGTCCCCTATGGGCCAGGCATAGAGGGTATTGATCCCAACGGTACAGTCGTGAACGGCGGCGGTCTGGGCGACACACGTGCCATCGAATCCTTGCTCGGCGACGCACTGAGTCCAGGCGTAGCAGATGGCCGGCTGGACGACGTCCGTCAGCTTCCTGCCCGAGGAACGAACGGAGTACGCGGAGGTACTCACTTGCCGTCCCCAGCAGCGGCAGCGGCAGCAGCGGTCGCTTGTACGTCCGTGTTGCCGACCTTGAGGAAGCCGGCCTGGACAAGGAAATCCCACACGCGGCTCGTCTTGTTCACGTCGATCTTGACGAGGTCGCGCGCCTCGCGTCTGCGCAACTTCCCGCCGCGCCGCGCGTACTCGCGCACGAGCGTTTCCTTGATGACGAGATATGGTTTGGGAAGGATACGCAGCTGCGAACAGAGAAGCTGCTCCTCTGGAGTGAGCAGGTGCAGCGCAGGGCTGTTCGCGAGGTTGAGCGGGGCAGCTGTAATATTGCATGTGGCACACAGAAGTCAATTTATTATGCTGACGTACTCGGGGCGAGGGCATAGACGTACGCATCTTCCGCGCCGGGGGACCTGTGCCTGAAGCAGACCCCCCCGGCTTTGGGGTGGCCTCGCGTTCGTCTCCATCCACGCCGCCACGACGCGGATCGGGGCCGGAAGACGCACGGCTTCCGCCCAGGCGGCGTTCAGCGTATAGATCACGGGTCGATAAGTTCGCCTTTACGTTAGCCTGGGGGCGCTCGAGTCAGATTTCGGCGTTTAGCGGCCGCATGGCGAACCACTCACTCGCTTCGCCACGTCCGCCTCGTACTTGTCGATATCAGCTGGCGTCCGCAGGCCCATGCGGCGGTAGTGCTGCAGCTCTTGTATACGCTTGCGGAGCATGTGTTCATCTGGAAGGGCGATTCGTATCATATGTTAGGATGATGGATACGGAGGCGGTACGGGACGGGGCACGCACACAGGATGTCGGCTTGAAAGTGCTCGAAGTCTTCGGCCGTTTGCAAACGGGCGAAGGGCCGGAGGCGGTGGATGATGTCCTTTTCCTCCTTTGCACGTTTCTTCTCCGCAGCTTGCATCTGGGGAGTGCACATGAGGCTGACGCCCATGTGGGAGCGGCGATCTACCACGCACCTGCTTGTAACTGAGAAGCCCTCTATCGAACATTATGCTCTTCTGCTCCTGCCGCTTGTCCACCCGTTGGAAGTATGATTCGAGCAGCGCGAGCTTGAATGCGAGGGACTGCTGTGTCTCAAAAGGAGGCGGTTGCGTCTGCTCGTCTCCGTCCTCATCGCCATCGCTCTTCTTCTCGTCGTCGGGCTTTGCGCTCGTGTCACGTCGTGGGGTGTCGCCGTTTGAATGGTATCCATTCACGATGCCGTTCGGAAGTCCGTTAGGAAGGCGCTTCCCGGGGAACGTGTCTTTCGCCTTCATTTCTTCTTCCCACTTGGCCCGTGCCTTGACATCCGCGTCATTCTCATCTTCTGGTATCTGGTCCCCGCCCCATTCCAGACAGATCCCAAACTCGAGGTCCTTGACTACGTCTTCCGCCTCGTTGTCGAGCTCGTGCTCGAATTCGAGTCGACCAGGGAGGAAGCCTGCGATTTCGTGAACGGCCGGGGCGGAGACGGGGGCAACTTTGTGAGGGGGAGGCGCGTTGGTCGTCATAGATGATATTCGCCGCCGCTTGCGCTCCTGAAATTCGGCTGGATCGATATCAAATTCAACATCCATTCTCTGAGAGAGGGGGAGGAATATGTGAGCGTCAGAGGAGGTGATGGCGGGAGAGGAAGAGTTAAGCGCACGGGTAGGGGCCAGTTCGGGGATTCAATGTAAACGGCATGATAATGCTTTTCGACCTCCTCCTTCGTCCGCGTCCCTACGTGCTCGGAGATCGCCTGCCAGTTCCCGAGGCCTTGCAGGGAGATCCCCTCGAGCAACAACAGTTCCCTGAGACGTAAGTCAGCCATTGATTTATATTTGATATATGTAGCGAGTTCTAGGTTTTCTGTGCGGAGACAACTAGTAGATATCAGAGCCCGCAAACGTGAGCTCTATCGCGCGTTTAATAGTAGGAGTCATGGGACGCGCGCTGCATCGTCACACACATGGGAAAACCAAAGTGCATCGAGTCTGGACTCTGGAGACGAGACACGTACTCATCTGCACCCCAGTCTTCAACAAAAATAGGATTGGAGTATAATTCCTGGAGACAAGAAGTAAGCAAAGAGCAGAACATTGATTGAACCTATTCCCTACTTACCACCACTCTGTAAGGATGACTTCGCTTGTGATTTGCAAACTCCTTCCCACTGCAAAAGCAGCTTGGACAAATATCAACGCCATCACCCTCTTGACAGACCGGATCCGCGCATTTTATGCGAACAGAGTGAGTGAGGTCGCAGGCGCAGGCGTCGCATTCGATCTGGAGCCCGGGCTCGCTCACAGCTACATTACGTAATCAAGACGGAGGTGCGTGAGAAACCCGAAAGAGGAGGAGGGGAGAGGCCACAAGGGTCGAGAGATTAGCCACCACGTACTCTGGATCTCCTCCGGTTGATACTGTCGTTTCCGGTGGGTAACCGTCATCGTTTGCGAAAAAATCTGCCGATTTGACTGAAAATTGAGCTGTCCAGGTTATGTCCTTTGGGACGAGGCGATTTCGTGGGTTCGCCGAAGGAATCCCGCAGAAGCGGCTCCTCGGACTTGCTTGCGTCGTACGCCTTCTGGGTCGATAGTTCGCAGGTGGAAATATGTCCAGTATATGCGATGGTGTGGCGGGAATGCGGGTAGGTGGGGGGCGACGATGTTGACTGGATGAACCCCGATATAGCACGAGAGAGGGGTCCTGTTCGAGAGTTTGAGGTCCCAGGGGCGTTTCGAAGACCCTCTGAGGTAGCAGCGAGAGAGCAAGAGGGTCCAAATGGGTGTCGTCGTCGTCGACGGCGGCGTCGGGGACGGGGCGTCGTTACTGGCGCCGACGCTGCGGCAAACAGAGTCAAACAACGCGTCTCATCGGTGCTTGTGGTATAGACGCCCGCTACTCCGCGGTCTCGCGCTTGTCCGAGTCGTTCTCGGGCGCGTGTCTCGTCTTCCTCCAGCCGCCTCCATTTCGTGTTTCTCTTGCCGCGCCCTGTCCACGCAAGTCACTGGGCTGCCGGCGTCGTCTACTCTAGGCTGTTAGCGCATCCTATTCTCCTCCCTCTAGTGACTGGTGGCAGCATCCTTTCAAGTCGCCATGAACAGTACGACTTCGTCTCCGCCACCAGGGCGTACCATCGACATAGAGCTGGGCGGGCAGGAAGTGATCACCGTCGAACTCGATAGCCTTGATCCCAATCCAGACGACTTGCTCGAACTCCTCAGGGACGGCCAATGCAAGGTGTGGATATGGACTAGGCTTGCGGCAGAATACTGGCGGAGGGGACATTTGGATGCTTCTGAGAAAATCGCTCGCACGGCCATTGAAAGTGAGTGTTCTCTGTATCAAGTCTGTTGGTATGTCTGACTGTGCGTAGCCCTTCAGTCTAATGAGGGATCCGGAACTGTCGCACCCGTGTACTCCTTCCTTGCGAACCTCCAGATTGCTCGAGCCTCGAAGGCACCTAAGCTAATTCTACCTACAGCTAGTGAGTATCATCTAGAGATATTTGATTAGGATCTCATCATCCGGCACTCAGCGCACGACAACATGGCCGCGGAGAAGCCTCGGGACGACTATAACCGCGAGGCCGCTGGGCTGTTCAACAAGGGGGAGCGTGTTGCAGCAGAGAGTGGGGAGTCGCGGGTGATGCTGTCGGTGCTGACTCGAGGTGCGTGTATGAATGGAACTCAGTCGAACACAGCTAATGCCCATTTCCAGGCATTCTCCAACTTAGTTCAGGGTTGTGGGACGATGCTGCTCGGACATTCGACGCTGTGGTAGCTGAGAAGCCCACCAATGTGATTGCATTGTTAGGAAAGGTCTGTAGGCATTCCAAACCATCCGGGACAGCGTTCTGAATTGTCGACTGGTAGGCGAAGATTGCGTATGCGCGACGGCAATATCCCCAGTCCCTCAAGCTCTTCCAGAGAGTGCTCCAATTGAACCCTACCTGTCTACCTGATCCTAGGATAGGAATCGGCTTATGCTTTTGGGCGATGGATCAAAAAGCAAAAGCAAAAGCGGCATGGCAGCGTAGCGTTGAAGTGGTGGGTGTCTTTCGGAGCTGGCCGTCTCCTCGAGTATTCATGGCTTGTTAGAACCCAGGAGAGTGGTCAGCACAACTTCTACTCGGCTTGGAGGCCCTCAATGCCAGCAAAAACGACAACCAGACCGAAGAGGAACGGCGTGAAGAATTCCTCCTTGGTACCCGTTTGATTGAACGCGCGTTCAATGCCAACCAGCGCAACTCCGCCGCCTCAAACGCGCTATGTGAACTCTTCTTGCAGAAAGGGGATACCAAGCGGGTCAAATGATTTCATATTTATGTGTGACACGAGTCCACGGCTGATCCGGTATACAGGCCCTCAAGCTTGCAGAACGCACAATACAGTTCGCGGATGTCAAGGGGATTTTGTGTGACGGTTATATCCGAGCAGGCCGAGTATGTCATCGACAAGGGTCGCTGAGAAACGCGGGATTGTACTTCAATAAGGCGAAGGAAGCAAGGAAGGATAGCGTTCTGGCGACAATTGGTGTGGCTCAGATGCAGGTGAAGAATGGTGAGTAAAACGGTGACTCAGCCAAGCGCTGTCGCTGACTTCTTAGCAGACGAGATTGCTGGCGCAATTCATACGTTGGATACGTTCTTGCAAGATGGAGCGAACCCCAAATCGGTGGAACTCACAGGAATGCTCGCTTCAATACGAGCCTATCCAAGGCCAGGCATGTCCGATTCCGAGAAGCTGGATGAAAAGGCACGCGCGCGGGATTTGTTCGACCGCGTCTGTAAGGCAATAGGCGTTGCCGGGTCCAGCCTTCCGCAGACAAATGGCCACGCAGCCGCTCTTACCTCATCTTCGCGGAAGCTTGCGGAAGATCCTGATATGTTTATCGAGATTGCCAAGCTCTATCAAGACGAAAACCTCGACCGGATGGAGCGCGCCTACAGGCAGGCTTTAGCGAACATCGAAGCCGCCGGGAAGGTGGAGCCGCGGTTGATCAACAATCTCGCTGCTCTTCAGCACCTCGATGGCCACCTTGATGAGGCAAGAACGATGTACGAAACTGCTTTGACTCACGCCAGCGGTCTGGACCAGTCATCAGCCGAAGCTATGTCGACGTCCATCTTGTATAACCTGGCAAGGGTATACGAAGAGCAGGGAGAAGAGACCAAAGCGAAGGAGGCGTATGAGAAGCTCCTCGCAAGGCATCCGGAGTATGTCGACGGTATGTCGTCTGTATACTCTCATATGTTCCTGTATGCTCGGAACGCTTACTCGGTGTCTAGCTAAAGTGCGACAAGCGCAGATGCTTGCAGACTTGAGCCAGTACAACGATGCCCACGAGCTTCTCAAGCAAGCCCTCGCTTCACAGCCCAAGGACTTGAACCTTCGTGCATACTACACGTTCTTCCTCATCCAGTCCAACATGATCAAATTCGCCAAGGATTTTGTCTTCCTCACTCTCCGGGACTTTGAGAAGTACGACGTTTACTCCCTCTGCGCTGCCGGATGGTTGCAATACCATCAGGCGCGGGAGAACCGTGACGCTAGCCCCGATGGCGTCAAGGACCGGCGAAAAGGTTTCCAGCGTTCGGCCGAGTTCTACGAGAAGGCACTGCAGTTAGACTCACTCTGCGCGGTGGCGGCGCAGGGCCTCGCGATCGTCGTCGCGGAGGACGCTCTTGGAAACCTTGGTGGTGCACTTGGCCCCATGGCGCTGGACGAAACGCAGAAACGAGCAAAGAATTCTCGTGAGGCTCTCGATATCTTCGCCAAGGTCAGGGAGTCGGTCAGCGATGGGAGTGTCTACGCGAACATGGGTCACTGTTACTTCGCCCGCGAGGAGTACGACAGAGCAATCGAGAGCGTAAGTTTGTGTTACGTATACATCATTAAAGGGTATACTCACATCATTGGGCAGTACGAGACCGCCTCGAAGAGGTTCTACGGAGGACAGGATGTCTCCGTCCTACTGTGTCTCTGCCGTGCATGGAATGCAAAGGGCAACAAGGACCAGTCATTTAGCTCTATGATGACCGCTCTCCAGTATGCTCAAAAGGCTCGTCTCTTCTGCAGCCAATTGCGACAACGTGCTTACACATTGCTCAGGCACTGCACCTCCGTCCCCACGACAAGGCTATTGTATACAACATCGCCATGATTCAGCAGAAGGCTGCTGAGCTTATGATCTCTGTACCGCCGGCGAAACGCTCTCTCAAGGACCTGCAGAAGGCAATTGAGCAGGCTGGCCACGCACAGAAGTCCGTCTATTCTTATCATCCATAATTTCCCTGTGTACGTACTAACGGGTGGTGGGAACGTGTAGGCTGTTCGCGTCCCTCGCGGCGGACAAGTCACCGGTTGTTCCTTACAGCCGTGATATTGCCGACCAGCGCCGCAAGTATGGTGAGAACATGCTGCGTCGGTGCGAGGAACACCTCGGTACGCAGCGGCAGTGGGAGGAAGAGGCTCAGAAGAAACTCGAGGCGGCCCGGCAGCGGCGGCAGGAAGAGAAGGAGCGGCTTGACGCGGCTGAGGTGAGCCGTCGTCGAATCTCACCCCTGAACCCATTTCCGCTCTCCCACTGTAGTGTCTTTGGGATTGTGCTGACCTCCGGTCTCTTCAACAGCGTGAGGAGCGAGAGCGACTGCGCATCCAGAATGAGAAACTTGCGGAGGAGCGGCGGAAAGCGCGCGAACAGGCGCAGGAGTGGACACGGGAGGTGAAGCGATTGGAAAGTGACGAAGAGCGCGAGAAGGCAGCGAAGAAGGCGAAACGCGTGAAGCGTGACAACTTGAGCGGAGACGAGGGAGTCGGAGAAGGTGGAGAGCCGAAGGCCAAGAAGCGCCGCGGCAAGCTCAAGAGGAGCGCGGAGTCGGGTGGAGAGGATGAGGCTCTGTTTAGTGGTGGCGAAGAGGAAGAACAGAAGCCTCGGAAGGTGCGTCCTGTGTGTCGAGCTCATCAACTCAAGCTCTGAGACCAGCGGACGCTGTTCATCTAGCGGGCCAAGAAGCGTGCTGTTCGTGACGACGACGAGGATGAGGTTGCGGCGACGACTGCGCCGAGGAAGAAACAGTAGTAAGTTTACTTCGTTCTTTGCCTACATCGTACTTCAGATGCTCACACTCTTGCACCTTCTAGCAAAAGTAAAGAGACTATCTCGGACTCCGACGAGGAGATGGCTTGAGCCCCGTTGTGTTTGCTATCTGGATCTTGGTTTTGTCATGTGCTTTCTGTATTCCCGCTTAGTACATCTGTAATGCATATTGCTTCACTGACGAGCACTCGATAGCTTCTCGCTTGCTGCCTTCTCCGACGTGGTCGATTACACTCTACCTCTTCCTTGACCGGGTAGCGAAGGTGCTGTTTCACCCGGTGTAGGCTCGCGTATTGATCAGTGAGCTTCTAATTATACCTATTCAACCCGGAGCTCCAGTGACCAGTATTTACCGACAGTGCAAAAGACTATTTCTCGCTCAAGGCCAAGCTTTCGCATTGAACCAATCCCGCCCATCGTATTGCGCAGTACCCTCCAACTCAAGCGTGATAGCTACGTGGTGCGACCGGATACGCCCCAGAGGTTTTACCGGGCGGTGACGTTTCGGTGCTCTAGTACTACGGACCATCGGGACGGCGCCGTTCCCATGTTATTGAAGACACTAATCTCGTACTAGGTAAAGTTATGAGGCAAGGCACCCCTTCCAGAGGAGACAATATCTACCAACAGTACTCCCTCTCAACGCTGCACTAATTGCGTATGCGTCGATGGCTCACATTCAGGCGATAACGCTTTCGGATAGCCACCGGGCATCAATGCACAAACCCCATCTCCGGACCTACAACACCTTGCCGATGCGAATGGGCGACTCCACGCAACGGGTCTAAATCGCCTGGTAGTGCTCGGCAGTTCGCTCTGGGTCACTTTGCCGCTAGTACGGGTCCCAAACGCACACGCCAATATTTTCGTCTATCCATCAACCACCTTGCGTTGCTCGCAACGTACGTACAACCATTTTAGTTGTTCCCTCGAGACCTGGCCGCGTGCTTCTCGTGGTGTCCCGACACTGACCTGTGCGAGGCTGTCGCGTCAACAACCCCAGAGCGCGGCCGGCAGAACGGCCAGTAGAGGAGGTATAAAGGATCGCCAGCATTCGCTTGGGAACAGCAGCACTCGAACTTCGAGTCTCCTTGCCATCCCCACTCTTTCGAACCACCGTTCCCGCCTTTTAGTAGCCATGCTCTCCAAGGTCCTCGTTGTCTTGGCCGCACTCGCTGTCACTTCAGTCTCGGCCTTGCCCCAGCGCCGCGCGACCTGTAGCGGTGGTCGCACTGCCGCTAGCGATGCAGTAAGCATGCGATATGGTACTCACTATGTTGTCACTTGTGACCTGACATGTGGATCTGCATAGTGCTGCGTCTGGTTCGACGTCTTGGACGACATCCAGCAAAACTTGTGAGGTTTTTTTTTAATTTCTTCGGAACGTTTGGGCTGAGGAAACTTCTCAGGTTCGATGGTGGCGAGTGCGGCGAGGAGACTCACGAGTCGCTTCGCGTTAGTAGGGCGTAGTGCGAAGGTCGCTTATAAACTAACATCTATCCGTTCAGTTAACATTCCACGATGCTATCGGTTTCTCTCAGAGGCTTTTCAACGAAGGTCTCTTCGGGTGCGTCACTACTGGTTTTTTCGCCCAGGTTTAGAGATGCTGATGATGCCCCGTAGCGGTGGAGGAGCTGGTTAGTACCGGTCGCATACAGCTTGCGAGAGCACGTTGACCGAATCTATTCAAGATGGCTCTATCATGCACTTCGCTGATGTGGAGACGAATTTCCGTGCGTATGCCCCCCCTGTTGGTAACTCACAGCCTATATTGAAGCGTTCGCAGACGCAAACATCGGCGTCGACGACATCGTCGAGGCCCAACGTCCTTTTGCTATCAAGCACCAGGTTTCTTTCGCCGACTTGTAATTAATCACGCCACACTATGCTGCGTACGTGGCTCTAATTGCTGCACCAACAGCATCCAGTTTGCAGGGGCCGTTGGGGTATCGAACTGCGCCGGAGGTCCCCGCCTGCAGTTCCTTGCCGGCCGCTCAAACATCACTCAGGCGTCTCCTGACCTCCTCGTTCCAGAGCCGTCTGACGTGACTGGAAAGATTTTCGATCGCTTCGAAGACGCAGGCTTTACGATCAACGATGTTGTCGACTTGCTCGCTTCGCACTCCGTTGCAGCACAGGACCATGTCGACGCCTCCATCCCTGTACGTCTTAGACTCGGACTAACAACTAACTTTTTAACTGTTAACTGTTCTCTTCATACAGGGAACGCCCTTTGACTCCACTCCGGGATCGTTTGACCCTCAGTTCTTCGTTGAGGTAGGTCGTCAACTGGAGTCGCACTCATTCACCTGTCTACATTGCGATTTACCGATATCCTTGATAGACTCTTCTCCGTGGCACTCTCTTCCCTGGCAACGGCTCCAACATTGGCGAAGTCCTTTCCCCGCTCGCGGGCGAATTCCGTCTCTTCTCCGACGCAGAGATCGCGCGCGACCCTCGCTCTGCGTGCCGGTGGCAGGAGTTCATCAGTAAGCTTCTCCTTCCGTTTTGTGCGCTTGTTCGTTCGAACAAACCTCTCACCGCTAATCCGCAGCCAACCACGACCTCATGGTCTCGCGGTTCGAAACGGTGATGGCGAAGCTTGCTGTAGTTGGGCAGAACCCCGGCTCACTCACCGATTGCTCGGATGTCATCCCCGTCCCGGCGAGCGTCCAGCTCTCCCCTGCGACGCTTCCCGCTGGCAAGTCTCTGTCGGATATCCAAGCTTCTGTACGTCCATTCCCGTCTCCTTCAACGCCCTACATGTTCCAGCCCGGTACTGCTTTGTTATCGCTCTCGCACTCGTTCCATTTTTGATCCATTTCCCACTCCTCGAACTTCATCGTACCACGCCCCGTCCTCCGATGACCGTTACAGTTTACCGTTTTACGTTCCGCGGACGCGACGCTCTCCTCACTCCATCCTTTCCCTTCTTCCCTTCCACACCTCACCCGAACTACCCGAAGCCCTCCTCTCACGCTGTGGGGCTATGTACTGATGATCGTCTCGCCGGGCCTCATTTGTACAGTGCGATGCCACGCCCTTCCCGATACTCAGTACCGCGCCCGGTGAGTATTCGTTTACTCTTTTACCGAGTGCCATCTAGGGCCTTCGGAGTTGGAGGAGCGCTGACCGGCACGACTCTCGGACCCGTGTAACCCGCTACAGGACCTGCGACTTCCGTCGCTCCCGTGTAAGTATAACGTAATCAACCCATGCGCAGCTTTGACTAACCTGCTGTTCCGACGCTAGCCCGCCGTCCTAAGACGCCGCCTTAGCCATCGGACTTAAATTCCAAGCTCATCGGTTGAATTCGTCATGGTTAGATTTATTGACGTCGGGCGTACAGCTTCACTGCGTGGTTCAGCTCTGTAGTTGGCGTGGCGAGAGTTCGATGTTTTGCGGAGAAATTTTTGTTGTTCGAGATATACTGCCTGTCGTAGCCCTGAAAATCCAGTTCAGGGGATGGTATGCGGTGTATATGTGGTCGCAGGACGACAAGAGCGCGTAATATCATCAAATACCCCAGTCTAGCCCGAGTACGTCCTGTTTGCCTCCGCGAACGGCTCCCTCCACGGCCTCTGCTAACTGCCTAAGCGCGTTCCTGTCCTCTTCGGAGGCGTGGCCAATGGACGCGAGGGCATATGGTCTGGTGCCGTTTACGCCAAGGACCTCTTGGAGAGCCACTTCGCGTTCCTCGCCGCGAAGGGCGTCGATAGACTTTAAGATCTCGCGAAGGCGCAGATTGGGGCCTATTATGCGACGGATTGCTGGCGACGTCGCTGCATCAATCGTGAGCCAGCTTCAAAATACGGACGAACGGAAGCGGTTGAGATACCAATTGCCTCGTACTGCGGTAGCTGGAGGGGCTTGGGGTCATCTCGCTTTAGGGGGTCGGGATATGCAGACTCATCGGGAACGTATGGCCACCTGAGTGAGGCGAGGGTTCGCAAAGGCTGTTCTGGAATCCATTCCCCAGACCCCGCAGCGTCGGCGGCGATGGTCGGCTGCGTCGCTAAACATGCTATGAGAATAAATCGGTGAGCTTTGTCAGGTTTAAGGCCAAAAATCTACAGACATGCTTACATTGTGCCTGCTCTGACTGAGAGCCATCGGCATGCTGAGTAGGATCCGGAATGGAAGCACCATTGTGTGTCGGCACCGGGTGAGCAACGCCGCTGCCACTGCACGTTTCTGGTGACGAAATTTTTTGTGTGAGAGCTTGTACACGAAAAGCGGCGGCCCCGATGTCACCTTTGTGCTGCTTGTAGCAAGCGACGGAACAGCTGTTGGTCAAACGCGGTAAGGACCCCAAATCGGAGGAGGAGGAAGCGTTCTCAGCTGCTAGAGGACGGCACAGCCGGCGCAGGTATATTTGGACGGTGTCGAGTCGCACACCTGGCAAGGCGCACGCTTTGGTGGAGCCATGTGTGCGAGGCCGCGGCGAGAGGCTGATGAAGACCAGCGTCGGGTGTAGCTTGCCTTGCCTCTGTCGAATCTACGTCGCCGAGCGGAGTTCAAGTTGAGGACGACGGTGGCTGAACGAGACGCGCAAACTCGATGGCTATTTTCGGATAGCGGCTGTTTTCGGACACTCCCACGTTTCTTGGCCCCACTCCACTGCCTGCACTCGCCTCCAAATACTCGTGGGTCGTCGACTCGATTCAACGTTGTTCCTGGCATGCACACTTATTCTCAGAAACAATGGTTTAGAGGTCGAGTGAGCGTACACCGCACGCTGGCGTTAGAGGAACACCAGGCAGACGACCCTCTCGCGACCGTCGGTCTGCTGCATCCCGTGAGCCTGCTGCGGCTCGTAACGATCCTCTCGCACTCTCAAGCTACAAGCTACAAATGTTCCCAGTGGCCATGGCACTTGACGTCATGTCCGTCTTCTATCAACTTCTTTAGCTCGCTTACCTTATCTCATGCGAGCACGGTCTGGGAACAGCTAGCAAGGGCGATGTTGGAGCCGTCCAGTGCAACTTCCGACGTACTCTCCGGGCCCTTCCTGCTCTTCCATACCCACAAGTATGACGATCCAACGTTCTGTTTCTCTCAGAGACAAAAGAACGATAGCCAATCATCATCGAGGTATTTGTGTGCCTCGCTGGCTAACCCTGCTCTCAGTAGCCTGCTGCTCGGACCCTACGAGGTGGAGCAACACTGCGTAGCACGTTACCTACCCATCTACATCCTGAGAGTTTCACCTCTCAGATATTTGATGCTATAGTGAACATCCCGAAGAGCGTTGTTTCTTTCGTTCCGCTCAAGACGGTGCATAAACCCAGTGTAATGCGTCCCGATACATCGCCGATCTCAATACCAAGGTAAGCGTCAGGACAGCCCACCGACCTGTACTCGGAAACGTTCTTTATTCCCCGTGTTGGGTGATCGGTACCGAGCTCACGCTCACACCAGCACCGACCGACTGGTTCGTAGTATGTATGGCACGCAGTGCGTGCGACGCATTTCCAACAATGGCTGACCGACGGCCTTTCCTCTAGATACTTCAATTGGATACTGGCTGTCGGTTCCTGCACGGCCTGTGTGATCCTCTCCCGCGGGTCTGGGCATGCATCTGCTAGGCAGACACGGATGTCCAAATTAGCTACCATCCTCAACCACACAAACCGACACTGTGTACAATCCTCACGATCCGTTCCCTCGACCAGGTCCGGGCGGCGGTTTTCGACGGACCCCGGCGAGGGTTTGGGAGGGCGGTAGTGCCTTCAAACGCTCGAGACATGAGAATACGGTCGATCCGAGCCCTGGACAGCGAAGTATAAAGAAGCCCTCAAGTTAGTCTCAGAGACCTCAGCACTCGTCCTCGAGTCTCCTGGCACTTCATCCCAACTCCCTCGAGCCACACCTTCCACAGCCATGTTCACTAAGGCCATCGTTGCTCTCACTTCTCTGGCCGTCCTGGTCGCTGCCGTTCCACACCGCCGTGCTACCTGCAGCAACGGCCGTACAGCTAGCGACGCGGCTGTAAGTTCCATTCTGCGTCTGCTTAGGCAAGGACCACCATGTTAATGGCTTCCCATAGTGCTGTGTCTGGTTCGACGTCTTGGACGACATCCAAGAGAACTTGTATGTCGTAAATAGTCGGATTAGAATGCATACTTACTCTCGCTAGGTTCGACGGTGGCGAGTGTGGCGAGGACGCCCACGAGTCTCTCCGCGTTAGTGCTCCCTACATGCCTTGTGACGTATCCCTACTAACGCTCGTTGTCATTGTAGCTGACGTTCCACGATGCCATCGGCTTCTCCAAGCAGTTGATGCAGGAGGGCCAGTTCGGCGGTGGAGGCGCTGATGGTTCCATCATGGCCTTCGCCGAGATCGAGACCAACTTCCGTTCGTCCTATCCATTACCTCTAATAGTGATGACAATTTCATGATCCTCTCCTGGCAGACGCAAACATCGGTGTCGACGAGATCGTCGAGGCACAGCGGCCCTTCGCGCTCAAGCACAATGTGTCGTTCGGTGACTTGTAAGTGTAGACTTCGAATGCAGTTCACCACAGCTAACCATTAGCTAGCATTCAATTCGCCGGTGCTGCCGCGGTCTCGAACTGTGCTGGTGGTCCTCGCCTCCAGTTCCTCGCCGGTCGCTCCAACATCTCTCAGCCGTCGCCCGACCTGCTCGTCCCCGAGCCGTCGGACCCCACTGACAAGATCTTCGATCGCTTCGCCGACGCCGGCTTCACGATCGAGGAGGTCGTCGACCTCCTCGCCTCGCACACCGTCGCCGCCCAGGACCACGTTGACGCTTCCATCCCGGGAACGCCCTTCGATTCGACCCCGAGCTCATTCGATTCTCAGTTCTTCATCGAGACGCTGCTCGTGGGCACGCTCTTCCCTGGCAACGGCTCCAACGTCGGCGAGGTCGAGTCTCCTCTCGAGGGCGAATTCCGCCTCTTCTCCGACAATGAGATTGCGCGTGACTCTCGCTCTGCTTGCGAGTGGCAGGCGTTCATCAGTGCGTAGCCCCAGAGACATGGCGCTTCCCCAACTGAACGGCTTCTCGCACGCCACAGCCGACCACAACCTCATGGTCACCAAGTTCACGCAGGCGATGATGAAGCTCGCCGTCGTCGGCCATGACCCCAGCACTCTCACCGATTGCTCCGAGGTCATCCCCACCCCTGCCTCTGTGACCCTTCCTTCGCCGACGCTCCCCGCTGGCAAGTCGCTCGCTGACGTCCAGGCCGCGTGCTCTGCTACGCCCTTCCCGGCGCTCAGCGCCGCTCCGGGTGAGCGTCCTTTCTATTGCACCCGTGCGGTGGTTTTCGAGTGGGTACTGACCGTGACTCCAATCTACCTCTTTTTGGATGGCGGATATAGGCCCGGCTACCTCCGTCGCCCCTGTGTAAGCCCCCAGCTCTACCTAGTCCCCCTTCAACTAGCTGACCCTGGTCCAACAGCCCCCCTTCTTAAGTGGTTATTTATCCATCGTGGCTCCTCGCGAACATCGCTGGAGCTGCGTTCCAATCTCTCGAGTATGTATGCGCGCCCGTTTAATCGCCGGAGGAATGTTGTGTCGATCGGCGCTGCTGCCGCCCTTCGGCTGCGCCATGGAGCGGCAGACAGCCTCGGTACGAGTTGGTCTTTCGATTTGTAAAATCAATTGTTTAGATACGCCTTTATCTGCCCCGGTTTGTAATCTTGTTTGTGGAATGGTTATCAGGTAGCCACCCATATTCCTTGCCCCGTGTGATGTGTGACCCCAATTTTGGCCCGATGGCGATCAGGCACGGCATTCAGCTAACCTATTCCAACAACCTCTTCAACTTGCCCTAACGTCTCTGAATTCCAGAAAGAGGGAGGCCTCATAAAGCCACTTAATACCACTTCTGGTGAATGCTGCGCTTTCGAGGTGAAGTTCGAGCGTTCCTGAGGAGTGTGTTGGAGAATAGTCGGACTTTGCCAGACACGGCGGAGATACAACGCTCCGCTGTTGAAGGTAAGCCGAACTCATAACTTGATGTCATGGATCATGCGGTGAGAGGGCTCAATCTCGAAGAGTCTCGGCAACTCTACGCGGTGGCTCCTTCGCCTCTAGGTTCTACGTTGCCTAACTAGTGTTGCTCGTACTAGTAGCAGTGGCAACAGAGTTACTGCTCGGGCCGCGAACTTGCCGCGAGCACTCCGCGGCGGTCAACGGTCACAAACAAACGACGAGCGCCCGGGCACGTCCGCGCCAGTCCCTCGCCTCCTCGTCCCCCCGGATTGTACTGAAAACGTACCTGATTTTATTATGAGCGCTTGTCACAATGATCCCTCTCTTCCACCATGCCAGCTTGCGCAGGAACCACTGGTTTCATCTCTTTTACATCACCATTTTCTTAGTTACCACCTCATCGCCGAGCTTCATCTCTACCAAAGCAGGGCGGCTCCTTGTGGGCGCTATCGTAAACGTGCATTTTTAACCTCGATGACCTACAACCATCCTGTTTCCCTCCGACACCTTCTCACCTTCGCTTGACATCTACCGCCAGCACTTGAGGTCCACTCCGACATGGCTGCTCGTTCCGGTTCCGGAATGTACTGCTATAAATGCGGAAGCGGTATGTGTTTACGGATGACCAGCAGATATCCTAATGCTTATCATGTCTGCCCGGGGCCCGATTGCCCACTTCGACAGTGGAACACTCTACCGTGGACTGTAGCCACGAACAGAGGCTTTGTTTCAATTGCCGCGAACCGGGACACGAATCTAGGACATGCCCGAAACCCAGAGGGGTCCTCAACAGGATCTGTGGAGGCTGCAGGAAGAAGGGTCATGTGGCGAATGATTGTCAGGAGCGTCATGTAAGTCACGCTGATAATCTATCATTTCAATACTCGCAACGGTAAACCTGTAGCTATGGACGTGCAAGAACTGCGCAGAAGGGGGACATGGACATTGGGAGTGCTCGAAGCCTAGAGGCTATCGTAAGAAACGGTGCCGTCTCTGCAATGGCATGGGCCATACGGCCAATGTGTGCGAGAATCGTCCAGTGCGTGATATTAGGGGTCCATTCAGGGCTGTTTGAGAATGATTCCCTTGTCTATTAGGAGAATTATCGTTGCTCGCACTGTCAAAACTTAGGGCACAAGGAAGAATCTTGCCCTCGGTTTGGCAGACATCACCGCAGACCATACTGTACGCTCTGTGGGGTGGCCGGCCATGCTCGGCATCAATGCTTCCGCTATCCATGTTCGGTACGGTGCTTCATCTGTAATGCCTCTACCGCAACCTCATATCGCGATATAACTTTAGTCGTGTGGCCGGCACGGCCACCAGCCTGGAACATGCAATATATCTAGTAGCTCCACTCACGAAGGTCCCCCACCTGCGCCGCCCCAATCTGGCCCCAATATTCCCGACGCGGAGACTCCATCGACGCCATCATCCCGTTGCTCAAGATGTGGAAGTCACCAGCACACCACAAGGTACGTTCCCTTTGACGTCTCGGATATGCGCTGTCCACTTATCTTCGTCAGTACTTGCCCCATCTTTCAGGAGTTTCGTTCAGCAGATACAAACAGTGGAGACCATGCGCGAGAGGCGCCCAAGGGCCCGCCTAAGGGTACGCCTTTTAACCAGAAACCTCAAGCGCGGTACGGATATCTACCGCCTCTAAGCTCTAAATCAGTGGTTTACTAACCTATTGATAGGAAAATGACCCCTGAAGAGCTCGCGAATCGCAAGAGGGCACACACGCTTTGGCTAAGAGCACAGGATATCCTCTCGCGGGACGGTGCATCCAGTCCAAGTGCAATGGAACTCATTAATCAAGCCATTGGTATCCAGTCCATACCTTTGCCCTCATGATCGGGTCTCATACAGCGCATTTGCAGCACTCCACCCATCAGAACCTCGTTATTACGTCGGGCGTGCCACCATACACGCTAAAGAACGACGGTTTGCAGAGGCGCTACAAGACTTCGAATGTGCCTGCACCAAAGAAACATACACAGGCACCGTCGATATACTCCTCCAGGTGTCGCGATGTCGCCTTCTGCTCGGTTCGCCGTCATCCGCTTTACTTGCTGTTCGAGATGCCTTGACGCTGGACCCACAAAATGCGCGAGTTCAACTCGCCAAACGTCGCATCCTGGACCTTCAGGGACATGTTGACGCCTACAAGGGCGCCGTTTCTCGTCGCCACTGGCGCATGGCTAGGACGGCCTACGAGTCCTGTCTGTCCGTATACGCTCAAGAGGATAGTGATGCACCAATGCAGATTCAATGCTGGGGTATTGAACTTCTCATTGTCGAGGGAGCTTGGGAGCAGGCGTCCAAGTCGGTCGAGTACGTCCTCGTTTATTCCCTGCACAATTCGCTTACCTGATGTAGATGTGTAGTATTCTCCTCCGCGAGACACGCGACGCTGTCGACGCACAGGTCCTCGGCGCTCTCATCGCTTTCCTTCGGGGAGACCTGCCGGGCGCTGCTATGCAGATCCTTGCCGTGTTGAAGCTGGATCCTGATAACCAGCAGGCCAAGGCGCTTCGAAGTCGAGTAAAAGCGGTATCACGGCTGAGGGATGAAGGCGAGAGTCAGTTTCGGAAGGGTAACTGGGATGGAGCTATACACTCCTGGACGGGCGCGATTGAGGTGCGATACTTGAGAATAGTCTCTGGGAAAATCCTGAATGTAACCAACCCCCTGCATGCCGTACGCAGCATGCCGAAAATAGAGAAGAAGAAAGTGGTGGTGGTATTATCCGCGCTACGCTTCTCTTGAACCGGGTCAAAGCGTATCTCAAGGTGCGTTCTCCGTGTTGACAATAGATAGTTTGGGATGACCTTGATACCTTCCAACAGATAGGCAAGTATGCCGAGGGTTTGAGGGATGTTAATGATTCGCTCAAGCTCCGCCCGGACTATCATGAGGCACTCTTATGCCGCGCTCGCCTTATGGTCGGCCTGGAGCTTTACGAGACTGCTGCGGAGGATTTCCGGCTAGTGCTGGAGCAGAAACATCTCCTGAGCGCTCGTGACGCGGCTGCAGTCGAGGCCGAACTCCAGGATGCCGAGCGACAAGCTGTTAAAGTGCGGGACAAGGAGCAGGACCATTATGCCATCTTGGGTGCGTTGAGCTCGACACTGTGTCCCCCATTCTAATTATTGCGAGTAGACCTATCTGTTACCTGCACCGCTGCGGAAATCAAGAAAGCATACCGTACCCAGTCGCTGAAACATCATCCTGACAAGGTATGTCATGTCAATCTGCAAAATCAACAGTGCCAGGTGACCCGCATATTAACTACAATTCTAGGGAGGTGTGGCAGAGAAGTTCAAGATGGTTGCGCATGCATACGAAGTGCTATCAGACCCGGAAGAACGGCGCAGATACGACGCGACACGGCGGAAGTCGTCTAGTGCACGGCGCAGCTAATCCCACAGGAACCAGAAGTGCTTTGGATGCTGGACGATGTTCTACATCCCGCGCGTCGAGCGGACGACTGCATGGGACTCCATGGAATCGAGGGGTCAAATTGCAATCCACACGATTCCTAGTGACGACAATGTTTGAGACCGCTTGGTTCCAAGTCAGAAGCCTTGGCCCCGGAACATGCTCGGCTGCTAGAAATCCAGAAACCCACTTGTCAAGGCTTCTACGTGTCCCGTAGTGTCTCCGGAAGGCAGGATACAGTACATTATGCGATTCATGACAGGAGGCTTTGTGTGGGTTTAGAGCGTCATAGTATTGTTTCCAGTGAACTTTCCTTGAAAAACGGGTGTGTTTACCTGGTACATTACTAGCAGGTGTCCTCTACGGAGTCAAGTTAGAGCAAGTGCCATGTGATTCGATGCAGTCCCGAACTTGCGAGATGCAACTCGGGCAGTCAGCCTCCGAGACAGCTGACGATCGACCGACGGACCAGCCGTCGCGGCTTCCCCGGTGAAACATTAAATTACCGGTCTTCATCATCGACGTACATCTAGACGGCTACGTGATCGAGATGGATTTCATCTGAGCGCAACATTCAGCGCACTTCAGTGAAGCATGTGTATCAGTCATGAACACTTCCAGGATAGCTCATGGCTATCTCTTATGCCGCGTAATGGAATAGATACAAACACGCGAGCTGCTCGAGAGGGCATAAACGACAGTGCGCACCTTGGCTACATCAATATCTCCAAAGCTTAGCCGTCCCGAACAGCGTCACGGTCGGGGAACGACGGCTGACTGCGAAGAGCACTGAGATCGAGATTTGACGTGCTGTATTCGCGATCACAGGCCGAGTCCGACCAACGCTATGTTTACTGCTGTCAGCTGTGGCTGACCGAGACCTGCCCTCTCTGCGCCGCCCTCAGCTGAGCCTTAGAAAGGCCCGCCAGGAAAACGGTTTGCCTTCATCCTCGACCACGACGTCCTCCCACTCCCACTCCCGCACCAGCACCCACTCCCCCTTCCCTACCTCCGACCATCGCCAGGGCCTCCCGTCCGCCCCAAAAGTACCTTGTTCCCCGTTCCCCTTCCTCCCGCCGACAATCGCCAGGGCTTCGCGCCCGTCCACCCCATGCCCGCTTCTTCCTGCTCCCGCTTCGCCGTTTTTTCTTCTTTCTCTGCCGCCCTTCTCTTCTGTTTTCTTGATCCTCTCCCCGCTGACCCCCCCCCCCACCCCGTCAGCCTCCTCCTCCCAATGACACGTGTTCCGCTCCTCCTGCTCCTCAGACCTCTTCTTCATTCTGCAGTGTTCCCGCCTTTCCGTTTCCCACTCTCCACTTCCAATCACCTTCTCTCGGCGACCCGCTTCTTTCTCCCGCTTGTAGACCCTCCCACTCCTCCCATCCGGCCCGAGTCCGCTGCGGTTCTCTTTCTCCCACCTTCTCTCTTCCTTCTGCTCGCGTGCCACCCATCTTTTTTGCCTTCCTTTGCTTGCCCCTTTTTTTGGTGTTTTGGCCTTATTCATTCTTCGTCCCCATCCCCGTCCCACTCCATCAATCGCATCCCACTCTCGCCGGCCAGCGCCTCCTGCACACTTCCTCCCCCCTCCCTCCCCTTTCCGCTCATCGACCATCACAGACGCCTCCCGCACGCGTCATTCATCCCCCTTCCTCCAAACGCCCATCGCAGACGCTTTCTGCGCGCGTCGTCTCCTTCCATGCGCTCCTCCTTGCGTCCACCTGCTTCCTCTTCTCCCCTTCCTTGCTTACTTCATTCTTTCCGACCCCGCCCTATCCCGTCCCCTCTCCTTGCTGCTGGAAACTTGCGCCATGGCATCCAGCGATTGGCTCATGATTCTTGGCCCTCACCTTAGACTCCGGTGTCTTTCGCAGCGTAGACTTCTCGCCAAATAGCAACGTCCCCAACGGACGATGATCCTCAAGCGCTCACGGGATGTACCTGCCCACTCTGAATACACAAGAAGAGTAGTAAGTCACACCTGAGAGCATGCTATTACGCACTCTTCTGACGCAGTAGACAGGTGTCAGCGCCGAAGAGTATGGCCCCAATCGGGCGACAATCCGCAACCGCGCGCCGGGACGGATGCGCTGCCTGCAGGACGCCGAAGACTTCGGACCCTATGGGCGAGGATCCGTAAGCGCGTTTTCGGTGCAACGGCCCGGTCAAAACGGTGCGTGGATCGGTTTGAAGGCGCTAGATCCTAGCGTGTGTAGACCTCAAAGACTACAAAGGTAAGTCCCGAGGGAGGGCGAGCTGGCTCGCGCAGCTCGTCGTCCTGGCGCAGACCTCTTCGTGGTCCTCGGGACGAGTACTGTCGCAGCGTCGCTGGGCGGGAAACCAACATGCGCCTAAATTTCCCGCTATACTACATGCATAAATACATGTCTACAGTTGTGTCAATGTATGGCATCGAATTCGAATGGATGGACTTGACCTTACCGTCTACTGAAGTCAATTGTGGGTGTTTGATGGAGGTGGGAGAGAAGTTGAAACTTGACTTGCTGACGTCAGAACGGGAATCGGTCTAGCCGCTACCATTCCCACGCTCTTCAGCCGGCCTTTAGCGACTTTTCACTGTTTCATTTTTTTTCGTCTCGCACCTGCTTCTTCCCGCCAAATCGATGCCCTACTTTCGTGACCCGAGCTTCATTTACATGCAGCAGCAATCCTGTATCGAGTCTGCAATAATATTTTCATGAAAAGGTTTCGTCCCAGTGACCTACCCCGCACCGTGCCACGTCAAGTTCATCTCCTTACTTGGTACGGCGACACCTTTCCACGCCCAGGGCCTTGGTCCGCGACCCGCCGTCATGACCGGGATTCGGGCGTGATCTCGGGAGCGCAGGTTCAACCCACCTCTCCGGGCGTCGCTCCCATGAAGGCTTTTGTCGTGTCCAGTCGGGTGTCGTGTTTTACAAACGACCTGGATGGTCCGCAGACGGATCAGTGGTGCGTGAACTTCTGCAAGTCTCCGACGGCCCAAGGTGGCTGAGCCAAATTGCAGCCGGAGCTTTCGTCGCCTTTTGTGGTCATGCATCTCAGCCTGCTTTGCGTTTGCTATTGCAGTCTCTCGTGATGATGGTCTCAGAGCGTAGGCAAGCAATGCACGATGTGAATAGTCAGGTATTGTACGTGGTCGAATCTCTGAGGTGAATATCTTACCCCTGAATCGCCAGGTCAGTCAAACGCACACGGCGTGATCCCCGTAATCCTCACTCTACGAGTGCTATGCCCTGGTTCCTACCCCTGGCTCGCGGAGTCAGTCGAGTTTGTTCCCGTGATTAGTGGCGTACCGTGCGTTTCCGGAGAAAGGTGCGAAGGCAAACACTACTCCGCCTCGTGGTTCCTGGTTCTGAATACGTGCGGGTCCCGCTAGGCATTCCCTCGTCCTACCCGGAAGGCCGCTTACTGGATGCCCGGCGCGTTTGTGCGGACCCGACTGCCCATCCGCGTTCTCAGCGTTGGGACGCCGCTCTAGAAGACCACGAGCAACACTCTTAGTCGTCCAAAATAACCCAGTGTCGGGGGCGTATAAATGCTGCTCATCACTGCAGCTGACCTTTCAGCACTCGCCTTCAGAGTCTCCTAGCAGCCGCACCTCAGCGAAATCACTCCCCGGACAACCGCCGCTGACACCCGTTGCACCTTCACCACCCATCAGCACTTCGTCAAAGATGTTCTCCAAGGTCATCATCGCCCTCACGGCTCTTGCCGTCGCCGTCTCCGCTGCCCCTAAGGGCGGCCCCGCCCAGGTCTCTTGCAAGCATGGCAACAAGGCTTCGAACGAGGCGTGCTGTGTCTGGTTCGACGTCTTGGACGACATCCAGACGAACCTGTTAGTATCCACCCATTTCGCTGTGATAAGTTCAAGCTGCTCACTATTTTGCAGGTTCGACGGTGGCGAGTGTGGCGAGGAAGTGCACGAGGTGAGTCGCAAACCGTATTTTCAATAGTTGACTGTGCTGAAGCTTTGCTTCCAGTCTCTTCGAGTGAGCTGTCACGGAATTAATTTGTCCATGGAACGTTACTGAACGCATGCAATCAGCTCACTTTCCACGACGCTATTGGTTTCTCTCCTGCTCTCTTCGCACAAGGCTTGTTTGGGTAAGAGTACCGTTCCTACCTCTTCCGAGCGTAAGCTCATGGCCGCCGCAGCGGTGGAGGAGCTGATGGCTCTATCATGGCATTCGCCGATATCGAGACCAACTTCCGTGAGCATACTTCTCTCCATGAACTTAAGCAACAGCGTTCGATGACGATCTGCAGACGCCAATGGCGGTATTGATGACATCGTCGAGGCGCAGCGCCCCTTCGCGCTCAAGCACGGCGTCTCCTTTGGTGACTTGTATGTTTCGCGCTTTCTTCTAAGCTTCCCTCTGTACCTCACATGCCGCTCGCTTCGCGCATACAGCATCCAATTTGCCGGCGCCGTCGGTGTCTCAAACTGCGCTGGAGGCCCTCACCTCCAGTTCCTTGCCGGCCGTTCGAATATCTCTCAACCGTCGCCCGATCTACTTGTCCCCGAGCCGTCGGATTCGACCGACACTATCTTCGCGCGTATGGCCGACGCCGGCTTCTCGCCCGCCGAGGTTGCCGCTATTCTCGCCTCGCACTCGGTCGCCGCGCAGGACCACGTTGACCCTACCATCCCGGTGAGCACCCCAGAATTCGACGGATTGAAAAGCTACAGCTCATAATTGATGGCCCAGGGTACTCCTTTCGACTCCACTCCGAGCGCGTTCGACACCCAGTTCTTCGTCGAGGTTGGTGTTGAAGTCCCTGTAGAGAGGTTACCAGGAGCTAATAATGCCACCTAACGCAGACGCTCCTCAAGGGCACCCTCTTCCCTGGTAACGGCTCCAACGTCGGTGAGGTCGAGTCGCCCCTCGAGGGCGAGTTCCGCCTCTTCTCCGACGCAGAGATTGCCCGCGACCCCCGCTCGGCGTGCGAGTGGCAGGCGTTCATCAGTCCGTGCTCCATCTCTCCTCATCTCTTCGTTGTCCTAACCCATTGACGTGAACAGCCGACCACGCTCTGATGGTGTCAGCCTTCGAGGCGGTCATGGCCAAACTCGCGACCCTCGGTCAGAACCCGGCGGACCTCGTTGACTGCTCGGATGTCATTCCCGTTCCGGCTGCGGTCACCCTCCCAGCTCCGACTCTCCCTGCCGGCAAGTCCCTCGCCGACGTTGAGGCTGCGGTATGCACATTCTTTCCCACTTGATCTAGTTCGATGTTGACACCGGATACAGTGCGCTGCTACTCCCTTCCCGGCTCTGAGCGCTGCTCCTGGTAAGATATGTTCTACGGGCTTGCTTCTATGTGCTCATTTCATCACTTCTTGTCCTCAGGCCCCGCCACCTCCGTCGCTCCTGTGTAAGCTTCCAGCACTTCTGACCTCTGTGCATGGTTTCTGACGATTCCCTCCAGTCCCCCCTCCTAAGGGGCTTTATCTCCTCAAATTTATGCCCTTGGATGGGCCAATATAGACAGTGGTGGATTGTATAACCTGCCCGAAATATCTGTTCAGTAATCATTTGGAGCGTGTGTCACAGGTGATAGGAGAGGGTTCGAGTAATGGTTTACCGTTCCGATATTAGTTCAGTTCCTGTCACCAATATTATGCTACTTGTGTTGGAACTGCTTGGAGGTTACACACCAAGTGCGTGAAGCAGTCACAAGTTGTGTCAAATTCTCATGTAGTTGGCTCGTCCACGCCTATCCACGCATGTCCGAGGAAGCAGTTTCTCACCTTATATGGTGGCGGTGTAGGCATTGTGCCTGGGGAGTAGCGCCGTCAAATTGTCTGACGCTTCTTCGCTCTGTTCAGAATATCTGCTCACTTTCTCAGTATCTTCGACATACGGTGCTTCGGCGGTTTTAGCCACGACTTCCCTAACTTCTACACAGCTCGTTTTGGAAGCAAACTGAGCAAAGCCATGAATACCGCAACCGCGACTGATTTCATCTCATGGTTCCAATCGCAACATGGTTCCCTCGACTCCTTGAGTATGGGCATCGTCGACTTTCCCGGCCATGGACGCGGCGCTATTGCACTTAGAGATATTCCTGTACGTGCAGCATGCGTCTATTCTGTATACCAAAGGCTAACTCGGCACGGAAACTAGGAAGACCATGTTTTGTTCTCCTTCCCGCGCGACTTGACGCTCTCTACACGAACATCTTCGCTACCAGCACTCATGGGTGACGCCTGGAAAGCCTATGGACTGCACGAAGGCTGGGTGGGTCTCATTCTCTGTATGATGTGGGAGGAATCGAGAGGTGTGGCGTCCAAATGGTCTGGGTACCTCGGTGCGTCTTGTTCCCCGTCCCGACCGAACCTTCCATGAGCCCATACGGTGTACTCACAGCTACGTTGCCGGAAACGTTTGACACGCCGATGTTTTGGGAGGAGGAAGATTTGAAAGAGCTGCAAGGCACCGCCGTGGTAGGTCTGTCCCTTCGTGTCTTCCCCGCATGTGACGGGTCTGAATGCCATGTGCAGACAAAGTTGGGAGGGACGATGCCGAGCGAGACTACCACGACAAGCTGATCCCTGCCATTAAGGTATGGGTTGCCCTCGCTATATACCCGTCCGGAGATTAGCTGAAAGCCTGTTCGATTTTGCCATAGAGTAGACCTGACCTATTCTCCAACGAGCTTATCTCAACGTTCTTCTCGCTCGAGCGCTACCACTTGAATGGGAGCCGGATCCTATCACGTAGCTTTCATGTCGAGAAATGGAAGCCCGAACGCGCTGAACATGTCGACGAAAGCGAAGGGGAGGGTGAAGAGGAGGTCGAAGAAGCACAGGCACGCGCTGCGGGAGAAGATACCAAGATGGATGTTGACCCTCAGGAGCCGAGTGGCTCTAAGCCCACAAACTCCGTCGCTGTGAAAGAAGATCCTGACGAACAAGAAGAACTGCAAGTTGGCGATGACGAGGAAGATTCAGACGATGAGGACAAGGAGGATCCCGCGGACGTCGCGATGGTGCCCATGGCTGACATGCTCAACGCACGATTCGAGTCAGAAAATGTACGAATTTGTCGCTCAATGTCGCCTTTGATGCACGCACTGACCTTCATCGTAGGCCAAGCTCTTTTATGAAGAGCATGAGCTCAGAATGATCTGCACCAAGCCAATCAAGGCAGGAGAACAGATCGTGAGTGCTCACTCTCTTGGTGCGTTCGCCCGCATCGTTAATATTCTGTATAGTGGAACACATACGGCGACCCGCCAAACTCGGATCTACTCCGGAGATATGGGCACGTGGATCTAGTGCCCCTTCGTTCACCTCTGTCTGGTATCGGCAATCCCGCGGATGTTGTCGAAGTTCGCGCAGACCTGATCGTCTCTGTCGCCTTTAAGAAGGTCAAACATGACTTGCAGGAACGGGTTGATTGGTGGCTAGAGGAAGCTGATGACGAGTACATTCATATAAGTTACCCCTCTGGACATTGGAACTGACGGCCTTTATAGCGTTTTCGTCCTGCGAACGGACTGCGAACTACCAGATGAATTAGTCTCGTTTGAACGGCTTCTTCTACAGTCAATAGAAGAGTGGACGAAGACGTCGAAAAAGAGCAAGCTGCCAAAGCCAAAGGTCGATAAGGACGTGCTCGTAATCGCGATTGAAGTACTGGAGAGGCGTCTAAAGGAGTACCCAACCAGTGCCGAAGTACGTACGGTGTTTTGTGCGGACCGAGCGAAGCTGACGGTTCGCCTTATGCGATGCAGGAGGACGAGAAGCTGCTCGAGCCTGGAGGCGTCGAGGCTCTCTCGCTTAACATGAAGCACGCCGCTGTTGTCAGACTTGGCGAAAAACGTATCCTGGGCGGCACTATCAAGCAGCTCCGCAGGCAGGTCGCGGCACTAGCGAGTGCGTCCAAGAAACGCTCACGAGACGACGATAAGACTGGGGGAGGCAAGAAGGCAAGAAAATGATGGTGCATGTGAGACTTCCGTGCTGCCGCGGAAATGCTAGCGGGTATAAGCTGGTAGAGATAACGGGTTAGCGGAAGGTGCGCTACTCTCTTTACGTGCGTGGTCAGCACGTTCTGATCACGGAAACTCTTGGTTTCTCTAGAAACGCTGCTTGCGTATTCCTCATGTTTATGGGCACGGTGGCGCATTGTAACGCCTAGTACTCTGGGCTTCTCCTGCGAGAAGGTGTATACCAATCCCAGATTTCGAGTCAATTTCATGCACCGGACGAGAGCAGGGCACAAATGTCGGTCCGCAAGCGAGTTCTCTGTTGTACAGTTGGCCCGTGTACACTGCTCCAGTCGGGTTCCTTGCATCAAAGGCGATTTCCGAGGTCGTTGGAGACTCGGAACTACCCGAGAGTACTAGATCCCGTTCTTTCCCTGACATGCCCTAAACGCCTGTGCCGCCGGTCTGAGCAGGTCTGAGTTGAATTTGCTATTAGCAACGCCTCACGACACTAAAAGTACCGAGCGTCAAGTGGCGACTCAGTTTCGGCATTCCAAGTCAACCGCATTCCATACTTCTACGCTTCCCAGTCGGAACAAGGCCACGTCGGATTCCGGGGTTGACCTACAGGTTCTGATTGGGAGGTTGGTCTCGTAAGACACATTTTGCACGCACTCTCTGATGTCCGGGTCCCCGGGTGCCGGCGGTCCATGGGGGCCTTAGAGTTGCACACTGTCAACCTGTGGTCGCAATGAACGCCATGGAAGGCAAGTGTATGCCATGCCCGACGGCCTCGCATCATAAGTATCCCGGCCAGGCCTATCCACTGGCCGTCGGCAACGAGAGCAAACTGGTGAGTGGCATTTGCCATACCGCCGCCGACGCCAGGATGTTGTGAGAAGACATCAACGCAACAGCAGGCAATGGTGTATCCGACATCATTAGGCGCCCCTTTGCCACCATGTTTGGCGACTCGCTGTAGGATGAACCTGAATCTCTAGTATTTCCACGATTGGGACCAGAGATAGCCTATATACAGAATGACGCAGGGCCTCGGCTATAGTCTCTGAAGTTTCGGGGCGAATGTGGAATAAATTGTTAGCTTTCCTTCAGGCTTGCACAGGTAGCCGAGGTCGGAGTCGACCTTTTTATTTCCGTTTGATAGCCCCTCGCGCCTGGACAATGCCAAACCGAACAATAATACCGTTAGTTGAGCTCATCAGGTCTGATGATAAGTCCAATGTTGGGGATGATCTCAAGAGCATATTGCCGTTGCATGAAAAGCGTAACGTCCTGTGAGATCGCGCGAAGAGATTGCAATATGACCGTTGGACACGATACAAGTACACGTCTAACAGTTAGAATACAACAGAATATGAAGGAAGGACATCACTCTAGGGCCAACCTTCACGTAAACTGGGGAGCCTTGCCCATAGAATACGCCTTCAAACACTCCACCAGGGGGATATGCACCATGGCCGCTGCACGTAAGTTGCTGTCGCATGCCTGCGGAACTGAGGGGACGCTCTGCACAAGTGCAAGTTCAGTAACCGTGACGGTTTGCTGCATATTTCGGCTCGGGGTCGTCCTGAAGGTGACTCACAACAGTAAAGCTTCTTGCGAGCGCCAGATCGGACGAGAGTTGCGAGCACGCGAGCCGGACTACGTGCCATGCGGTCTCGAATGCAGTCAGCTTGGAGTGCAGCGCGTCGCAATTGTCCCGGACCGCGCCGAGCACGGTCATCTCGTGCTCATTGTCGCCCGCCGGAACAGTAGGCTGCTGGGATTCTGCTGAACAGATATCCGGGGAGCGAAACCCCGTGTAAGAGCCGCCGTAAGAAGTCACTGGAATGGACCGATGGCGTACCACAATGTAGGTGAACTTCGACAGAGATGCCAACTGTACATGTGTCAGTCAACCTGCACCACCGAGTCTTGGAATGCTCTGAAGCACATACAACAGCTGAAGCTCAGCTTCTGGAGACGGGTGAGAGCAACCTTGAAGACGTAGACAAGTTTCGTCAAAAGGCGATTTATTGCCTGCAGTGATGGTCAACTCAGTATCCAATGATGAGGGGTCATATCACTGGCCTTCCACACAGACATGCACACTCTGCCGGTAGAGAGGCATCAGAATGACGTCTGCCAGACGAAATGGTCCTTGACGCACTCCTCAATCCCCGTCCAGATGCTCTCGAAGAAGCCTTGAGGCTCAGCTTTGATCCTGAGCACACTCGCGACCTTGCGCGGAAAGTCCTCGACTGCCCTTGAAAGCTCGCTAAACCTTTCGGCCGTGTCCCTGGCCGCATGTAGGTGCACAGGAATAGTCTGTGTTGACACATTTCCATGTTAACAAGAGGCCGCCAACTAGGAAGGTATTCGTACTTCGAGGAATTTCCCGATCATCAACTTCTTCTGTTCAATTGACACGTCCGGAGCTTGGGATAAGGGGACAATGATTTCCGCGAAGTCTGCATAAGGACGTCAACTCGAGCGTTCCCGGATCGCGATTCGTGAGATGACTACTCACTCTTCAGGTAGTGCGCACACATGCCCGCATTCTGCTGAGACTCCCTGTAATTCTTCCTATGCCTCTACGCACCCGCGCACGGCCATGCCACGCTCAGCCTCGCCGTCGAACGCCGTAGAGTTGTATCGGACCCACGCGCACCTGCCTGAGCTCGTTCCATTCCGCCACAATCGGATGGTCCTCCCCGATTTCCGGGGTGCCTTCGAGCTCGCCTGCGACGATCTTGAAGAGCTCTTGGATGTCGAGTTGGTCATTGGTCAGCGTAATGAAGTTTTGTCGGAGCTCTGACCGTGCACGGTGCGCGGCCTGCACGTCGCTATAGGATGGAAGACCTGCTGTGTCTGGCGGCGCCGGGTCTGGAGGCAGGGCTCCGAGTAGCCATTGCTCATCCGTCGAGGGTGAACGAAGCCGTGTCATGGGCGCAGTCTCCGTCGTCGTGACAAGGACCGAGGCAATAAGTAGATAGAGGTGCTGCGCCGGACTGCGCAGAGGGATCGACTGCCAGGAGCGAGCTGGTGGAAGAGAATGCCATCATCTTGACAGGCGTTATCAGCCACAACCCAAATGGGACGGACTGCGCTGGTCACGTGAGTACCATAGGGCCAGGAAGCCTCAGGCTCCCCCGTAGTTATCGGCTTTATGCCGAACACAAGCTGAAACCGAGGCTGCCTCGAGCTTCCTTCCTAGATGTGAGAGCGCGTGCATGAGATAATCTATGTTGTACAGATCGCAGGCTTCCCGTAACGACAGGTGCTCTGGTATTAGTCTTCCATGGTCCTTCGGAATCTCCTCCGTCTCAAATCGACCTCATAAGTCCCCCCCTCACATCCACACGCTTCAGTTTCGTGTCGCCCCCAACTTCGCAACCTCGTTTCCCGTACCGTATCTCGCCCTCTTGTCAACGTCCTCCTTTGGCACACTCCCCTTGAGCGGCTCCTCCAACATCCACACAACGCCCTCCCCATCCTGCAAGTCCACTCCAACACGCTCAAGCCGCTCCGTCCACCAGATGAACACGTCCGGGGCGAACGGGTCCGTCGACGCGCCAACGAGGAAGCCCAGCGTGCGCACGAGCTCGAGCGCGGGGAAGAGCGCGCGGTACGTCGCGAACGCGGCGAGGTGCGCCTGCGCCTGCGCTGGCTTGTTCGGGTACAGCTTGCTCACGCTCACGCCCCGGATCCCGACGCGCCGCAGTGCGCGGTGCGGTGCGTCGAGCGCGGGCAGCGCTGGGGCGCCCCCATGCAGCAGCGCGAGGTCAACGACGCTAGGCCCATTGGAGCCCCGGCGCGGGCGCGGGCTGCTAGAACCGGTGGGCGCGGCGTCAGGCTGCCGCTCCCGGCCGTCTCGTTCATCCCGAGGCGTGTATTGCGCAAGTGCGGACGGAGTCGCTGAGATCACGCGTTCGCGGCAGTCGAAGACGAGCGTCTCGAGCGCCGGGCAAGCGTCGGGCGCGAGGAACGCGGCGAGGCTGGCGGGACCCGGGCGGAGGGACTGCGTGTTGGACGGAAGGAGTTCCACGGTCGTGAGCTTCGGGCCGTGGCGCGCGAGGAAGCCGCCGAGCTCCTTCGTGACGAGGGGGGCATACACCGTTCGCGGGGCGCCGGCGGCATCGAGGACGAGGTGGTGGACCATCGGCAACTCTTGCTGCGCCGCCCACCGGAACATCAACGGGCAGGTCGGAAGGGCGAGATGTGTTACGCGGGGCAGCGAGGCTACGGGCCCGAGGGTGATGTGCTGCATGCTTCGTTCTGCGTCCAGTATGCAAATCTTCCGGAGGTCGAGAACCCGTAGCGTGGAGAATTTGGCAAGCGCCGATGTCGTAAGGATCGGTAACTCGTTGGCAGCGATGAGGACACTATCCTGTTGCCAATACATTTCCTCGAGCGTGTTGGGGAGGTATTGCTCTAGGACAGGCTGGAACCCGAGGGGCAAGGGCTCTTGCCAGACGCCGCTGAAGACGCGCATCCGCGAACAGTGCGAGACCGCGCAGATGATGCTTTGCCAGTACTTGCTCGTTTGTGTCGACCTCGCCCATCGGTGGACCTCGACGTGACGGACCCACTGGCCGTGACCAAGCCCATAGACGACGGCCTGTTCGCCCGTCGCAGCGTCTCGCCGTAGCTCCTTGCGAGTCTCGATCAGGGTCCTGCAGAGCGCCTCGGCGCGGCGCGCGCTGTTGAGCACGACGTGTTCGTACAGTAGCTCCGTCCCGATGATGCGCCACGCACGGCACACGCGCACGAGCGCGCACTTGGTGCGCATCGATTCAATGGGCGAGTTCATGCCCGAGGCGTAGTTTGCAGGCCGCTCCGGCGTGAACGGATCCCCAGGTACGATCGAGCGGGTCCCCGGGACGTGAGTCGCCCACCGGAATATTTCCAGCCATAACTCGGGCGGCAGGCTGGAGTGGTTGGCGACCGGCTTCCCATGGACTCCGTCCTCGACCACTGGGACAGAGGGTTCGGCCAGGGGTTCGGCTAGGCAGGCCCCCACGTCACCGTCGGTCGAGTGAGGGGCTGGTTGGGATGACATGACGCCCTGGGCGAGGCACAGTCTTCAGCGTCAGGGGAAATACAACCATGCGCTAGGACTGGAATCAAGACTCCTGGACTGCCTCTGAACCATTCCCATCTCGGTATATGACTGATACACCGCAGCCACGACACGGACGCTAGACGCGTAGGAGACGAAATTGCCAATCTAGTCCTCGATCGTACACACCGCGTAAGGTGCGCGTTTTCAAGCCGCTCAATATTATACAATATCTGCGGCACCCTTGACCTGTCCGGATACGTGCTCCAGTACACGACTCCGAGCAGTTCGAGGGACACGCGACATTGCAATACGCGAAAAAGGATAGTAGCCATCACGGCTAAAACCATCTGGTTGCGCACAGGGGCTAGCGTGCGCCCCCCTACTTAGGCTCCCCCACAACGCGGAGCACGCCCGACGACGTTGCCCATCCACCCCAAGACGCCCACAGGCGAGGGGATCAGACACCATCCACACATCCACGTCCACTCAACTGGGCGCGGAGAGCCACAGTCCACCAAGTACTCTTCCCCCTCTTGTCCTACCTCCACGGAACGTCCAGTCCAGTGAAGGACAGATGATAGCCGTATAGAGGGCACTTGCATACCATTGCACGCAACGACGGGTGGAAGATATGCTTACCAGTTTGAATGATATTGGAACCAGCAGGCGAGCGTCGCTACTCGCGTGTGTGGCTCAGGGAGAGTCGCAGTCCGAGAAGTCGCCGTGGTCTCCGATCCTCGAAATCGCAGGAAGTTGTAGAGGTATGACGTATTCGACGCACGCGACCGTCGTAGGATCGATGTTTCTCGCTGTTCAAGGAGTCTCCTGCAGCAGAACTATCGTCTCCAATGCAGTTGAAGTCAGAGTAAGTCTTCGGGACGAGGATCGACCACCGATTATCGCAATAGGCTGCGGTAGCAGGCTAGAGAAATGGGTCAGGACGATCTGGAAGCTCTTAGCTCCGCGGACCTCGTTCGGCACGGTGTCGGCTCGGCGTTAGCAATGGGCACGTCGCCGATGGACCGCGCGGTGCACGTCGGGTCGCGGCGGGTGGGGGCTGATGGGGACTGGGCGAGTGGTAGCTGCTCTCCAAATCCGAATCGGTAACCCCGTAGGTATGTGCTTGTATGGCGCGAGTGCCTTGATAAGGATGTTGATGTGGAACTTTACGATGATGCTAAGACCGTGAGGGGTCAACTGGGGCGAGAGCGGTAGGTTGAACGAGTCAGCGAGAGCGTGCAGGCCGAGGGAACGACGATTCGGGCAAGCGGAGCCACACCGCGCGTCTACTCATCCCTCACAAAGGCAATTCCCGCCCCTCGTGGCTACTCGACGGCTCCGGCCCGAGAGAGCCCGAAAGCTACTCCCCGGTCCCGAGCGTCTGAGCAAGCGTACTACCCGGCCTATCACCAGAGCCCACCGCCGACCTTCAACCCTCCGCCTTCTCCTCACGACTACCGTCCTAGCATATGGCGCGCATTTCCTGTGACGTCAAACTCCGTTAGACCCTACCAGTTCAATGACTTGCTGACTACGCCAGAGCTCACAGCTCCGATCCAGCATTGAACCTGTCCGACAGCCGCCTTAAACCGGGCGGCGTGTCCCCGCGCGCGCCGCCGGGCCGCGCCATATACCCCCGATATTCCCCACTAAATTCGCGTCCGCGGCACCCCCACGCGAGAGCCGAGACCCATCCCTTGAGCCCCCGATGTGCCTCCCATGGAACGCGCATTTGTCTCAGACCGGCGTGTGAGACTCCCGAGCCTGGCTCTCAGAAGCTCAGGGAAGCCGGAACCCCCGCGCGCAGCACCCAACACCCAGCACTCAGCGTCCAGCACCCTCACTGCATGGTACCGTGAGGACCTGAGCACCTCGCCCAATGCCGACATTTGAATCATGCCGATGGGCCATAGGGCCTCGATCAGAGCCGCGAGGTCTCTCTTGGTCCCTCTCCCATCGTCCGCGCGGGGCACGTCTGCCCAAGCCCCGCCATGCCGGAGCGTGCCGGGCGTCCCGAAGACGGGGTACTCATTACAGCCGAGTCTAAGGCTTAAGTGCTAATTCGCCCTCGGCCAGCCCGCGCCCTATCAGAGCCCGACAGGCACTTATCTCCACTGGAGCTCCGGGTCATTATGTACGATGTACGTCCCCCGCAAATCCATGTCCGTTTCGTCCGTGCTCTCTAATCGTCCTATTCCATTATGTAAGACATCTGACGAGAGCGGCTGCAAGACACCCGCTTCGCTTGTAATTCCGTATACTGATACATGATGCAACGCATGGAATCCATGTCCTATAACGTCCGCACGTGAATTGGTGTTTACCGATCGGACGTCTGACTGCCGTGACCATCCGAGTAGTGAGCGATACAATACATGCCAATGGCGGCCACTTCTCCTCGAGACGGAAGCATCAGATCGACTCGAGGGCGCGACTGTCCTGGCCGTGGCTGTAGATACAAGTACAAAAACATACGTCCCTTCCCCCGGCATCATCCGGCTTCGGCTCGCGCCGGACGCATACTAGCAGATGCGCCGCGCGGATTGCGGAAGCGATGATGACCCTCCCCTGGCGTGATTCTGTGCGACCGCGCCGCACTCTCGCTCGACCCACGAGGCTCGCGGGTCCCCCGCGACTGCAGCTGACGAGCCTCGCGCCATGAAGTCGCGAAGCGACGTCGATATTTAGAGGTCCGAAGGGGAGGAGGGGAAAGTCCAGGCATGTGATCGGGAGAGCCGACATGCTGTCCCGGGAAACGTGACAGATACCGCAGACGGCGCACGATCGCTAGTGCGCTCCCGACGCCAACATGCGCAGCGCACAATCATCCACGGCAGACCGACGGTAGGTACGGTCCCTGGGCAGCGTCTCCAGCGGGGCCAAGTCAACCCGAGGACCCGGGATGGTTATCGTCGGCGAATACGGAGCTGGTTTGTAGGGCTGGCCATTTTCCCAGAGCGGCGGCGTCGATGTCATCAACATCGGAGACTCTTGCGACGACGTCGACGCGCTTGACAGGCTCGGAGACAGATGAGACCGGAAGGAATGAGCAGAGTGTTCTGAAGAGGCCGGAGAGTGCGAGTTGTTCGCTCGTAGCTGAACAGCATCGCCGGTGGAGTTGCCAGGGTCGCCCCAGGCATACTGAGGCGCAGGTTGGGAGAGGACCAACGAAGGGAATGTCACCGTATTCGCCATTACGTTCACGGCTGGTTTTGACTCCATTGGGTGCACAAGGGCAGACGCAAGGGAGGACTGCTGAGAGACCGCGATGAATATAAGAACAAAACTATGTAACGCAGGTATATTCACCTCGGAGTACAACGATCGTGGAGGCGGGATTGGTGGTAGAAGAGGGATCGACTCCGCGGAAGGTGGGAGGCCCTCTACAATGCTGCCGCTCAGAGATACCGCGGAGCCCGTGGACGAGCTGGGACCAGGGGGGATTGGCGCGGGTGGGGGCGAGTCGCGAAGCCGCCGGGACGGGTGAGGAGGGAAAGGGGCGTACATGCGTTTGACGGTCGAGGTTGCATTCCGTGACCCCTCCCCGCGCTTTCCAGGTTTTGTCGTACGAGCGCTCCTGAAAATGCCGTCTGGTACCACGAGGTCGCGCAGCATCGGGATGTCGTCGATGGTGCGGAGCTGACCCTCGGTCAGTTTAGTGAAGTAAGCGTCTGAGCAACGTGCCGTAAGCGGGGTCTGTATAGCGAAGGGGGCATCATATCGAGCAGAACGCACTCATGTGCCACTTGGGAGGTTTCTTTTGCTTGTCCTCGCCGTCCTTGAACGAGCCGGAATCCTTGCATTGATCTTCGCGGATCACAGAATACGTGAGCTTAATGTAGAGGTCCTGCTCGCCCGGACGGACGACCTGGTTTTCGGAGGATCTTGGGTAGCGGGAGAGGTTATCGCGACCGACGCGGTTATCTCGGATGAATTAGGACGCACCTCGCATTTCCCTTGCCCTTACGCGGGCTCTCGAAATACATGAGGAAGTCCTGGGGAGAAGGCATGCGGCGTGAGACGGAGAAGTCTGCAAAGTTCGAACGGGGACGCACCTCGCGGACACGCGACGCCGTCCAGGACTTGCCCTCTGTGAACCGCTCCATGCTGACGCTGAACGAGTCCGTGTTGGGGCCCTTCTCTTCCCACACATAGACATCTCCTGGACGGAGGGCTGCGCGCTCGTTGGCATCAAGACGCTTCTCGATTTTGGGGAGGAGACCGATCTGGACGGCATAAAAGAGCTTGTGGGCGTCGGCCGCGGAGCGAATGTGGACATCGTTGAGGGTGGGCCGCTGCATGGGTGGGGTATATAGTGTGGAGCGGGAGGGAGGAGTAGGGGGTAGAGCGGGAACAGGGAGGGGGGAAAGCAAGACGGAACGGGGCGGGGGCGGGGCCGATTATATAGATATCGGGACTGAAGGGTCTGATTTGATCAGAGGGGAGGGAGAAGAGAGACGACAGGTAGCAGTAGAGCGAGGCTCCTAGCCGGATCTGGCAAAGGCAGTCTGGAAATATCAGCCCTGGCAGCCCGGCAGAAGGGACACTACAGAACCGAGGCAGCGGACGCGCCGAGGCTCTGGTAAGAGACCTGCCAATCTAATCCTGGTGGATCTCGATCGTCTCGGCTGGTGGCCGTTACACCATTGGGAACTCTATCGTCTCTATTGCCTCTGCCGCGCTCTCGCCCGCAGCGAGCGCTGGCTGATCGTCCCTGCCCCGCTGGCAGCCTCAACCGGCCAGTACGTCGACCCCTCACTCGCTCATCACGTCACGCCCGACCTCCCAGCTCGCGCGCTGCCCGCCCTGCCAAAACCTTCTTCGCTCCTTCTCCTCGTGGCGACCCCACACCCTCTCGCCCCCGCGCCCGTCTGATCAGGCACCCCTCTTTGAATATCCACCCGTTTCGCCCGCTTCGCACGCCTCCAGCCAACTTCCAACAGCTTCCTCCTGCCCTCTTTCCCACCCCGTCCGGATCCTCGCTTTTCGTAGCAACCCGACTCGCCCCGCGTACAGCGAGAGCGCGAGTCCCGTCCACCCCTTCACCTCGCCCCTCGTTCGCCTAACTCTCGCGGGAAGCCCCGGTGCAGCAACGCTCTGACATCCCAGCCTGATCCCCTGCGACCGTCACGCCCCCACCCGCCTCCAATCGTTCGGCTCGCCCGTGCGCGTCCTGTCATCCGCGTGGTCCCGAAAGAAATCCGTGGACTAGCCGATCGCCCGCGTCGTCCGTCGTCGCGCAGCGAATGGGCTCGGGGCCAATACTATCAGCACTTCTTTGCCTCCAAGCGCGCGAAGGCTGCCAACTTCTCAGCGAACCTGCGAAACCGTCGGGCGACGCGGGGCAGCACCAGCCGTGCCCCAGGCACTAGTACTAGCGTGGATCGGCGGCACGCCCCTCGTACCTCCGCCAGCAGTCGCCGGCCTTTCCCAACGTTCGCGCGCGGGATGAGCGTACATCGACGTCATCGGGGAGGGCGCTTGTGGGAAGAACAGCCGGCAATTTGTATTACTCTCTTCTTGCGAAGCTCGCGAGCACGCAAGGACGACGTCGAGGACAGAGCCAGGTATATGGTTCTCGTCGTCTGCTGTCGCTTGTCGCTGATTCAGCTGGGCGGTGGGGAAGGGTGAAGGCACCCCAAAATCAATGATTCAATGCAGAGAGTGAGCCGGTGAAGGGGTCGTCCGACCGACCGCGCGGGGAGAGAGGGACCATGAGGTGGGTGTACAGCAGCTCGGGCGGGTATTGAGAGGGCCCCGTGAGGGGCCGGAAAGGGGATAGGGCCGGGGAGAGGGCGTCGAGCGACAGAAGAGGATGATGGGTCGACAGGCTGGGGGTAGCGGCCGAGGGTGGCGGCGGGCGGCGGCACGGGCGGGATCAGGGAGATGAGCCTGGGCCTTGGGGAGGAGTGTATGGACGCGTCGTTGGAGTGGCAGCGCACTGGCGGTCGTGCGACGTGGATGGGGAGGAGCGTGATGTGCCGCAGGCGGGCGTTCCTCGTCGAATGGGTGACTGAACGCTATTTACAGTGGCGTCGCGGGGGCGGAAGCAGATTGTGGCCGCCGATCCTCCAGCTTCCCCCATCTGGACGATGCACGAACGACGTGACCCCGGAGCGGCGCAGTCGGCTTGCCTTGTTCAGGCAATTGGTCACACCGACCTTGACATTCGCATCGATGGGACCAGCGGCCAGGGCCGTCGCCAACAGCAGAGCCCAGCGTTGCACTCGAATGCGCACCAAATGCCCACCGTGGCCAGATGCTCGTCCCGCCACTGGCTCCTCGTCGCCCTGCGTTCCATAGGAATCGTCCCTCGTCCGACCATCATCCCGCCGAGCGTCACTCAGCGTCACCGAGCGTCCCCGAGATCGAACCCCCGCTGGACTCGCGCCCCTGGCCAGGACGGGGGTTTCGACGCCTCGCGTCTACCGCACGCTATCCTCCTTATGTCCCTCTACCTCTCGCCCTCCCGCCCACATTCAATCCGCCAAGCGTCCGGTCGGACTCCTCCCGCTCTCTCCCAGCGCCCGACCCGTTCCCTCACAACCACGCGCGTTCTCGTCTAGACCTTCCACCTCTCCACATGTGCTGGGCTCGCCACCCCGCGCCCATCGCCCGCAGCGGCCATCTTCCATTAGTCCATCCTCAGACCATCTCTGCCTCAGCCTCCGACCACGCCGTGGATCACCCGACCCGTCAAACGTCCGTCCCTAGGTCGAGACCTTCATCGAGCGGGCGGTTCAAATGCACCTCGGTGGCCACATTACCCTACCCCGAACCCTTCTCGATCCAAATGCAGAGTCTAACTCAAAAACGCTCAACTCGCCCTCCCTCTCCGCCCCCCGCCCATCCACTCTCCCGCGCGAACACCGACGGCCATAGACCTTCCAGGGCACACTGGTCCGCTGGGCAGCGTCGCACGCGCCGCGCGAGTCATGCGCGCCCCTCTCGTAGCGCGACGTGAGAGTGCGCGGTGTCAGCTGCCCCCGCAATGCCCCCGCGCGGCCTCGGGCGACTCAATGGGCTCCGCTGCGGCCTGGGAGTGCCTCCGCGCACCCGCCCGTGGGCACGCTTCCCTGAAGAATGCTGATTCGCCCGCGGGGGGCCCGCGCCTAGCGCGTCCCCCGGCAGTGGCGTGGCCACACGCCACACCCTCAGGCCTCAGGCCTCAGGCCTCACTGGCAGGCCCTCGCGAGCCCGCGGCCGACCCAGCTCCCAGCTTCCACGCTGCCGCCGGCAATGGGTCGAGAGCCTTCGCCTCTCCGGCCACGCGGGCACGCAGAGGTACCATGGGGCCCCACCCGATCCTCTCTGGACCTTCCCGAATTTTTCTAGTGCGCAAATCTCAGAGTCTCCCTGCGCACGATGATCTGCTGCTCGACGTCGGGGCGCCCTCACCAACGCGGTCTCGACTTTGCCCTTCGAAGAGGCCCTCGCGATCATCGACGCAGGCGCCCTCGCGGGTGATCCCATCTTACCAGCGACAATTCAATTCTCACTCCCGCTGGCCACCGCGACGCGCCGCACGCCCCGTCTAGCTCGCCCTGAACAAAAACAAACCCGGGCTCGACCAGGCCACGCCGGCCGTCGCATCCGCTGACTAGTACCATGCTGGTGAGCACCGTCCAGACTCCCCGCCCGTGACGGCCGACATCTCTCGAGGACATCGTCCAGTCTATTCAGAAGCCCAAGGGGAGGCTCCACCGTCCCAAAGATGTCCGCGCGCCCAGGACACACCGGCATCGTTCGCATGTCGCTTCATACGTGGACCCTTAGGGCTTCCGTACGACCCTTCCTGGTCCCATCGCCGTCTCCCCATCTCGACCGTTTCTTCCCGACCTGCGCTCGCACGGCTGTGCCCACACGCCGTACGTCGATTTGCACTCTCCGCGGCGGGCGGATCCTCTCGTGAACCACAGCTGCATTCCTCGTGCACTGTACGTACGCCCGCGGAGCACCTACGCACACGCACACCCGTGCATCACAATCACGACACGCACGCGAGCCGCAGGGGTCGCGTGTCCGCACATACCCGCCAAGTGCCGAACGACGCAAATTCCTTCCTCTTCCTCTTCGCCTTCCATTCAACCCCATCGCCCTAGACACTTCGCCCTCGCTGATGGGCGGGCCTAGACGTCTTATTATTAAAAACGGCCTTCGCTGCGCAGCGCACGCGACCGCCCTTGGGCGTGTGGCATCTCCTTTTTTGGTCCGCGCGACGCCGTCGGAGGTCACCAAAACGTCTGCACGCCAGCCAGTCGTGGCTGACCACCTAGGCCCTCGAGTCCTTTCACCGGTCCTCATGCTCAGGTTACCGCGGCACGCTCGCCAGGTCGGGGTCACCAGATGGTATAGACCTATTCGGCCTTTCGATCAGCGTCCGCGGCACGGCACAGGCCCAGGGCCCGTCGCGGCTCGGACCCTGTTTGTGGTTCTGGTTCTGGTGCTGTTTCTGTTTCTTTTTATGTCGCGCCTCGAGGCAGTCATTGAGTCTGAGCTCACTGCGGAGGCGACTCGCGCGGGCGCGTATGTGGCGGGAGTTTAGTGTTAGCGTTACAGTAGTAGCGTTAGCGTTGACGACGATCGTCTCCTGGGCTCGCGGAGTCACCCGCGCCTGTGTTGAGGCAATGTTCTTGGTTGGTCATTCGCTGACATAGAACGTAGACATTGACATCAAACTACCCGAGCGGTCGGCGCGCTGCCCTGCACTGTAAATCGGATTTTGCACGGGGGTCGTCAAGAATGTATTCGTATTCAAATATGCATGCTTTGCCCCCTCTGCGTCATCGTGCGACCGAGATCACCACGCCCAGCGGATTGGTGTTGGCGTTTGCGTTTGCGATCAGGTCCACGACCTGGGTGGCCAGCCTCGCTGTGCTGCTAGCGCTCCGTCGAACTGTCGTCGGTGCATGTGCGATGCACGATGCATATGGCCACGCTACAGGACGTCCACGCTAGTGGCACCCAGCCGCGACTCGGACGCGACGGGTGAGTGTATCAATACCTTCGTATACATTCCTATTACTGACTAGCCCCGAGCCTGTCCACCATCACGGCACACGTCGCGATGCGACGGGGGCGCAGCTGGTGCGGCTTTTGGCCTTGCACGCGTTCAACGTTCGACGCCTGGTGGTGGCGTAGTATTACGGGCAGATGCCGTGGTTGCGTCACGCGCGGCGAGGGCTTCCGACTCTGACGGCAACCACCCTCCCTCCCCGTTCTCGCAATGAAATCTCTTTAGCTCAATTGACATCTTACGCCCGACACGCTCAGAAGGCGGCGTGCGAGCCCAGGCCCTCCCCAACGTACATTGCAAGTCGCATCGCGAGGCTCACGCGGACGCGCGCAAGCGCGAACCTCTTTCGCAACGTTTTCGCGAAGCGCATCGACGAACGACTCGAACTCCCTGCCGGCTCGCTCGCTCGCACAGCACTCGCCTCACATTGTCGCGATCCTTCCGTCAGCCTGCCAGTCCCATGGGTGCCTTCGCCGAACGCGTGCCGTAAGCGTACTGCAACGTGCATTCCTGGAACCCTTCTCCTCCCCCACCCCAGCCCGGTCTTCCTCCCTCTACGTATCACCAGAAGCGGACCTTACAATTAGATGGGGGAAACGGGGCCTGGCGAGACGACGTCCATCGCCTCCCACCCTCACGCACGCGCATGCGCGCGGAAGCGCGGGGCGGACGCGAAGCCTCCCATTGAGTCAATCTTCGCCATTCCCCCAACGCCTTCCATCGGAGAGCCTCGTCCCCATCTTCCCAAAGTTCTCTCACTCGCCCGCTCATTCGCTGTGGAGCTGGCAGAGTCCGATCGTCCCATCGCGCTGGGAGGATCCCCGGTGGGACGGTCGTGTGGTGGTGCTTCGCCCGCGTTTCTGCGCGGGTGATCCGCCGGCGTGGGTCGGGAGGTGCTTATGCGAAGTGTGGCCGTGCCGCACGCGCGGCCGCGCCGTCATCGCCGCCTTGAACCTTGCGCGACACGCGAAATGCGGGGTTGTGTGCGGGGTACGATCTTCCGTCACACTCGCACTCCATCGCGCGCGGGAGGGCTGAGGCGACGTGTGTCTACGTAAGTGCGCTCTATGTACACAGTACTTACGCGGCGGCACTGCGCCCTATGACGGCGGTCCTGGCGCGGGCTTCGCTCGCATCGCGCGTCCCCAAGTAGGTTCGCGCCGCTTGCCTGCTACCGCGACGGGCCGCCAAGCAGCAGGAGGGGCCTGGCAGGCGGTCACATAGGATTTTGAGCTTGTGCGCCGGCTTCCCGGCAGCTCACCTTCTGCCACTGCTTGGCGGTGAACGACGTCCCAGCGAGTGGCGCGGCACGCGCGTGGGCCCTGCGCGCGTGCGAGCTTGTTCCTCATACCGGGACACGAGACGGGTTCTGGACTTCGCGGGTGACCCATCGGTGGCGCGGGTGCGTGTCTTCCCTTTTCAAGCCCCAGATCACATCGCAGCCTCGTCGACGTCAGCCACACCCCGTCGCCCATCGCTCGCCATCAAAGGCTCGAACCACGACGGAGGACTGTGACGACGACGGACGTCGCGGCAGCGGCCGCGTGGCAGCTTCCAGGCCTGCGTCCGTGCCAGATTCATGACTCCGCAGAAGCCCGCAAGGCCGCCCTGTCTTCGACTTCGCGCGCGGAGAGCCGAGTAGCTCGCGAGGGGGGCCCGCACGAGGCCGCTTGGCTTCGCAGCTGCCGCCCGCGATGGTCGCCTTCTATGGTAGGCCCTCGAGCCCGCCTCACGGCGCACAATTGGCATGTCGCGAAGTGGTGCAATCTATCTGCCAGCCCGGGTGCTCTTCCTTTCGCGCCGTCGCTCTCCCAGAGCACGGCGCGCAAGGAGCAGCGTGAAGGGTGCCCCAGGCTGACAGCTCGCACGTACGCACGCTCGACGGAAACGGCTTCAAACCCTCTGCACATTCAGTCGACCCAGTCGGGCTGGCTGCATCATCCGAATTCTCGGAAGCGTACTTCGTCGACCAATCCGCGCGCAGCAAACCATGCCATTCAAAGTCCCCCTAGGGCTGATCACGTTTGTGCACACGCGCAAGGTCTGGTAGTTCACGCTACCGTAGGTTCGCGCCACTCTACGTACGCACTGACATGGTATGGCGTAGCACTGGTCAATCGGTCCAACTCTCGTTGCACATCAATCAACTCTCTCTTCCTGGCCGGACGACATTGAGGACCCGTCGGGGTTGCCAGCTTCCCTCCGTCTCATGTACATGTACACCTCGCGTCCAGTCTGGCTGCTGGTCCCCCACCGGCCCACTACGACTGTGCACTGCAGCCGCACGCGCCCCTGGCCCGGGCGTGGTCGCAGACGCGCGCAGCAGGCCACCTGCCCTCGCAAAGAACCCAGAAGGCGTCGCCGCGACGAACGTTCGCCCGTTCGCACTCCACCCGTACTCGTGCCCAGAGTCCAAGTCCAGTGCCGGCCGCGAGCACTGGAAGGGGCACCCCCTTCCAGCCGGGCTGGCTTCGAAGTTCGAGGTTCGGAGCACACGACGCGACGCGGCAGTGGGCGAGATCCCCCATCCGGCCATCTCGCGCACCCGCAAGCCTGTTCAAGTCCCAACTCGCTTCTCGGACGCGCGGATGGCCTGTGCGCGCGGGCACTCGCTCGTCGGGATCCGCGAGCGCGGTGATATCGTTCCAAGTTCTACCTGGCAGCTTGCTCCATGCACCTAGACCTGGGCTGGGGCAGTCAAGGGAAAAACCTCGGCGCGCCCGAGAACGCACCCCCTCTCCTGCCAGTGACGCGCACGTCGGGCTCCCCTTCAGCTGAGCTGGCTGTGTAACTCGGACGTTTCTTGAATCTTCTTTGACTCTTTGCAGCTGGACAGGCTTCTCGTAGACTTATGTGATCATCGCAGAGCGCCCGATCGATGCGCCCGCGTCGATTCAGATCGCGCGGGGCCTAGCCCGAGGCCCTGACGCAGCCTCTCCCCACTCACTCACTCGCGCGGCGAGAAGGCACCCGAGACGTTGAATGGATCCTGGCAGCCCGCTTGCAGCCGCCGTCTGCCGCGATCGCCACAGTGCACGGAAGAGGCAAGCCCAAACGCTCGCGCAAGATATGGACTAGCGCGTCGCCAAGTTCAAAGCTTGAACCCAACTTGGCCCAGCCTTGGGTCTCGAGCGAGCTGGAACGCCCGGAATGCCGTTCTCGGATCTTTCGAGTTGACCACGACTCCACTAAGGCTTCCTGGCAGCTGGCAGCGCCTACGACAGCGACGTCTACGCGACACAAAACGTCCGCCCCGACACGTCGATAGACCAAGGTTACGCTAGGCACCACCACCAGCGAGCCAGCACTAGCACTGACATATATACTGCACCCGCGCGCGCGGACGACCGCTCCAGCTCGGGCTCGACGCACGCCCGCGGCCGCCATATGCACCATCCCCACTCGATAGTAGGACGGGTGGAGTCCTCCGAGTCCGAAGGCAGCTTCGCGCTCTCCGCTGATGCTGACGCGGGCGAACGACCACACACCAATCGCCAGCGCGAGTTGTAAGCACCGAGTCCATAGCCAACCGCCCCGCCCGCCCACCGAAGGTTGATGCACGATGCATCCTCGCTCCTCCCTCGGACGCCACGGGGCCTTCGGGTGGCCGCTCGCGGGGCGCGCCCTGCGCGTGCAGAACCGCTGTGCACGATGTGTGGGTCCCTCTCCCTCGCGCAGCGCACTTCGTTGTTGCGCCCAAGTCTTGACGCCCCCCGGGGCCAGAGATTCGCCGAGCTTCCTGATGACCACGCGTTGGGCGAGAGAGGCGGACGTTTAGTTGCCGGGCGGAGTGGACGGGCGGAGTGGGCGGGCGCGATGGCGGGGGCAGTAATCAGTAAATGCGGTAGTAGATGGTAGATGGGTACGATAACGGGGGTAATACACCACAGCAGCGGGAGCGGGAGAAAGAGAAGCGTACAAGTACAGCTCGCGCGGGCCTGGGCCCTCCGCGGCGGGAGGTTGGCCTGGCGGAGTGGGTATATCTGTGTTCGGATCGGTGACTGTAATCTGTAATCTGTGTCTGTATCTGACGGAGAGCGTGATGACGAGGGTGGTGACGACAACATGATGGAGAAGGGGGTCCAGAGAGATATGACAGGTGCATGGCTATGACAAGTACAAGCAAGGGATCCATGATGAGAGGATAAAGGAGAGGCGAAGGACGACATCGACCAAGCACGCACAGAGCAAGGGGCACGCACGCGCAAAACGCAATCACAGTGGGGCGCAGCCGGCGGCGGCGCTCCAGGCGCTGCCGCACGCAAGGGGGCGCCCGGTTCGCTGACTGCCTCGCTGCTGGGATCGGAGCCGTTCTACAGCGCCCTCGCCCAAGCGCGCAGCGCGCGCGAAGGCCAGGGCGTCGAAGGGGCGCGGTGGAGGCAGGGATGGTGCCGAGCGCCACGGCGCATAACGAGATTCAGAAGCTAGGGGCGAACCAAGGAGGATCTACACCATCCTCCGTGCAGACACGCCCTCCGCGGACCAAGAGGTTCTAGAGGTCGAAGCCCAGCGCCTCACGCGAAGCCACAGTCGAACTTTTGCAGCACGTCGTCGTCGGCGACGTCGCGGGGCGCGTACGGGCGCTTGCGGATGTATATGAGCGGGGCGAGGTCGATCGCGTGCCGCCGACGCGTCGTGGGCGAGTGCGCGCCGCAGAGGTCCGGCTGGCGCGTCTTGAGTTCCTCCTCGGGCCACCTTGGGGGGCTCCACGGTGGCGGCTTGAGCGTCGGCAAGCTGAGGTCCACAGGCGCGTGCGGGGAAGACAGCTGGCACTGCTGCTGGTCGATAGTATAAAGAGGGAGGCGTACGTGCGGGCCCGTGGGGTTCGACACCAAGAGCGAGGCCGGCATGGGCTTGCTATCTTGGCCGAAGAGCGGGGGACCTGAGCCCTCTGGGCGCGCCCGGTGACGGGCTATACGCGCGGTGGTGTATTTTCCTGAGGGGATCGCGTCGCGGAGGGCGGCTAGTTCGGGGATGTCGTCGATAGTAAGAAGACGCTCGAGCGTCTCGCCGGTGAAGTACGCGACTAGAAGCGTGCCGTGTGGCGGTCCAGGAGGGTTGCGGGTGGGACGAGAAATACAAATACGACGCGCGTGAGCACTCAACGCGTCCGCTGGACGGCGTGGGGAGGACGCACCGAGGTGCCATTTTCTCCGGCCGGTCGGAGTGTCCACATAGACCGAGTAGGTCTGCTTGATGAGCCTGCTGCCAAATCTGAGGGTGGGACGGCGCTCAGCAGACACGAGTACGGGGGAAAGGGGGGCACGCACATGAGGGAAGAGAGGACCTCGTCGGCTTCGAACTCTGGGAGCTTCTCCTGGTAGTAGAGGAATTCCTGTGATGCAGCCCGGGAGGACACGTTAGTGGGACGAGTGAATGGGGATGTGGCGGGGGGGTGGGGGACTCACGTCGCGAACTCTGGAAGGGCCCCACCGCCTGCCGTCTGTCCAGCGTTCTATCCCTGCAGACTATTGATCGGGAGTTGAGTGGCTGGGACGACGCTGGAGAGAAGACGGGGGATGGAATGGGGATCGGGCTGGGAGGGCGAGGGAGTGGGAGCGGTGAGACGCACCGAAGAGGCCTCTGAGCAGGCGCTGCGCTCTTCCCAGACGCAGACGCAGCCGGAGTGAATGTAGCGACGTTCTTCGATGTCGAGGCGTCGGGAGACAATGGGGAGGAGGCCCTGGGAGACGGCGTGGAAGATGACATGGGCGTCGGAGAGGGAGCGGATGCGGATGCCGGTACAGGTGGGGAGCTGCATCGGCCTTTGGGCTGTGGGAGGAGAGGAGGAGCAGATGCGAGTGGGAGGGCAGCGAGGGCACGATAGGAGGCCTGACCGAGAATAAACAGACGATCAGGTTTTGAAGGACGGGGCTGGTGGGAAGACGCGCCGCACTCTGAGCCTCAGTCCTCCGGGCGTTCAGCGGTGTTCAGCCGGAGGACGCCTCCGATCGCGCTCCCCTGATGATTGGCCACCGCGCCCTTGGCGCCCGTCGAAGCGCTGATGTCGCCTACTGACAAGCTCTCGGAAAAGCTGTGCCCTCCTCCGCCCAGGACAAGAAGACCTCTTTCTGACAGCCGCCCGCTCACCCCGCCCGCTGACCGCCCTCCGCCGCCCGCCCCAGGCAGTGCAAAAAGTGTGCGAGCCACGACTCCGCCCCTATCCTGCTATCGCACTCCGAGATCCCCAGCTTCAGCCCACGAGCCCACAGAAAGACAGCGAAGCCCCGCTCCATCAGACCGGAGCCTGCCCAGGTGCTCACCAACGCGAATGCGGCGCGCTTCAGCCTCACTTCCGAGCTATCGGGCGCCCGTGGTACACCGCCAAACTTTCTCGGGGTGGCGACAAGCCGGGCCGGTCCTGTCATGATCGGCTGGGTAGGCGGCATCTCCTCCTGGTTGCCGCCAGGCCGCCCCGTCCGGATAGCGTCAGGCCGCTGTAAGCTGATGAGCCTGCCGGAGGCTTGAGGCCCACCACAACTCCATCGCGGGACAAGTGAGGTGTCCCTCACGTCTCTCCCGGGGCGTCTATTTCAATCGAAAACAAAATGTCCAGCCACCGCGTCGGTATGCCGAGG